>BLSH010367514.1:6693-17807 GCA_018402905.1 Glandirana rugosa | reverse complement strand
CTCTGATACACACGTCTCACTCCCAGATGAAGTGTGTCTTCCTGGGTTAGGCCCAGATGTTCTTCGTCATGTCACGTTCTTATCTGTGATATAGAACGATATATGTTTTCACCACGAATATGAATTAAATGGTTCCGAAAGAGTCACACCGTCAACTATTTACGATATTGTTGTTGAAATGAGATTGCTCGTCAACTCCTCCTCTCCTTTTCATTTCTCTCTTTTTCTTTTATAGACCGCACGTGACGTGTGAAATTGGACCCCTTCACCATTTGTCCTCACTCACGCGAGTATGGCCTAGGACATACGTGTACCCTCGGGACCAACACCGTAACGTTCCAAGTCAGAAATAACCACAGGCCTAAAGGTCCCTCGCCCAACCAGTCGGCCGCAGAACAGACGAGGCTACGCAACCCTCCCTCTCCGTCAGTCGTACCCATTCTGACTCCTAAGGATGGCTATAAAAAGCTTACCAATTGGGGGCTCCTGCCTCTCCCTCCCAACGCATCGGAGCAGACAAGACGCCGGCTGACCAACCCGCTCCCTGGAAATCCGGACACCAATAAAGACTGAACCTTGCAATGCCACAACCAGGGCTCCCATGTGCATACAGGATCCGGTATGAGCGCACTCACTCCTGTTTACCACTTCCCCAGGTTAAAGTGTGCAGTGCACGCCAGATATTTTCTTTTTCTCTCTTTACTTTTCCTCTCCTCCTCAACTGCTCGTTAGAGTAAAGTTGTTGTTATAGCATTTATCAACTGCCACACTGAGAAAGCCTTGGTAAATTAAGTATAAGCACCACTTTTGTATATAGCAAGATATAGTGTCTATTCTTGCACTGTACTGCTTCTTGTAGACCCGGATTGGGTCCTTCTGTGTGAAGTAGACCCTCACTCTGCACACATAGTCTCGCTCCAGTCGCTCCAGCCCTCTGCAACACCATCACGACATGTCCTTCACTATTACTTCTCTTAATGTGAAGGGGCTAAATTCCCCTTACAAAAGAAACCTACTATGGAAAGAAGCCCTAACACTACGGACAGATGTGCTCTGTATTCAGGAGACACACTTCTCAAAACCAAGGCCCCAAAATGTACGCATAAAAGATTTCCCCCCTGCTTCGCAGCTAATGCCCCAAAACAATGCAGAGGCGTCATGATCGCAATCAGTTCCGCAGTCTCATTCACGCTCCACCACTGCGAAGCTGATGCAGATGGTAAATATCTGAATCTCTCTGCGACTATCGAAAATCAGCGCCTCACTTTGGTAAACCTATATGCACCCAACTCAGCGCAGAGGAAATTTTATGCGAAGCTAATGGCCAAACTATCCTCATTCAGATCTGACCCGCTACTTCTATGCGGAGATTTCAACGGTATTGTTGATCCCTCCCTAGACACAACTAACTCAAAAAATAGGAGACCAACTGCACTATCCTCCCTTCTCCACAGAGAAGATCTGTTTGACCCTTGGAGGTGCCTACATGACGTGGAGCGAGACTATACGTTCTATTCCCACCCCCACAACTCATACTCTCGGATCGATCTGTTTCTCACAGACAAGTACCTCCTTCAATCAGTATCCGAAGCACACATCGGAGTGATCTCATGGTCAGATCACACACCGATTTCGATTAAACTGTCCACAAACAACCACCCTCTGAAACATACTTTATGGAGGCTTAACCCATCTCTCCTGGTGACACCGGGGTTCTCCGACAGAATTCGATCCGAGATTGAGTCTTATTTTGCACAGAATGCACTATCTGTTGATGACCCGTCTGTCATGTGGAATGCGCACAAGGCGGTCCTCAGAGGACTGTTCATTAAATTAGGGGCCCATGCCAAAAAAGCCCAGAGGGCCACAACAGAACAACTACTGAAACAAATAAAAGATCTCGAAACCCAAAACAAACAATCCCCATCCCCAACATTAGCGGCAGAACTAACGAAAATAAGATACCAACTCAGTGAACACCTCCACAAAAAATTTGATTTCTACATTAAGCGGCTCAAGCTCCTAGTTTACGCCTCGGCAAACAAGTCGGGAGCGTTTATGGCCAAACAGTTAAAAAAGCAACCAAAAGATTCAATATCTCACCAACTCCCAGGGTAAAAAGCTAAGTAATCCGCTCGATATAGCAAATGAATTCAGTGCCTTTTACGCCAAGTTGTATAACCTCAAAAATTGTGACAAAACTCCCCACCCTAACACAGTGGACATAGACGCATTCCTATCTTCCATTCAGCTTCCGGCCATCACCCAACCACAAGCAGAATTCCTATCGCAACCATTTTCCACAGCAGAAATAATCACAGCCATCAAACAAATGCCCGTTCACAAAGCCCCAGGCCCATACGGATTCACAAATGAATATTACAAGCAATTCCCCCTTCAACTCGCCCCACACCTCTGTGAAACCTTCAACCATCATGTTTCCACAGGTAAAATGCCCAAGGAATCCTTGGAGGCCCTAGTCGTCACTCTACCAAAGACGGGTAAACCCCCAGATAATCCTGCTAACTACCGCCCCATCTCACTTCTTAATACCGACACAAAACTATATGCCAAACTACTAGCCCAACGCTTATCCACCATCATTTCCCATCTAATACACCCAGACCAGGTAGGATTTGTTCCCCAGAGACAAACGATCGACGGCACGAGACGCCTCATTGACCTGATACAGTGGGTGGAGGGCTCCCGAACGCCTTCTCTGTTCCTCTCTCAGGATGCAGAGAAAGCATTCGATAGAGTCCACTGGACGTATATGGAAAAAGTGCTCCTGAAATTCGGCCTGACAGGTCCATTCCTAACAGCAATATTAAATTTGTACTCTTCCCCATCCGCAAGAGTGTGGACGTCAGGGATCAAATCAGACCCATTTGACATCACCCTGGTACAAGACAGGGGTGCCCTTTATTGCCCCTGATCTTTGCCATGGTGATGGAACCCCTCGCACAAACCATCAGAGACTCTCCCTCGGTCAAAGGCATTAGGGTGGGCAGCGTAGAACATAAAATAGGACTATATGCTGATGACGTTATTATCACCCTATCAGACCCCGAATCAACCCTGGCAGCTACCCAAAAAATAATAGACCAGTTTAGTGCCGTCTCCTTCTATAAGATAAACACAAGCAAATCCATTATGCTGGACTTAGGCATCGACCCAGCTACTAAACATAGTATCTTTGACAACTCACCCTTTCAATGGTCCACCAACGCATCACTTCCATACCTATGCTTTCACCTGACCTTCCCAAGCAGCTCTATGTTAAAAGTAAATTATGAGATCCTCCAGGGGAAACTTGTGCGCATCTACAAAGATCTGAGCACTCTCCCTGTCTCATGGGCTGGCAGAGTGACTCAGTCGAAAATGTATCTACTTCCTCACATATTTTATATGTTCCGTGCTATGCCTCTTCCCCTTCTCCCCTCCCAACTACACCAGCTTCAGAGGATAGTAACAACATTCATTTGGCAACATAAAAAACCCAGATTCAAAAATGACATTCTTCTAACCTCTGTCAAGAATGGTGGTTTGGGGGCTCCTAACATTCAGGTATACTACCGGGCAGTAATCCTGGACCAACTAAAGCATTGGTGGGCACCAAACCCCAACAACACATGGACTCAAATTGAAGCCACAGTCACACACATGGACCCAAAGATACTCCTTACCGCTATTATGCTCAACTATAAACCACAGTATCACCATATGGATACAATCACGGCTGCCCTGAGAGTCTGGACCCCATGTTCGCAACACATCCAAAGAATTCCTAGGGTGTTACTCCCCAAACTACCCATTAAAGCATTGGAACTGTTCTCATCCGATCTATCTCTTGAAAACTGGAAACAAAGAGGGATCCATACCCTTGACCAGATGTTTGACAACACTAAACTGCTATCATTTTTGCAACTACAACAATCCTATGGACTACACAAACAGTCATTCTTCCTCTATCTCAGAATCTGGTCAATCCTATCCAAGCTCAAATTCTCTGGGGACATGTCTACACTATCCAGAATCATAATGTTCTATGAATCTACCAAAACAGGCACCAGGGGCATTTCACGGATGCATGACCTTCTTACCCCCCCACTAACTGAACTGTCACACCCTTCTCATGCATTTTGGTGCATTCGTGTGGAAACCCCACCATTGATAGCTATGTGGAATAAAGTTCTCGCTCTCCCTCTCCAATCTTCACACTGCATTTCCCACTGGGAATCTCTACAAAAGTTGGCCCACAAATGGTACTACACCCCAACTAGACTGGCCAAGATGTTCCCTTCTACATCCCCCCTCTGCTGGAGGAAATGTAATGAAAGGGGATCCCTGTGTCACATATGGTAGGACTGCCGCTATGTCAAACAGTTCTGGCAAGAAGTGACCACACTGATCTCCTCCTTATGCAACATCAACACCCACTGGTCCTCTTTAGACCTTCTCCTTGGTATGTCAATTCCATCCTGGCCCAAACAAGTCAGGACCTTAGCATCCCACATATTAATAGCCACCCGGCTAGCAGTAGCAAAAAAGTGGAAGTCTGCTGTCGCACCAATGGTGTCGGATCTTATCATCTTACTTAACTCACACTTTCAACTTGAATTCGCATTTGCTAAAGCTAACTTGACAACAACGCATTTTCTCCAGGACTGGGGGCCTTGGATCTCGGACAAAAGGAGCATACCACTGTAATTCTGGAACCCCATGGACACTGCTTACTTGGATCCATGGGATCCCCAAAGAGCCCTCCGTACCTGACTGTTAAACAGGGCTACTCACACACGAGGGGCCCTGTTTGACGGGCCCGCGTACCACACACGCTTAACCATTTTAATACCAACTTTTTCAGACTGCTTTGCTCTTCTATAGTTCTAACACAAGAGGTCATATCTTCAACACTGCCATCTAAAAAGCTCGACCAGACCTCTGAGATATGACTACTTACAGTTAATGAGGCCGTACAGGCACTATTTATTAAATAGAGAGATTGGCTCGTCGTCTCCACACCTCTAGGCACAGCATGTTACCGATACGGGGTGCCTGGTGTGCAGGCGGTGAGGCTACTACATTTACACTACTCCTGAATGTACTTGTATCTCTTTCTGTTACTGTGATATATACTCTACTGTTAAGTGTGGGGTTACCACACCTCCAACTATCTAAGCTTACTATGTATTGTGTATACTGTGAAAAAATTTCTTTCAATAAAAACCATTTGGAAAAAAAAAATACCTTTATTCAGATGACTGCACCCCAAAACAATCCTAAATTACCCCAGAAGGAACCAAAGTGCTGTCCTATAAACCGAATAATGAACAAATTAAAATAGTCCTCAAAATGTTCTGCATTCAGTCTATATCAGTGGAAAAAAATAAATTACACAAATACAAAAATAATATAAAAACACTGCTCTTTGTTTCTCATCCAAATATAATATACTTTTAATACAAAACAGAGGACAGTAATCCATAACACTTGCAAAAACATTTGCAAATGAGATGAAGATATAATCAAAGTGTAATGTGACTGTAAATTTGAAAAAAAAAAACCCCACAAAACACACACATGTAGTGGGTAAATTGGCACACACTGGTATATTTAATCATAAAGAAGCAGATACAGTATTCATTTTACCACTCACATGTAATGCATATAACTGTGCAATTGTGTCATAAACCATGAATCACAACAAATGTGCTAAATATAGCATGCCATAAACACAGATTTTAATCCAAACTATGCAAGAAATGTTAGTCAAAACTTATGTTGTATGCTTTATAAGGCCATATATACATTAACATGGTGGAGCTCCCCTGAGGAACTGCACACAGCAATCAGCAACAGTCAAGCCTCCTGCAACAGGGCTGCGATGAATAGATAAATTGCCTTCTGGAACTGTAGCAGGAGATAATTAAATCCAAATAATAGTTGCAAATGTTACAGTATCCACGTCCAAACATGTAAAAGGTATTATCAGTGATGGCTCCTTTATTGAAGAGTCAACTGTCACCAGATGTGAAAAGTAATGAGCAAAGTGAAAATCAGCTCAAACAACTTCACCCCACAGAAAGGATCTGGATCAAAAAGTTCAATAAGTATCACTCTGCATAGATGCTTAAGACATACAGAAATGGAGTGGACTGTAATTATTTTAATACTTCCCAATTACCTAGAACCATTAACCACTATCTGGATTACGCTCATGTCTGTCTTATTAATATTAATCATTTCATATTTCACTCGCTGGGCTGTTAAAGTGACCTAAGTGGCACTAGATTAATTTAACAGGAATCATAGTCAATAGGAAAAAATGTTTCAGGCCCAAATCCTAAGCTTGCTCATAGCTTATACTGAAAGTTAATGCACACCTTTATGTAATACATATATTGCTATTCCTAAATAAAAAGTAAAAACGTAAAGAAGTAATTAACCAGTTTCCCAAATTTGTCAATTAAGATATACCTAGTTTAAGTAATGAGCCAGTGCAAAGTGTAAAAATCTAAAGCAACAAATCAGATTTCAGTTCACTGTAGCCAGATCAGAAACACATATTTTTTATGGGTTGGTATTGGTTGCTGCACATTGCTCATAGTTTTTAGTATCTTGCATTATACTGTACACATCAGTACCTTTAAATATCTGTTTTGTTTTCATGTTTTTATGCTCTTATCTTTGAACATTTTATTGCATCTTTCTCTATATGTTCAGTTAGAATTGAATATTGTATACTGAGTATTATGTTTTTCTACGTCAGAAAAGTGTTTTCAATCCTAAAGCACAATAGAAAATAAATATGCTTTAGGCTGTGTATGCTTACTTGCTCTTCTGGTTAGACTGTCTTTATAGTTGTTATATATATACATTTTTTATAATAACTGCTGCAAACCTTTTGAGTAAGTTTGCTTCCAAAAAATAAATGATACTTTTGTGGTTATTTAAAGTTATATAGGCATTTTAGTATAACTACAAATTACTTAATTATGAAAATGTACGTGTTGTCTAAAACAGTTGCATTTGTTATCCTGTGACAGTGTCAAATTAAATCTGTATCATTTTGATTAATCCATCTAGCTGAGATACCTGTTCTCATAAAATCACATCTCCGCATATCTATTATAAGCGATATTGGACTTTCATTCCATGTCTTCTGTTTCATGTAAATTTTCTTGGCCTTTGTGGACAACACACTTTATTTTGAACCAACTTTGCTCAGCAGCTAAATGAAGGTGTCATCCTCTCTTCTGTTGTACTCTACAGGGACCACATTTTAAGGTTTGAAGTCATGCTTAGCTCAGGCACAAAACAATCATTTCCATTGTTCATGCTGTCAGGTACTCACAGGTACAAGTTGAGTTCATTTGTTCGGCCACTTACAGACTATACACAAAGGAAATCTGAGGACATGATAAGTATGTCACTTTCTGCAATGTTTCGCATCCTCCTTTTCCAGCTCTCATTACAAAAATACTTTGAATTGCCTAACTGCAAAGTCAAATAGTTTTAAACACTAACTGAAGCAATTTCAATCTATTCTGCACAACATGAGCACTGATATGCAGTACTGAAATAATACATCCTTTATCTTATAAAATTGTGCTTTGAATATCCTGATATAATAGACATGCTTCTGTTTTAGTTTCTGCAAAACAAAGATTTCATTGGAAATTATGTTGAACAGTACAGCTTTTTCTTATGTTTTGTATACAACATGATGGTTCATTTTTGCATAAAAAAACTTGTAAGTCTGTATGTTCACAAAGAGCTGCACAAAACATAACTTGTGTTTCCTTTGGAAGTAAATTCAGAAGCAAAAGGGAAGAAAATAGAGGCTCCAGGGAGGTGCTGCACGGTTCTGCAGTTCTATACATATCTATATATTCTCTTTCTTTGCAAGGTTATTGCAAGGGTTCTATACTTCCAATTGTAACTCATAAAGCAACCAATAAGCTACATATATTTATTTCCATTCATTTTGATCAATTTTTTCAGTGAGAAGAAAACAGCACAACCAGTCTATTTTACCTCTTGTTTCCTATAACTATTACCATTCATTTTTTTATTTTTAGAAAAGTTCAGCAGGTTGCTAATTGGCCCTGTTGGTGTTCATGTATGTTATCATCTAGTGAAAGTAGGCAATGCCCATTTTAATTCTGTTTAATTCTCTTTTTCATTTGATTGATTGACTTGAGTAGTAAACAAACAAACAGAAAAAGAAAAAACAAAACTGAAAAAAGTAAGACTAATTTGAAAGCAGTGCTTAAAATAGGTTATTTTTTTCATCGGATTATATCTTACATTTTTCTTCTTAAAGCACATCTTCACTCAAAAAGAACAAGATAAAAATAGATAAAATAACAAAACCAGCTTTTGCTGCAACAATATATAACCTTAAAAAGGAGCTTCAGACCCCCCCCCCCCAAAAAAAAATGAAGTCTGCAGCTACAAATACTGTAGCAGCTGGCTATTAGGGCAATATTAGGCATCCAGCGGTGGCCTCACCCGAGCTGATTCTTCAGTCAGCTATTGGGTGCTGGCGCCGCCATATTGACTAAGGGAAATCGTCAGTGAATCTGTGGCTTCACAGCCGATTTCCTACTGTGCATAAGCAAAGCATGCTGCACTCTGTGAATGGGCTGCATGAAATGTCCCAGAAGGCTGTGGGAGAAGGAGATGGGCAGAACTTCTGGCTCAATTTGTGGTGGTGAACTGCCAACTTCCGACTGCGCATACATAAAGCAAGCTGCGCTTTGTGAATGGGCGGCAGTCTTCTGGGACCTTCAATCAATAGATTTCCCTTGCATCGGCTACTAGATGTCCTCATTCCAATGACCAGCATAATTCCCCCCACTTCTTCTGAGCCTAAATTATCCTTTGGACCCATCCCTAGCTTACTGTTACAGTTACTGGATAGTACAATGAAAAGGAGCGCAACGATGAACTGATTATCTCTGCTCCCTGCTTCCAATTAGCTTGCTTCTTGTCAGCACATGAACTGATAGGTTATTTATGCTGCTAATTCCTCACATGTTTTACCTCCGATGCACAGAGACTTCAAGACACTAATATCTGGTAAAATTTAGAAACTTGCATTTAAAAATATATCTAAAGATGCTTTAGTAGTTATAGAGCTGCATTAATATATTTCTCCTTCATCTGCTCAGACTTCAGTTTACAATTTAATCAGAAAAAAAACAATTGCTGACACCATCAACATATGATAGATTTCATATTGCAGAAGAGCATCATCATTTTTTTTTTGGAAAATTCTGTTTATTGTTTTTTAAAGAAAGATAAAATGTTACAACACAGAGCCTATTGGGCATACCCTGGCTCGAATATTATCTACTAACTATACAATAACTACTAGCTAACAACCCCCCCTCCCCCCACCCACTGCCCCTTCTCCCCTTGTGCATCCAGACCATCCCAATCTTCAGGATAATGATTATTCCCATTCATTGCAGACATTTCAGTTATGTAGAAGAACAAAAATAAACAGAGCACACAGTGTTCTTCCCCTATCCCTTCAGATTTCCACCAAATATAACCACCCACCTTAGAACCTAGTTGACCTCACTCAAGAACAGTACTTTGTCTTAACCTATGGTAGAAGAGTCTGCCAACCATCCCTGGCATACCCTCTTGAATTTGTGCAGGCATCCTCTAGCCGCCTACGTGGCCTTATAGAAGGGCAAAGATTTATTAACCAAGTCCCTCCAAAAGGCACAAGATGGTGCCCCAGGCTTTTTTCCAGTGCTTTCCTTGCGTAAAAGAGGGTGACTGAGAGAAAAGTCTTCTGTACCCTTTTTGGAATGAGGTCTTCCACCAGTCCAAGAAGACAGACCGGAATGGTAGCCGGAACCGGGACCTGCAAGACTCCCTACAACAATAGTAAGACCTCCATCCAAAATTTCTGTACTGAAACACAGTACCAAAAGATGTGGTCAAAATCAGTTGGTACCACTGTACATTGCCAGCACTCGGCCGATGAAGAGCCATAAATTGCAGCTAGCCGAGCCGGCGTGTAAAAGATCCTATGAACCAGCTTAAATTGTATGAGTCCGTCCTTAACTGATATCAGGGCCTTAAATGGAGCCTCCCAAATGTCATCCCAATCCTCCCCCTGAAAATTCAGAATATGCTGGGCCCAAGTATCCCTACACTTGGTCAACACCTTGGGCCGTATTGTGAAAAGTTCTGGATACATAGTGGACATAAGTTTAAGTTAAGATTCATCACATAATAGCAACTCTAGTTCAGAGGAGGAGAGCTCCAGGGCATCTGAGCCAAATTGAGAAATAAAGGCTTAACTGTGAGTATTTGAACAGATACCAGTTTGGAAGTTGATGCTTAGCCTTGAGTCTATTGAAGGTACATAGCCTGCCTCCTTCAACTATACCCTGTACCCGCCTAATTCCAACGCCTGCCCATATTACTGGGTCGAGAATGCTGTGAAAATGTTGTAATTTAAGGTTAAGCCACAATGGGGTAGATGGGGATATTGGTTTAGGTCCTGGTGCCATGATATCTTGTACACTGTGCCATCCTCTGAGCGTAACCTTCATAGTTCCCGTCAAAGCTGTTTGCCCCTGTGAACCTTTGAAGACCAGATTTGCTGCCTCTAGAACCGTAGCTGTATCGTCATCATTTTTCAGTAACCATCTTTTCGCAAACACCATGTGCCCTGCCAGAAAGTATTTATGCAGATCTGGCAATGCCAGTCCCCCTTGACCGGATGATTCCTGTAAGGTGTGTAAACTAATTCTAGGATATGATCCAGGCCATATAAAAAAGCTAAAGAGACTGTCTGTACATTTAAAGTAAGTAGATGGGAGAGAGCGCATGCGCGCGGCACCGGAGACGGACGTCCTCTGAGTGAGCTCCGCACACCCCGGGCCGATACCAGCAAAATTCAGCGGAGGTAAACGGCAGAACAACCCGTACTCGGTCAGCACATTCTCCCGGAGGGGAGATGCAGCATCGGGCGGCAGGTCAGCCCAAGAAAAGACCCTACAAGCGGAACAACATAGGGAAACAGTCCCAAGTGTCTCCCAGGCAGCAACAAGGCCCCAAGATGGCGACGACACGCGGACTGG
>BLSH010367513.1:2423000-2455339 GCA_018402905.1 Glandirana rugosa | reverse complement strand
TGTATAAGAGACAGGGTATAAGTCGAGTTTTTCAGCACATTTTTTGTGCTGAAAAAGACCCCCCTCGACTTATACCCGAGTCAGTGTCTGTGGGTGATCAGTAGATTCACATTAAACATAGCCGTGCTGTTTCTAAGAGCCGTTCTGTGCTTTGTAACTGTGATTAAACACATTGGAATGCAGAGAATGCTGAGAGAGGTGTCAGATTCTCAGCTTGATGTCGGGAGGTGGGCGGGACAAGCTGATGTTAGCTGTTCAGTCCCGCCCACCTCCTGATCTCAGTGAAAAGCTGCAGCTCTCTCTCAGCATTCTCTGCATTCCAATGTGATTAGTCACACTTACAAGCACAGAACGGCTCTTAGAAGCAGCACAGCTCTGTTTAATGTGAAACTAAACTACCTTACTCATCCCTTATGTGTTCTGGCTACAGTCTCTGTGTCCTGGCATTAATATCCCTGTGTTCTGGCATTAATATTCCTGTGTTCTTACATTAATATCCCTGTGTTCTGGCATTAATATCCCTGTGTTCTGGCTAAATGACCAGACCCATACCACAGGCATGTAGGATATGCAGGGGAACCAAGTTACCAATGAGGACCGTGGGATCGGCGGTGGAACTTTCTTGCCGGTCATGGCAAGTAGGCGTGTGGATCACATCGCCAGGTGTGGACGTCACCAGAAGTAACGTAGCCAGAACCAGGAAATCTGTGGTGGTGGACACTTAGATTGTGACACACCAGGGAATCATGGCGGTTGCCAGGATAACATGTTTTAGGGTACGCCCCTTTGCCAAATCCTGGCAGATAACCAGCAAGCCAATGGTGTACCCCGAAACATGCTATCCTGGCAACCGGCATGATTCCCTGGTTTGTCCCAGTCTAGTAACAACCACAGATTTCCTGGTTCGGCTACGTCACTTTTGGTGACGTCCACTTTGGTGACGTGGATCCGCCCACTCACTTGCCGCGGCCGGCGAGAATGTTCCAACGCAGATCCCACAGTCCTCATTGGTAACTCATTTTGGGAGTTCAAAACCACCCACTTCATCAGGGCTTATGACTGAAACCAGCTGTAGACAAGATCTTTGCATGTAATTAATGACTATGTGTTGAGATATTTTGAGGGGACAGCAAATTGACACGGTTATACAAGCTGTACACTCACTACTTTACACTGTAGCAAAGTGTCATTCCTTCAGTGTTGTCACATGAAAAGATAGAATAAAATATTGACAAAAAAGTACTTACTTTTGTGAGATACGGTGTGTGTGTGTGTGTGTGTATATATATATATACATATATACAGTATATATATTGTGGGAGATTAGCTTGTGGGAATCAACCTTCCTGAGGAAAAATAGTCAGCATGCAGGCAACTTTCCTTAAAATCTGGTGGCTTGCAAGGTTTATTGATAAAAGATTTGTAAATTAAAAAACAAACAAAACAGAAAATAAATCCTTGCCATCTGGCGCTAAACAAAACATTATAGTTTCCTCACTATACAGTGTGGGGCTGGCCCCCGACACCCACAGAGCATGAGCCAAAATGTAAACCTTGTCTCTTAAAGTCCAAACAGATACAGAGCTCTCTCAGATCTCTCTGAAATCTCTTACTGATCATTTAAGCCACCTACTGGTGGACTCCAGTGGACCACAAACTCTGGACCGGAACCAGCCCTGCCATGGTGGCTGGCAAAATCTTGTCCCCATGAACGCATACTAGGCGACATGTAGCGCATGTCCACCACTTTGCCTCGCATACTGTCACAATAAATATATATATATATATATATATATAGTGAGTTCAGTGGTGATACAAACTTGATTAAGTTTACAGCCTTTCTTTTTTACACATGGCATTACCACTGTATGAACATTGCCGTCATCACCACCGATATCACTATATACTGTATATCCTTGCAGTCCTTGCACTGTGGTATTATGTGTTAACTTCTAGTCCATTCATATTGTTAACAATCTCAAGCCCCGATTAAGGATCCCCAAAACATGTTGGCCACTAATTCAGTTGTCCCCCTGATCTCATACATCAACATAATACTTAGGATAAAATAGCAATACCAATAAGATAATCATATGGGTCCATCACTATTTTCCCACTTTCCTTGATCTACACTCTTACTTTACCCTCATAAATCCTTGTCTTCATTCCACTAAACAATCACCATCACCACTACCAACTTCTATAGCCCCCTCCATCTACTAAATGATGTTCAGGATGTCCCCTTGCTCAAGGTGATGGGGATGGTAAGGGTATTTCGAAATGGCTAAGTAGACCCCATGAGCCCTCCAGGAGCAAATAATGCTCCTCAATTGCAACTACAACCTCTGCTACCCCGATTCCTACACCACTATCCATAATATAAAATAAATAACTCTGCAAAAGGCTGGATAGGACCCAGTAGGATGTCTTTTATATGACCTGCAATAATAATGCCAATTGGACAACTTTCAGTAGTGAGGTATCAAGGAACACACTGAGGTTATGAAGGTCGCTTTAATTTAATATCCATGAAGAAAGGGGGACAACTGCTGGCCAGCAGCCATCAGTCCGAAAACCTTCCCCGATCTGTTATTCTTTCTTTTTAGGTATTTGGGGAGCCTCAGAAACATATAAAAGGCTGGCAGGTAATTCAACCTTTGACTTTTAACCTCAATCATAATGATAGATAGATAGATAGATAGATAGATAGATAGATAGATAGATAGATAGATAGATAGATAGATAGATAGATAGATAGATAGATAGAAGGAAGTAGTTGCCTCTGTTGAATGTCAGTTTTCCCTTCATTAAGCTGTGTGGCTGGGTTTGCACATAACCTTTACAATAAAAGTCAGAACTGTAATGCAGTTTGGGAGACGTGGTTTCTCAAGTCTTGGAACATTTTTTGATACTCAAATCAGCCCCAGGAGACACAGAAATGTGTACAGTAAGAGCTAACAGGCGTCAGCAAAGGCCTTGACAGGGTGACAATGACATGGGAAACAGAGAGAACATCTCAGAGCTAAATAAAAAAAACTAAGAAATAGGATTGCACTGTCTTTAAACTAACTGGCCATGGACAGCTGAGAACCACCTTTTCTTAAAATGATTTGCACATACTATAGACATATTAAACCAGCATGCATAAACCAACAAGCCAGATATTACCTATAGATATAACTTATCATTCAGACCTGCTGATTGCAGCAATCATTTGATGCCTATAGGTTTAATATATAGGTACATTGTAGCAATGAAGGAGGCAGAGTGAAGCAAACTTATTTTACTGATTGTTACATAGCTCCCAACTGTCCCTGATTCCAAGGGACTGTCTCTGATGTGGAACAAAGTCTCTCTATCCCTCCTTCCTCCTCATTTTGGTCTGCTCTATATAGTAATATACACTATTTATCTTTCAAAAGTGTTTTACAGTGCCAAACATTTCATCCAAATTCTAAATTGCGGCATTTGTAAATTTCAAAAGCCAATATAAAGGAATAGTAGTGGTAAAAAAAAGCACTTATGGATTTAACCAATCATTTTTTGTACAATTCTCATTTAAGGGGATGTGTCCTACACCAAACGAGAAAAACAAAAATCTCCTGCGCTCAAGAAACTCTACCAGATGTCACACCATGTAGCAAGGGCACTAAGTTTAATATGTGATCTCTATGAACATGGTCGTAACTCAGCACCTTATGGTCTTTCTGCCCCCCTTCCAGGATCATGGGAATCCAAATACACTAAAGAGAAAACACAAACAAGAAGGGCACACCGACCTCCTGCAATACCATTAAAAAGTATTTATTATAAATATAGGATAAAATCCATATACTCACAAACGGAGCAAGTGACAAAGCATTGGATTGAATACACTTCCAACGGAGTAGACACAGCACACCTCAGCAGAGAGACCCCTCATGAGGCTCTGATGAAGAGGGTTCGCCCTGGAAACGCGTCAGCCTGGCCATACAGACACCATCTGGTCTCTCTGCTGAGGTGTGGTGTGTCTACTGCGTTGGAAGTGTATTCAATACAATGCTTTGTCACTTGCTCCGTTTGTGAGTATATGGATTTTATCCTATATTTATAATAAATATTTTTTAATGGTATTGCACGAGGTCTGTGAGCCCTTCTTGTTTGTGTTTTCTCTTTTGTGTGTCCTACACCAACATACTTTTAGTAATGGTGTCCCTGGTTCCAATCTCAAAAAGTTGGGAGGTATGCTCAGTGTTTTGGAATATAAAGACAGAAGCTTACAGGTTCCATACAAACGAAAGCAACCAAATTAAATCAATGACAGTTGTAAGATCTGTTAACAATTGCATGTCTTCAGCGGCAGACCAAACTATACAAACCACATCTGACAACTCACAGTGATGGGCATTGATAGAGCAGGCACTTGCAGTATCCAACAGCACCACCCACAGCCCTAATCATCACCCCCTGAATTCACAGTAATTTTATAGGTTTTATGATCCAACTGATATAGAACATTCTGCAGCATTTTGGAGGTCTGGCCACCCTCTTAAAGTGGAACTACACTGCATCTGACCATCCATGTCTCCGTGCTTTATTTTGCCATGAAATCACTTTTAAAACCACTCCCTAGCATTTCTGGCAGTGGCCATCTTAAGTAAGGGCAGATGATTCATGTAGCATTTACTTCCTGAAATCCGTCTGCCCTTAGCACAGGCATGCAGACAGGAAGGTGTGCTTAGCTGAGAAAACCCCTCCTGCCCTCCTGAAGACTCCTGGAATGTATGACATAATTTGCCTAGGCATGGAAACCAGGAAGTAACTGAAGAAATGTAAAAAAATAAAAAAACTTTAAAACAAGTAAATATCATATATTTTCCTATATATTTGCTAATGCTAACCAAAATCTGTAGGACCTCTTTACATGATATGGGATTAGTGATGGGAGACTTCTGGGAAGATCCTGGGGCAGTACATCAGACATAGAATCCATAAAAAAGGGAAGGTATGCAAAAGTGTAAAGTTAATGGACACTTGTGTGGACGTGTGTATAAAGCAACTAGGAACTTGCCAAAATTCGCTCACTGAGTGGAAGGCAGACCACATCTTTGACAGAAAAATCAAAGGAGCTGGTAGAAAACTGTTGGGCAAAAACCTAAAGTACTTTAATGGACGAAGGGGGCCGGCTGCCAAAATACATTGGGCACTGCAGGAGATTTGTCCATCTACACTATCTATCTTGCAATTTGTAGGTTGGGAAAAAAAATATCAGTGTATGGCCAGCTTTACTTTTTTTTTTACATATGGCAATGAAGGGAGTATGGCAAATGCAATTAATGAGAGGTGCATTTGGTGCACACTGTTTTTGCACAGTAATGCAGTGGCAAGAACAGTTCAGCATGCTGCTAATGCTGTGGTTTTTTTTTTTTACATAAAGTACATACAGTGTTCATGGGATGTTCTCAGGTAGGCATTCTAAGTACAGAGAAAATGTAAATGAAAAAAATAACCACAAAAAAATCCTCAAAGTGAAGTGTGGGGCAACAGCTAGAAAGCTTAGCAAGCATGGACACTTTGTCAGCAGCTGCAGTTAGCTAGTCTGCCACTAGGTGGCTCTGTCCCAAAATAGTGTGGTAATAGGGAATTATGTAATTGAGTATAAGGTCCCCTTTAAGACCCCATGCACACTGGATGTTTTTACAGCTGCTTCTAGGGGCATCTGTTTTTTTTTTCCTGCTTCTAAACACCCCTCCATGTTTGCCTATGTTCCCATGCACACATCGGCTTTTAGCAGGGTTTAGTGGCAGGAGCTTTTAGAGGCAGGAAAAAAACTCAATGCCAGTGCGTCCAGGAGCAGCAGAGTTTGGGCAGAAAAAAACTCTTGATGCTACTAAAAGCTGCTAGAAGCTGCTAAAAGCTACTAAATGTGCCTAAAGTGCTTGAGCATTAATTAATTTCAATGTGCAGAATAAATTATTTATTCTGGCCAATGAATTGAATTAATGCTCAAGAGCTTGATGACTGTAAAAGCTCCTAAAAGATTGTAAAAGCTTTAGACACTTACAATCGTCTGGCATTTTTTCAGCAAAAAACACTGCTGGCTTCTAGGAGAGATAAAAAGATGTCCTGTGTGCATAAGACCTTGTACAAAGCCTTCTGGAGTAATTTAATGGGTGGAGTTAATGCCTATATTAATGTCAAGGGCAGCAGAGCCTTGTGAGATGGGGCATGAGAGCCAAACACCCCACAGACATGTGGATGTAGTCAACTACTGCCAAGGGCCCTTCACAGGGCTTAAAACGGAGGTCTGCCCTCCCCTTTAAAAATGAAAAGTCAGACTTTTAATAATAGGACACCTACCTGTCCTGGAGTCCAGCGATGTCGGCACAGCACCTGATGTTTCCATCAGCTGCCGGATGCTGCTGCCGCCATTGCTGGTAAGGGGACCCGGCAGTATAGTCTTTTGGCTTTACGGTTGGGCCCCTACTGCGCATGTACGAAGCGTGCTGCGCTCTCTCACTGGCCAGCAGAAGGGGAGGAAGGAGGGGGACCGAGCTGCTGATGTACTTTGCCACGGCCCAGGACAAGATACCAGTCAAAGACAGGTATCCACTACGCCCCAAAAGGTGCCAAATGTGGCACTGGAGGGGGGGGGTCTGATAAGCGGAAGTTCCACTTTTGGGTGGAACTCCGTTTTAACTCCAGGGGAGGTAGTTCAACACACAGAAGAACCAGCTGTGGTTGCCCTGACTCAAGTTGTCGTCTCAGTGGACTGTGAGCCGGATGCAAAAGGCCTTTTAGGCCATACTAAGTGTTCTCTCATGTGAGCACTAGTGCACCTGGCAGTGAAAGTAACATCTGGGAACATACCTGGTAGGGTAAAGCTATTGAGTGGGACAAAGAGAGAGACTGGTATAGTACAGAAAGTGCTTTGTTAATTTTGATTGACAGAGCATGATGCGTCACCTTGTTAAACACACTGCAATATACATACCCATGGGCAATAAGTTTAAAAGGCTATAAATAAGACATGGCTCACGTCCAAGGTTAAAATAACTATAAATAATAAGATAAAAATATAAAAATGAAGGAACACTATCATCATTTAAAAATTACAAAAAATATAACAGAAAATGTAAAACAGTAATCAAGGCTGCAGAAATTGAAAAGGAACGTCAGGTTGCAAAAGAAAATAAGACGAACTCAAAAAAAATCTTCAAATATATTAACAGTAAAAAAATAAATAAATCTATCTATCTATGGACCTAATGCAGTGAATTCCTGATGATACATGGAGCTTTTGCAATGGAGGAAATTAGTGTGAGTAGAGTATACCACAAGCTGTCTGCCATCCTCCTGCTTCTATGCTGTGTGTTCCCTCTCCTACTGGCCTATACCTTGGCCTGTTGGCTTGCCTTCTTATGGTGATGTCTCTTCTGGGTGTTTTTAATATATGCATTTATGATGAATATTTCCGAGAAATGAAAAATATTTGTTATTTCAGAAGAAGCAGGATTTGACTGTAAAATGCATTGAATGTAGAAATTCCGAATTATGGATATTCCATGTATTACATTTCTGTTTGGAACCACTTACATAGATATTTTTGCCTGTATATTGTGATGGTTAGTAAATGTGCATAATTGTTTTAATGGGTGATTTTAACCTGAGTCGAGATAAATAAACTTGGGATTTATTTTATACTTAAAATTACTGTAAAGGTACCGTGAAAGTCCTAGTAGTCACTACGGAAGAGGATTTATTTACAATTGTTAGGTTTGAGGATGTGGCACTGTTGTAAAATCATGTAAAGATAGAATTTAATTTTGTATTATACAGTGTATATTCATTTGTTGTTATAGTTTATAGTAAACAGGTCAGGTCTAAGCATGTTGACCCTTTACTAGATAACTTTGAGTTGGTTACTGGGGACATAGAAAAGGAAAATTTATTAAATACTTTTTTCAACTCTGTGCATCCAAAAAAAAGCTCAAGTCCTTAAAGTAGAACAAGGGAGGGTTATAACACCTGTCAGATTTGTTTTCAACATCTTTGTCCCATTGTGAAGATTTTTCTTCATACCTTGTCCCATAGCCAAACAGGAAGTTAGAGGAACCCCCCCCCCCCCCATATTTCAAGTTTCGACATTCCTTTCTTATGAATATAAAGGCTCATGGCCAAGGATGTCCTGGGTAGGCCTATGGCAAGGGCTTCTAAGTACCAACAGTTGGTTACTGTCCTATCCACTTTGGCATCATCAACACCTGGCCAATCAGAAGTCTCCTTACAATTTGACAGAGCAACAATAGTCCTAAGAATGAGCTTTGTGAAAAAATCTGTGAACATTTGGGTTGGGGTGTACACCCAGTAAGATAATATAACCCACCACTGAATTTCATATCATAGAATACCACAGTTAAGTACAAATCTTCCAAAGCTCTCACTGTACAGGTTGCCAGCTATCCCTGTCCTCTCCCTCAAAGTTCCAACCTTCACTGACAATATGGCTCCCCATTTTTATAATGAGAGGGATGGCTTATCCACAAAGAAACAGTAGTCCTAACAAGGGGTTATGTGAATAGATCTGTGAACATCTGGGTGGGTGGGGGGGGGGGGTACACCCAGTAAGACAACATAGCCCATCACTGCATTTCACAGCATAGAAAGACCATGCAGTGCATTATGGTTTCAAAATATAGCCTGACAAAAAAGGTACATCAATTTGGATGCAAATCTAAATCCAGCAGAATTGCTGCAAAGCCATGGCTGTCGTGAATCTGAACCTTATCCATGCCTCCCACTCCAGGCTGCTTGCAGAGGGGGGGGGGTCAAATAAAAGTCCAGTCACCATGCACAAGGAGAGAGAATGGCAGCATCCAGTCTTTATTATAGGAGACTCCTAACTCCATGAGTTGTTTCATGCTTGATTACTGCATAGATCTGCAAGGAATACACAAAGGGTACCAAATATAAAGAAAGAATATACAAGGCTGAGGAACCCTTGAAATTATTTGTCAGGTGCTAAAAAATGATTATTAGAGTGATCAATAAGTTGTAGAATGTTTTACATTAAAGTAATATGTTGAACCTGTAGGTAGGGTGCAGTAAACTTGTACTGGACGAATACAGCAACAGTTTGCAACAACCCCAGTGGGACAGCAACCCAGCTGGCCACACTCACAGTTCAGTAGCGTGACAAGGTAGATTCCAGGCAGAATGACAGCATCTGTAGACAGGGGACTGAATGCAGTTGGCAATCTGGTCCTAATCAGGAGTCAGTAAGGCCCTATGATTTCCCTCCTCATCAGGAACCTGTCCCTCAAAGATGGGGTACCTGTTCCTACTCTTTCACTTGCCAAAACGTGACAAAACCGGGGAGTCAGGGCCTCAAATAGGTTATGGCTTACCCAAGATGGCAGTTTGAGTCATATGGGGCAACAGCATCCAATAGCATAGCTTCCCCAGTGACCCAGGAAACCATAGAGCAGGGATCTTCAAACTATGGCCCTCCAGCTGTTGCGGAACTACACTTCCCGTGAGGCATTGTAAAACTCTAACAATTACAGACATGACTAGGCATGATGGGAATTGTAGTTCCTGAACAACTGGAGGGCCATAGTTTGAAGACCCCTGCCATAGAGGAACCTTGTTCTTTCTGACTTCTTCGCCAACAACAGTGCCACCATGGCTGAGCGCAAACTGATGTGGAGAAAACAGACTGCACCTGCTTACAAACTTATTTCTGGCATGCAGGGTTTTTAAAATAAATGCTATACAACAAAATCATTTTCAATAATAATCTTAAAATGTAATGAATAATAACAGAGAAAAAAACTGCAGATGATAAAAATTGCCGTGTTCTCTCCCATTAATGATCAATGTAGACGCACCCCCTTACACTGGTGGTCATTGTAGGGGGCAGATTAATTCACTATTGCTCACTGCCCAAGGACCCCTAGAAAATTTGAGAGGAGCCTTAGCTGAGAAAGGTTGATTTAGAAAATATTTGTTGAGCCCAGAGTACAGCTTTAAAAGAGGACAAGGCCAGTACAGACTTCTTCAACAAAAATGTTATACATAAAGCAGCCGATATGGCAGCTGGAGATGGAAGGTTTGTCGGTACTAAAAGCCAAGGTCAAGCAGAGAACTGGCTGACTGTCAGCTGCAGATTTTTTCTATAATTTTAGCAGGTGAAAAAAGTCAGACCACTTTTACACACAGACTGCTGTGAGGAATTAGCATTATGCAGTAATTCTAGGAAAAAAATACATCATTTTAAAGGGAAATCCATCAACACTTCAAATTAAACCTTGAGATGCATACAGGGAACAACCCTACCTGTTCAGTAGAGATCAGCAAGTGTAAGTTTCTATTCCTGAAAAAAATAAGGAGATTTCTCACAAATGTTTATAATTTTGGGTAAATGCATTGAAGTCAATAATGAAGGAGAATTAATGTGATTTCTGGTGCTGCTTAAGAGTGCAATGGTTCCCGAATGTCTCAACCCATTCTTGTACCTTTCTTGTCCAGCTTTTGCTCTCTTTTTCTTACAATACTGGCAATGGCATCACTCTTATTTTTGCACATTCCCTGTTCCTGGTCCCCAGTTCTGCTGTCTTTATTCTCCAGTTCCCAAACTTCCAAATACTTCTCATACTATATTTCTATTACTGTATATGCTTTATCATTTTAGGATCAGGAAAGGTAAATATGTTTGCACCAAATGGTGCATCGAGACCCACACAGAACAATCTAGCGTTTTCCCCTTCCATATATGAAACAGTAGGATAGTGTTCATTTTAGAATAGTAACATTTTCTTATTGAACGTGAGGTTTCACTTTTTTTGGTTGTATTGAACTGTGGCACTCATGTTATGTATAGTATGTAATCTGTTACAGTTTGCTGCATAGAGGGAAACATTGTACTCTGTTCATATGTATATATACATATATATATATATATATATATATATATATATGTTTATATATGTTTCCTGCTTAATTTTTGAAATAAAGAAATAAAAAAGTTTGCTATGGGTTACTGTACCTAAGAATACAAATGAGGCCATTGATCTTCGAAAAAGAACTCTTTGCTGGTACACTCATTACTATGCCAAACCTGTATTTCTGGGTTAAACAATGTCCAGTTAACACTTAAGCAAAATGCATATAAATAAACCTAGTATTTATGACCATTTTCCCCATTGGGGAGATTTTCCTCCACTTCCTTTCTTCAAAACAATGTTGTCACCAGGACGAGAAATCAATTAAATCTCTCATGGGGGCACAGACAAAGGTTCTAACCATTCCCCACGCTTCCCAAGAGTATCCTAAATTAAAAATATATATATATTAGCATTACACGTTTATCAAAGAACATTTTTGAAGTTCCAAGTAATTTATTAGAGAAAGACTGTCCACTATATATGTACTTTTCCATCAAACACACACACTTAAATTTTAAATTCATTTTTAACAATATATAATAATTTTAAAGTTTGTTTACTGTATTTATGGAGGGTGTCCAATTAAAAGTCAAATTCTGAAGTGGTTTTATGAGTTAGGGTTGCATTATACATGTAGCCATGTGCCCCCTTGGGGGTGGCTGGTAGTTGTGATCCATCTGCCCATTGCCCTCAATCACACGATTTTCCACACACCCGGAGTCACTGAACAGACTGATACTTTGTTTTGTTGTTTTATTTAGGGGATAAACTTGGACAGGGTAAGGGATAACTGTGGGATGCCCAAAGATCAAATCACGAGACCTTCTATATACACTGCAGTGTATACACTCCTTCTTCCTCCAGCACAGACACTTGCTGACAGTTACTCTTCTCTTTCTTCTCTCCTGCTCACTACTTGCTGTTACAGGCCTGATAGGCAATTTATCAGGCCTCCATGACACTTCTTCCTCTGCAGCAGCTAGCACATGGCGAGGCCTGCTCTTCTGTTAGTAGGACCTCTGGACCACCCATTACAAGTAAAGGCCACGGCTCCCAGTTGTGAAGCCAAGGGCCCTCAGATGTGTAGCTAAGTACTTAATAGAGTGATACTGCGCTATAGGCAAAAAAAAACAAAAAAGGGGTTTTTTTTTGTGTAGCTAAGTACGTTGGTGCTAGCTGGGCCTGGATGAACTACAACTCCCAGCCCATCCTTCCTCCAGACCCCAACGGCCTACCTCACAGTCCAGTGACACTCCTTTCCCTGACTGGCTCCTCTGACCTCCACAGGCTGTCCACTGTCTCCTCCCAGCCTGCTCCAGCTTTCTCGTCCAGCTCCCAGGTTCTGTCACTCACTGACACTGGTGGATCCTTTAAAGAGTCTTCAATGTAGCCTCTCTGCTGATCTCTTGCTCCCTTGTGCTGCTCCAGGAAACAACTCCTCTCCTGGCTGCACCCAAGCCTCCAGGCCTCAAAGTCACCCCCCAGACTGGGGGCTCCCTCCTGGGTGAGGCCTCTACAGCACCTCTGCTACATCTCCCTCTTCCACCCGACACTCTCTTCCCCCGGGTTCCCCCCTTTATGACCAGAGCACTTTTTGCGATTCGGTACTGCGAAGCTTTAACTGACAATTGCGCGGTCGTGCGACGTTGTATCCAAACGAAATTGACATCCTTTTTTTCCCACAAATAGAGCTTCTATTGGTGGTATTTGATCACTTCTGCACTTTTCATTTGTTGCGCTATAAACAAACAAAGAGCGACAATTTTGAAAAAAAAAAACAATATTTCTTACTTTTTGCTAAAATACATATCCAAAAAAAATATAAAAAAAACTAATTTATTCATCAGTTTAGGCCGATATATATTCATCCTCATAATTTTGGTAAAAAAAAAAAAAAAAATCGCAATAGGTGTATATTGATTGGTTTGCGCAAAAGTTGCCACGTTTACAAACAATGAGAATTAATTTATGGGGTTTTTATTCATTTATTTTTTTACTAGTAATGGTGGCGATCTGCAATTTTTAGCAGGACTGTGACATTGCGGCGGACATGTCAGACACTTGACACTTTTTTGAGACCATTGGCATTTATACAGTGATCAGTGCCATGAAAATGCACTGATTACTGTGTAAATGTCACTGGCAGGAAAGGGGTAACACTAGGGGGCGATCAGAGGGTTAAATGTGTTCCCTGCTTTGTGTTTCTAACTGTGTGGGGGCTGGGCTGACTGGGAGAAGAGAGTGATCACTGCTCCCATATACAGGGACCATATGATCACACTCCTCCCCTGTCAGAACGGAGATCCGCTTGTTTACATTAGCGGCCCCCATTCTGTCACTGCAGGAGAGCGATCGAGGGTAGCTGGTGGACATTGACTCCACCTTACCCGCTCCCTGGATCCCCCGCTACACAGGTGACGGCAGTCTGCGTTATCGAGCCAGACTGCTGCCGTCAAAAGACGGCGGGTGGTTGTTAAGTGGCTAAGGAGGTTTGCCCCCTGCCAGTCCAGATTGGGGGTTTGGCACACTTTGGGCCCCTTGGTACCAATAAAACACCAGGGCAACCTATTGCTGCTGACCATGCCCATCCCTTTATGACTACAGTGTACCCATCTTCTGATGGCTCCTTCCAGCAGGATAATGCACCACTTCACAAAGCTCAAATCATCTCACCACTGGACAACTGGTCACTGCACTCCAATGGCCTCCACAGTTACCAGATCTCAATCCAATAGAGCACCTTTGGGATGTGGTGGAATGGGAGATTTGCATCATGGATGTGCAGCCGACAAATCTGCAGCAACTGCGTGATGCATACATTTCATTATGGACCAAAATCTCTGAGGAATGTTTCCAACACCTTGTTAAATCTATGCCACCAAGAACTAAGGCAGTTCTGAAGGCAAAAGGGGGTCCAACGCGGTACTAGCAAGGTGTACCTAATAAAGTGGCCGGTAAGGGTATTTTTCTGCTGTGCAGCTATTTTTATTCCGAATGAAATATGGTTATTGTACTGTTCTTAGCTATCTACTGTAATTTTCACACAAGAAAAGTTCCAGCCATTTGAAGTTCACAGGGCCCCTAAAACAAAAATTTAAACTCATTTTAAAGCTGAACTCCGGTCTCCCTGCTCCACACAATCTTGCACATTCATCAGAGAGTCAGTCGGCTCCCAAATCCAAGATGGCAACACCAAGCAAACGCAGCGGTGAAAAGAACTGGCTGTGGGAATACCATGGAAATTCATTGTCTGGTGAATTTTAAGGCCTCATACACACGAGTGTATAAAAAAAAAAAATAAGCAAAACGTCGGGCCCGGCGTCAGGGAAAAATCTGTGTTTTTTTCGGCGTTTTGCATCGGCGTTAATGCGCGTTAGTGAGCGGCAGCGTCAATGGACGTTTTTTTTTAAAATTCCTCTGCTATTTTTTTAACCTAAAAATGCCGGTTAACATCGGTACTGCGTAAGTGAGCGTTTTGCCGGCTCAGCGTCAAAAACCCAAAACGCTACAGCCTCGGAACGCGCTGGTCCCGCATTTTATTTACAGCTCACTAATACCGATGCCCTCTACAGCTCAAAAACATCAGCGTTTTTATGGGGCTATTAAATAACATGGAGAGCTGCAAAAAACGCTAAAAAACGTGGCTGTAAAAAACGCCTGTGTGTATGAGGCCTAAAAGTCAGCAGCTGCAGTATGTGTCGCGGCTAACTTCTAATTTTAAAAAACTTGGTGAAGTTCCTCTATAAGGCCTCATACACACGGACGTTTTTTGACGCCGGCGTTTTCTGGCGTTTTTTGCAGCTCTCCATGTTAGTCAATGGCCCCATAAAAACGTCGGTTTTTTGAGCTGTAGATGGCGTCAGCATTAGTGAGCTGAAAGTAGAACCCACGGCCATCACGTTCTGAGGCTGTAACGTTTTGGCATTTTTTGACGCTGATGCCGCAAAACGCCAACAAACGGCAACTAACGCCAACAAACGCCAACTAATATTGTACCAGCGGTTTCCGGCGTTTTTTGACGCCAATGTTTTTAGGTTGAAAAATAGCAGAGGGATGATTTTTTTTAAAAAACGCCTATTGACGCCGACGCTCACTAACGCCGATGCATAACAGCGAAAAACGCCGATTTTTTTTCCTTGAAGATGGGCCCGACGTTTGTTTATTTTTAGGAAACATCCATGTGCATGAGGCCTAATTTGGGAAGGGGTGGGGAGGGAAGGTGAGTGACTGAAGTTCAGTTTTTAAAGTCGGTCTCTGCTCAAATATTATTTTATAGACAATCCACTTCCTCTTCCCCTGGAAAGGGGGAACATTGTGTGATTTACTTTGCCTGGCAAATTCTCCCCTTTGCCCCCTGACATAATCATAGCTACCCAATGAGGCTGACAATTCACCTGAGCTGGAAAAGGGTATCCAAGGGTGCATTCTTCAGCCTCAAGTCCACCAGGTGCTGGTCCCCCCCCATTGCAATATATGGCCAAGGCCAGCTAACAGTGAAGTGCCCACAGCATGTAGTGACAGTCCTGTTCTGTTGCTTAGGATGACAATGCTACAATTCATTTTCTGCAGGCTCAGCAGCAAATATCAACTGCCTGGAGAAAATCTTGAGAGCTGGCCGGATCACCAGGTATTTTTTAAGGAACAATATGGTAAATTTTGCTCATCTATAGTTACAAGTGATAGCATCAATGTCAATACCTGCAATGAATGAAATAATAAAAAAATAAATGGCTGTTTACAGAGCAAAGCCTTGTTATTTGTTTCTTGCACATGATTGGATGATGGGACTCAGTAAAGCTTTCCCATTTACTAAACTCTGGGGGGAAATGAGTGCAACTGCACTTGAAAAGTGCACAGTATATTTGCCTTAAGTAAATCAACCCCCATGAGTTGTATTCATGGCTATGTTTGTTTTACTAGTTCAGCTCTTTCGATGTACTACGCCAATCACTTTCACAGAGCAGGCCAGTGGCGGCCCGTCCATTAGGGGTGAATGGGTGCCGCCCCCCCCCCCATCCATGCATCCGGCCCCCTAATCTACATGCAGGATGCCAGATGCATGGATTCCAATGGGGGGGGGGGGGGTTGAAGCAAGTGATTAGAGCCAGAGGCTCTAATAGGCTTCAATATAAAGTGGGGTCAGGGTGCAGAGCATTGTGCCTGAAGCCCACCCAGTTGTGGGACAATAGCGAATGAATATTCGCTATTCTCACACTGATCCTCCTCCAAGCCAATCAGGAAGCAAGTTGTGAGACCCGTTTCCTGATTGGCCGAAAGGAGAAGCGATCCCATTGGCTGAGGAGGGAGGAGACGTACGGCCAAGGACCGAGAGACTGACCCACCAACCACCAAGTCCGATCCTCAGGCCCCTCCATGCAGAGTGCTGTCAGCTCCTCCTGTGGCTGCAGAAGAGAGGAGCACTCACCGATCGCCCCTGTGGCACCGCAGAAACCTCATCAATTCACACCGACATCGATCCCCCCTGCCGTCCTGATCTGGCATCCCTGGGCACAGAGCCTGCACAGAGTCCCTTATTATCTCCAGCACAGGATAAGAGAGCTGGCGACCAATGGGGAGGGGTGACTGGGGAGATCTGTGCTTGATTAGATGGTGTGAAGGATAGGGGAAACATTTGGGTCCATTAGAGTACCTGTTACCTACCCAGTGCTATCACATGAGGGTTTATTAACCCCTTGTGATAGCAATCAAGTAAAAATAAAGAAAACCATTTTAAAAAATAAAATAATAATAAAATGTATTTTAGCAAATGTTAAAAATTGCCATAACCCCCATTGCCCTGCACACATTCTCAAATGCAGATGCAGGCCCAGAGGAAGAGCCTGGTATGGACTTCGGGGGGGGGGGGGGGGCACCCTTTTTTTTTTAATTTTGGCGCGGGGTTCCCCTTAAAATCCATACCAGAAATGAAGGGCCTGGTATGGATTTTGGGGGACCCCATGCCAATTTTTAAAAACATTTTGGTGTGGAGTTCCCCTTAAAATCGATGCTAGATCCTTATACGATCACGCACTGTATATAGTCTACACTAAATGCAGCGTGCGTGTGTGTGTATATATATATATATATATATATATATATATATATATATGTGTGTGTGCGTGCGACGTAAATCACATCTGATATATGTCACGCACTAGCATATTCCTAGATCGTAGCTAAAATTCCCCTTGAGGTGTGGTTTTACAAAAATTTTTAACCGTACCCCAGGGGGTTTTAGGTATGGTCCGGGAAGTAAAGACCATACCTAAAATTCCCCTTGGGGTGTATATATATATATATATATATATATATATATATATATATATATATATATATACACACACACACACACACTATACTGTATATGTACAGTATATTCTTGCACTGTCTGTATATACTCTACACTGTATCTATACACTACACTGCCTGCACTGACTGTATATACTCTACATTGTATCTATATACTACACTGCCTACACGCCACTAACTAACCTAGATAAAATAGCTGCTAGCTACACTTTCACACACTACATACGGCCGCTGTTCAAGTGGCTTTATATAGTGTGGGGTGTGGACTGAGACCCCTGAGCCATGATTGGCCAAACGCACTCTGCCTTTGGCCAATCATGGCTCTCACAGCAGAGTGTGCTTTGATTGGCCAAAGCATGCAGGTCATGTGCATGCTTTGGCCAATCAGCGGGTGCCATTTCCCCGCGATCACGCTATGCATTATGGGGCGTTCGGCGGCGCTCGAATTTGCCGCAAGTGCCCCATAATGTTCAAGATTCTGTGAACGGGCGAATGCCCAATGTTCGGGCCTATCCCTAGTGACACCCCTGGATTCCCTCACTTTAGAGGGATTTCCTTTCATATTTTGTTGTGGCTGTGGGACAGAAAGTGAAATAAAATTTCCTCAAAGGGATGCAGATGGCAAATAAAAACCTCTCAGGGGTTATAACCCTCCCTTCCTCTATCCAAATTGAAAAAAAAAAAAAACTTTTGCCTTTAGTTCTACTTTAACTTTTCAACTTTAAACTTATGCTAAGTAAATCTCTCCTAAAGGAAGCATGTTGGCTAGGATCACTGCTCTCCTGTAAAAAGTGTAGTTGTCTGTTTTTTTGATCCTGACACAAGGGACACAGCCAGTGTGACTTCCTGAAATTTTGACAGTTTACTGTCACTTAGGTAAAAAAATGTCTAAAAATTGTGTTTTCTCCCTTCACAACCAACCGGATTCTCCATTTGACCGTGTTTGAAATATACTGGGGAATTTCAGCTGTTTCCTGCTGTTTCACTATCTGTATGGAGAGGATTAAGGAAGAGTTGGTGTTCCCAGGTGGGACTGTAGCGGTGCCAGCAGACAAAGGAATTAATTTACACAGTTTTAATTAAAAATAAAAGTTTTATTTCGTCCATTAAAACATAAATCATATATTTTATACAGACACACGTTAAAAAGGTCCAAAGGATCGGTACAATGGCGATCTATAGAGTTTGTGGTGATAGCTGTATGGTGTAAGAAATGTCTCCCAACATGTTTCGCCAAACCTTTGGCTTCTTCGGGGGATTCAGGAAATCACCACATAGAGCCCGTTAGGGTTCAAACAAAGGATATCAGTCAAAATAGTACCCCTCACCCGCTCAGCCCAGCACCATGCCATTGCAGAAGATGCTAATAGTCCAGAACAATATTGGACCAAAGAATGAATGGGGTTCAAATAAAGGGGAGAGAACACTGAAGGGCCACATCATTGACGTTTATATAGATGACAAATGTAGGTGATGTTGCTTACAATGGTGTGCGCCTTCCAAAACGTCACAAATAGCACTTTCCAAGTCACATTTTCAGGTGGAGCTCTGCAAAAGGTTTTCTTTTCTTTAGGGTGCGTTCACACCTGCGAATGCACCCGCACTCCAATTAGATGCA
Organism: Glandirana rugosa; assembly: GCA_018402905.1. Lineage (NCBI taxonomy): Eukaryota > Metazoa > Chordata > Amphibia > Anura > Ranidae > Glandirana > Glandirana rugosa. Next base: position 2,436,487 of record BLSH010367513.1, on the reverse strand, counting down.
AAAACTCAGTGGGGTGTCCTGTGATTAGCTGCAGCCCAATGAAAGCAATGGCAGGAGCGCTGGGCTGTGGAGGGGACAGGAACGGCCGACTCAGGCTTTCAGCGGCTCGCTGGGAGGCTGAGCCAGGTGCCAGTCCAGGCATGTGGGTGGATCCCAACCATATGGTCACAATCCTTGGTCACAATCCAGAGCCTGGACCGGCTCTGTGACGTCAGCCAACAGCGGCCTTCAGCCCGCTGTCTGCTAAAGACGGGTCACAGGAGTGCAGAACAAACTGCAGTCACTAATAGTAATACCTACCCCAGATAAAGCTAGAGGACAAAAAACAAGGTTTGTGCATTTTTGCAGGCACTTCTATTTTCTTTTCCTATTTTGTCCATCAGTTTCCTAAGCTCAATTGGTTGATATAATGACCTGTTATGCCCTGACAAAAGGCCATAAAGACCTTATTGCTGGTGTCTCTTGTGGACATAAATGTTTCCCGTACAGCACAAAGCTCCTCTTTTAGATGACTCCATGTTGCCTAAGGCCTGTTGATTTAAGGTCTAAAAAACGAACAGAATGCAATTATAGCCACCTACATAGTTACAAGGAAATCAAACAAGTAAAATGAGAGACAATGCACTTTATTTCTCCTTGGTCACAATCCAGAGCCTGGACCGGCTCTGTGACGTCAGCCAACAGCGGCCTTCAGCCCGCTGTCTGCTAAAAACGGGTCACAGGAGTGCAGAACAAACTGCGCACAGGGGAAGTCAAACAAGCTTTGACTGTACTTCTCCTTTAACCACTTAAGGACTGCCTTATAGCAGATGTACAGCTACAGGGTGGCTCTCCTGTGCAGAATCAATTATATATACGTGATTCTGCAGTTCTCTAGGGGGCACAAGCACATGCTGGCGCCGACCCGTTGCTGCTGTGATTACTCATTTATTTATAAAATCCATCACTTCCCTTAGTAAAAGCACCTAACACAGTACACAAAAACACTGGTTAAGCACTCAGTTAACCCTTTGATGAGTGGTGTCTGCTGCAGTTTCGCAGCCCCGCTATAACTTTTGCACAAACAATCAATATACGCTTATTGGGATTTTTTTACCAATAATATGTAGAACAAATTTGATTTTTTTTCAAATTTTTTTATTGGATATATTTTATATCATATATACTTATAGCAGAAAGTAAAAAAATATTGCTTTTTTTTAAAAAAAATGTCAGTCTTGTTTTGTTCATAGGGCAAAAAATATGAAAACGCAGAGGTGATCAAATACCACCAAAAGAAAGTTTGGTTTGTGGGGAAAAAAATGACATCAATTTTATTTGGGTACAGTGTTGCATGACCGTGCAATTGTCAGTTAAAATAATGCAGTGTTGTATGGCAAAAAAATGGCCTAATCATGAAGGGGGGTAAACCTTCTGGAGGTCAAGTGGTTAAACTGTCTACTGGCCAGCAGGAAAGCCTAGAATGGTCGGTTATATGCAGTCACTAATAGTAATACCTACCCCAGATAAAGCTAGAGGACAAAAAACAAGGTTTGTGCATTTTTGCAGGCACTTCTATTTTCTTTTCCTATTTTGTCCATCAGTTTCCTAAGCTCAATTGGTTGATATAATGACCTGTTATGCCCTGACAAAAGGCCATAAAGACCTTATTACTGGTGTCTCTTGTGGACATAAATGTTTCCCGTACAGCACAAAGCTCCTCTTTTAGATGACTCCATGTTGCCTAAGGCCTGTTGACTTAAGGTCTAAAAAACGAACAGAATGCAATTATAGCCACCTCCATAGTTACAAGGAAATCAAACAAGTAAAATGAGAGACAATGCACTTTATTTCTGCTAAACAAAGCAACTCAACGGGAAGGAAACACCAGCAATAAATCATACAGCTCAGCCCTTGTGGAGGTTCTGAAGGCCTCCATGCTGCATTGTTATGCTGGAGAGCTGTCTGTAGTTCCCATCAGACCTCACCTACTCTTATAGTAATCTATAATAGGATGGGAATCACAGCATAGAGAATGACAGCTACCATAAATATATATTGCTGTACAGGCAGAAACTACCCACACTTTAATGTAAACCATTTGAAGAACAAACAGTATGCTGAATATACTCACAGGCTGTGAAATGCAACTAAAAAAATATAGGGCTAACTGTACAGGCAGTGGCAGCTCATCCATAGAGAGCGCCCATGTGTCCAGCCCCCTGATTGACATATCAGGACGCCGGACTATGGATTCCAAGCTTTTTTGAAGCACGTGATTAGAGCCAGAGGCTCTAATAGGCTTCAAAAAAGGGTGGGTTCAGGGTGTAGAGCACTGCACCCCGATCCCACCCAGTTGTGTGACAATAGCCAATGAATTTTCCCTATTTTCACACTAAAGTTCCTCCCCGCCAATCAGGAGGCAGCTTTTGAGATCTGTTTCCCGATTTGCCAAAGCATCAGGCGATCCTATGGGATGCCTAGCACTTTGGAGGAACAGAGAGGAGGCTGCGGGAGGAGCGGGCAATGGAGCCGCTGCCCACACCCGAGGAGAGGACACCACAGCCCCAGCCCTAGATCTGGTAGGTGCCTGACTGCCGGCAACCTGAGATGAGGTTGTCAATCCCGCGCCATGGCCTGGGCGGTTGTCAGTCCCACGCTACAGGCCATCTGGGGGTGGGGGAGTGCTGTCAGTGCCGCCCAGAGGGGGGGTGCTTGTTTCCCGCCCCCCCAAATGAAAAACCCACCAGCCGCCACTGTATACAGGGTCAATATATATATTTTTTATCATTTTTTTACCTGTACAGCTTTCAGTTTTTGTTGTATAATAAAGTTAAGCCCACGTGCACACTGCTCCGAAATTGAAAGTTGCGCGCCTTCCGATCCAACTTTGCCCTGCAACTTCAGTCTGATTTTGATCCGACTTAATGTGACTTAATGGCACTGAAGTTTTATCAAAGTCGGACCAAAGTAGTGCAGGGACCTTTTCTAAAGTTGGAGGGACTTGTGTCAGATCAGTTAACCACTTCAGCCCCGGAAGTATTTCACACTTTAGGACCAGAGCACTTTTTGCGATTCGGCACTGCGTCGCTTTAACTGACAATTGTGTGGTCGTGCGACGTTGTACCCAAACGAGATTTACATCCTTTTTTTCCCACAAATAGAGCTTTCTTTTGGTGGTATTAGATCCCCTTTGCGTCACTTCTGATCACCGCTATAAACAAAAAAAGAGCGTCAATTTTGCAAAAAAAAAACAAATTTCTTACTTTTTGCTAAAATACAAATACAAAAAAAAAAAATATATATAAAAAAATTTTTTTTTCGTCGGTTTTGGCCGATTTATATTCTTGCTCATATTTTTGTTAAAAAAATCGCAATCAGCGTTTATTGATTGGTTTGCGCAAAAGTTGCCGCGTTTACGGATGATGAGAATTCATTTCTGGGGTTTTTATTTTTTTTTATTTTTTACTATTAATAGCGGTGATCTGCGATTTTTAGCGGGACTGTGATATTGCAGCGGACATGTCGGACCATTTTGACACTTTTTTGGGACCATTGGCATTTATATATCAGTGCTATGAAAATTCATTGATTACTGTGTAAATGCCATTGGCAGTGAAGGGGTTAACCTGCAGGGGGCGCTCTAAGGGTTAACTGTATTCCCTGGGTGTGTTCTAACTGTATGGGGGTTGGGCTAGCAGGGGGAGGGGGTGATCACAGTCCTTCCCCCTCAGTCAGAATGGAGATCCGCGCTTACATACACAGACCTCCGTTCTCTCACTGCGGGGGGCCACCGCAGGTAGCCGGTGGCGATTGAGTCCGTCCTACCCACTCCTTGAACACAGTGAGTGCGCGCACAGTGCACAATCTCGCAGCCGCCGTCATGGTTTGCGATAACGAACCACCTTGTCGTCGTCAGACTGCGGTCGGAAAGTGGTTAAGATGGCTCTCATAGGGAAATTTTGAATTTGACATGTCATGCGACTTGTGTTCTCATAAGTCGGATCTCATGTCGTACCACTGTGAACTGGGTCTAAATCCCACTCAAATTATATTTAGTTTGTTAACTGCCACTTTCAGATAAAGACGTCCTGCTCACTGATCTCACTGCATTCAACTGGGTTGTGGTCTGTATCTAGGGTTGCCACATGTTGTCACCTGGACAGTCTGGGTTTTGAATCATTTGTCTGGGTTTTACCGTAGTCCACCTGAAACCCAGACACATTATTCAGACAGGGCTGTGGCTCTGAACAGAGCTTGACAGGAGGATGAGGGGACACTATGTGCTCCACTATTCTCTTTGGAGTGCCCAAAGGTGTCCCAGGTCTGTTCCAACCTATAGTGTATGCTAAAACAAAACACATTTACTGTGCACCGCTAAAGTGTTTGGATTTGGCTTAAAGAAAAAGTGGCAACCCTATCTGTATCAGTGCTGGTCTCCCCACAGAAAGAGAGCCTTCTTTCTCCTTCCATCTGGTAAAATTACTGCTGCCCTTCCCCTTTAATATCTCTCTCTTGGGAATTGAGTTTTCCAGGCAGCCTGTGGTAATAATGCAGTCTGTCTTGTAAACTACACCTCCCTCAATCCTCCATGATTTTCCTGCAGTCTCTCTTATACTCCATATTCCCCCGGGCGCCCTCTAGTGGATGATGGTGGAAATAACACTGCCTGTAGCTGTGTAGAAGTCTTGTGCACAAAGAGCAGCAACAGCACAGTGAGACTGCGGCTGCTCTTCTCCTGACAGTTAAAGTGGCACTGCACTGCATCTGAGCACCACAAACCAAAAATGCTAATAAATTCATTTTTAATATTCAAAGCAAACTCATCCACGCATCCATGTCTCCATGCTTTACTTTGCTAAGAAATCACTTTTAAAAACACCCTCTAGCATTTCAGGCTGTGGCCATCTTAAGTAAGGGCAAATGATTCAAGTAGCATTTACTTCTTGGAATCCATCTGCCCTTAGCTCAGACATGCAGGCAGGAGGGTGTGCTTAGCTGTGTAAACCCTTCCTTCTTCATCTGCTTCTTCACTTTAGCATGTTTAACCCTACATGAGTTATAGTGGTTGAGTTGCAACTGATTTTAAATCCTGCACATTTAAAGCAGAGCTTCACCCAAAAGGGAAGCTCTGCTTATTTTCCTCCCCCCCCCCCTTTGCTGCCACATTTGGCACCTTTCGGGGGGGGGGGGGGGAGCAGGAACCTTGTTTTGACAGCTACCTGCTCATACTTCTGGCTGACTTCATCATGGCAAACTCATCAGCCCCCTCCTCCTTACCCGCTGCCGGTATGCACTATTTATCTATCAAAAAGTGTTTTATAATGCTAAACCTTCCATCCAATGTCTAAACTGCTGCATCTGTACATTTAAAAAGCCAATATAGAGGAATAGAAGTGGTAAAAAAAACACTTGCGGGTTTAATTAATCATTTTTTTGCATAATTCTCCTTTAAGGGGGTGTGGCAGGGGGTGTGTCCTATGCTTACATACTTTTGCTAATGGTGTCCTTCGTTCCCATCTCAGAAAGTTGGGAGGTATGTAGCACTGCATTCGCTGGAGCTTCTTGGAGCTACTGTTACTGCTAGTTCACCCAGAAAATGATCTGACGGTGCAGCCGTCTGGTCTCATATTTGATCAAAGAGTTAATACTCTTTAATCAATTCTATGGCCTTGGAGGAGGTCTTTTTGACCCCAGATTTCTTCATAAAGAGGACCTGTCACCCTTATTTCTATTACAAGGGATGTTTACATTACTTTTAAGAGGAATAAAAGTGATAAAAAAAGTGAAAAAAATTAAACAGACAGTGAAAAAAATCAAAAGTAAAATAATTAATAATAATAAAGAAAATGTAAAGCACCCCCATCCCTCCGTGCTCGTGCGCAGAAGTGAACACATACATAACACATATGTAAACGGTGTGTTGAGTTATTTTGAGGGGACAGCACATTTACACTGTTATACAAGCTGTACACTCACTACTTTTGTAGCAAACTGTAATTTCTTCAGTGTTTTCACATGAAAATATAGAATAAAATATTTACTAAAATTTGAGGGGCCTACTCTCTTTTGTGAGATACTGTATATATATATATATATATGTATTGTGGATGGCAAGTGATTAACCACTTCAGCCCTGGAAGGATTTCCCATGTTAGGACCAGAGCACTTTTTCTGATTCTGCACCGCATCGCTTTAACTGACAATTGCACAGTCGTGTGACGTTGTACCCAAACAAAATTTGTGTCCTTTTTTTCCCACAAATAGAGCTTTCTTTTGGTGGTATTTGATCACCTCTGTGTCATTTCTGATCACCACTATAAACAAAAAAAGAGTGACAATTTTGCAAAAAAAAAAATATTTCTTACTTTTTGCTAAAATTCAAATCCAAAAAAAAAGGATATGAAAACAAATTTATTCATTGGTTTTGGCCGATTTAAATTCTTCCTCAGAATTTTGGTTAAAAAAAATCGCAATCTGCATTTATTGATTGGTCTGCACAAAAGTTGTCAAGTTTACAAACCATGACAATTCATTTCTGACGTTTTTACATTTTTTTTTATTTTACTGGTAATGGCAGTATCTGCGCTTTTTATATTGGGGCTGACATGTCGGACATTTTTGACGCTTTTTGGGACCAATGACATTTATACAGCGATCAGAAATTTAAATATCCACTGATAACAGTATAAATGTCATTGGCAGTGAAGGGGTTAACCTGGGGGGGGGGCGCTCCAGGGGCTAACTGTGTTCCCTAGGCGTGTTCTAACTGTGAGGGGGCTGGGCTGTCAGGAGCATAAGAGATCTAACTGATCCCAGTGACAGGGATCAGTAGATCTCCTAGCTGCTGCTTGACAGCGTGGGGAACCGCCGTGTTTACATCAGCGGTTCCCCGTTTCTCTACTGTGGTAATCCACCGCCGCTTGCCGGCGGACATTGGGTCCGCTCGAGCCGCGGGCATACTCCTGCAGAGTGCGGCGGACATGAGAGCACGCCGCTGGCGGCGCGCTCCCGCCCACTACCCGCCCATGCACAAGCCGCCATTTAATTTACACTGTTATACAAGCTGTACACTCACTACTTTACATTGTAGCAAAGTGTCATTTCTTCAGTGTTGTCACATGAAAAGATATAATAAAATATTTACAAAAATGTGAGGGGTGTACTCACTTTTGTATGTTATTTGGGCAATAAAAATAAATCAGCACATACTGTCTGATGACAGTACCATCATGTCTATCATCTTAAAAATTCTGCATGCTCAGGATTAGCCCCGCGGTGTCCCATACACTAAACAATCAATGCAAGAGATGCTCAAATCATTAGCCTCAGCTGTGAACATCACATAGTATATCCAAAAGCAGCCTGTTAACCTTAAAGTAACAAACTACAGAATCTGACCATGAGCTCAGACTGTCAGGGAAAGTAAACTTCATTCTTCTCTTCTATAAAACATTGTCAAGGTCACATTCTGCAACTTTCAACTGCTACACAAAGTTACTTGTGAGCACAAGGGAAAAAAAACAATTTCCCACAAAAGCCGCTTTCATTTGTCTGACTTACAAAATGTAACCAAAGAATCACCCACTATCAGATATGGAGGGAATAGGTCACAAAATATGATCATGAAATAAAGGGACAAGTCAGACTACACTAAGCAATTAAAGAGACCCTGTCACCAAGCCATTCTTTTCAACAAAAATGTTCCCATAATATCCACTTGAAGACCAAGAATATTAGGGCACTTTTTCATTCACAAGTAAAAATCAACATTTTTTTCTGCTAGAAAATTACTTAGAACTCACAAACAATACATATATTTTTTTAGAAGCGGCCCTAGAGAATAAAATGGTGATCATTGTAGTTTTTTATGTCACACTGCGCCGTGGTTTTTCAACCGCAATGTTTTGGGAATAATTACACTTTAATGAATTTTAATCCAAAAAAAAAAAAAAATATATATATATATATATATATATATATATATATATATATATATATATATAAAACCTACTATTTGCTAAAATATAAAAGATGGTGTTTTGCTGAGTTAATATATGCTTGTGGAATGGCAACAAACTACGATACTTAAAAATCTCCATAGGCGACACTTTAAAAATGTTTACAAGTTACCAGTTTAGAGTTGCAGAGGCAGTCTAGTGCTAGAATTATTGCTCTCCTTATAACATTTGCACTGTTTACATATGCATGCGCGACCTAAGTATATGTTCTATCCTGCACGCTAGCACGGAGGGATGAGGGCACTTTAAAAAAATGTTACTATTATTTGTTTTATTATTTTTTTTTTAATGTCTCTTTATTTTCTTTTTTATCACTTTTATTCAAAATGTAAACATCTCTTATGACAGAAATAAGGGATGGCTGGTCCTTTTTATGGAGACATCTGGGGTCTATAAGACCCCACATCTCTCTTCTACCCTGGAAAGCATGAGATCAAAAAACAAAACAGTGTTTACATCTGCCCTAACCGAAAGTGACATAATGAGAGTCTCCAAACTTTCTAAAGAAAGGGCCAGTTTACTGTCCTAAGGGGGGCCGGACTGTGCCCTGTGGGAGTAAACAATGCCCGGTCTTTGGTATTGGGGGAAGAAATTGTTGGTGTCAGTGAGAGGAATAGCGCCCCATTTATGTTCTCAGTAGAAGTAATTATGCCCCATCGTTGGCGTCAGTGGAAACATAAGTGACCCATTGCTGGTGTCAGTGGCAGGAATAATGTCTCAAAGACTGGATAAAGGCAAGCAAAAGGAAACATTTGGCCCCAGGGCCACAGTTTGGAGAACACTGTCCTAGATCATAGTGATGACCAGCTCTATGATAACCCAACAGCACCACTGGATCAGATACTGGACTCCCTAATCCCACGGGAGAACCCGGAGAAGCGCCGGTGGGCGGCACCCCTCACCCCGCCTGCAAAAGCAATCCAGCAGCTAATCAGCTGCTAGGAAAGCTTTTAGATGAAAAAGCATCACCTGCTAAAAAAAATAAAAAAATAAATAAATACTGGGGTTATGGCATACAGCTGCAGCCATAACCCCAGTATAACCACTTGAAGCCAATCATGTACATGTATGTGATTTAGTGTCAAGTGGATATTATATGTGCATTTAACATAGTTTATGCATATTATTGACATGTAAAAGCCTCCCTGTAGAAATTCAAAGCCCTCAGACTATTGTTTGTATGTAATGTAGCCTAGTCTGCAATTATCTATAGGTATCTGTTTGCAAATTGCCGTTACTTAACATTTCTAAGGGTAACTTTGTTTACATTTTTAAGATTTTTTTAAGTGGAAGGTGAAAGTGAAGTTCCTACATTTTCTCTTTGTGAGTGTCTCTTATTTAGGCAATGGAGGACAGCGATGTAGGAGTCAGATATTCTTTATGGCAGTTTAACATGGAAGAATCAGTTGTTGGATAACATTTTCAAACCTGCTCTGTTATTTTTCCCTCTCGAATAGACTTTTTGGTTTTCATAGCGCCATCAGATAGTCAGACTGTGATCTAATGTCTTTGGGCACCTTCATTTATGTGAGGACGAACTTAGAAAGTACAACATTTGGTTTGAATATTACCCAGGTCGTAAGGTAGAACAAATTTAATTAATGCTAAATATTCATTTTTCCAATGATCTTTCTCTTCTAATACCGCAGTCTGTTAAAGCGTTAAATGTCAGTGGACACATTTGTCTTGCTGTAACCTTTCTAGAAAAGTGATAAAGCATCACAAGGCAATTCCTACAAAATGAAGGTGAAATATCTGCTAATCACTACATTATCCATTCTAAGCCCTGCAACTTCTTCATACACCCACAAGCCATTAAATAGGATGGGGAGTGTTCATAGGATTCCAGAGAGTCTAACGAAACCAAACTATAAGGCCTCATACACACGGACGTATGTTTTAAAAATAAGCAAAGCGTTGGGTCCGATGTCAGGGAAAAATCTGCATTTTTTCGGCGTTTTGCATTGGCGTTAATGAGCGTTAGTGAGCATCGGCATCAATAGGCATTTTTTTTTTTTTTTTTAAATCCTCTGCTATTTTTCAATCTAAAAATGTCGGCGTCAAAAACGCTGGTACGTCGTTAGTGAACGTTTTGCGGCATCGGCGTCAAAAAACACCAAAGCGTTACAGCCTCAGAACGCGCTGGCCGTGGGTTCTAGTTTCAGCTCACTAACGCCGACGCCCTCTACAGCTCAAAAACGTCAGCGTTTTTATGGGGCCATTGACTAACATGGAGAGCTGCAAAAACGCCCAAAACCGTCTGCGTCAAAAAATGTCCGTGTGTATGAGGCCTTGACTGACATTGGCGTATGACTTCCCACTGGGCAATTTCACTGAAAGAAGCTGACAGGTAGGAATGTCATGGAATCCACAAAAAAAAAAAAAAAAAAACAACAAAGGTAATGATTCTAGACAAGTAAAAATGTGTGATTGCCAAGTCCAGGAGATCGAAAAAGCTTCAGCATGCTGGAACATCTATGGAAATTATTAATGCCTACTTGAACCTTTCATTTTTATTAGCTGGAGGGTGCAAAATCTTGTGCAGCTCTGCATAGAAAGCAATCAGCTTCCAGGTTATTGTCAAAGCTTAACTGAATGAGCTGAAGTTAGAGGCTGATTGACTATCATACGCAGCTGCACCAGATTCTGAGTGTTCCAGTTTTAGAGAGGCTGGGTTTACATATATGCGAATAGGTCTCAGGCCTCAAACACACTGACTTTTTTGCCCCCGCATATTTTTAGCGTTTTTTGCAGCTCTTCATGTTATTCAATGGCCCCATAAAAACGCCGACATTTTTGAGCTGTAGAAGGTGTCAGCGTTATTAAACTGTAAATCTAACACAGGACCCACATGTTCCGAGGCTGTAGTGTTTAGGTGTTTTTGCCGTTGAGCCGGCAAAACGCTCACTAACGCGCATTGATGCCATAGCGACGTTAACCAGCATTTTCAGGTTACAAATAGCAAAGAAATGTTTTTTTTTTTTAAAAACGCCTATTGACGGCGAAGCTCACTGATGCTCATTAACGCCGATGCAAAACGCTGACGAAAACGCAGATTTTTGCCTGACACATTTTGCTATTACGCCCGTGTGTATGAGGCATTAAACCACATCCAATTCACATGACATGTGGATGTGACGGCTCACAATGGAGCCGGTTCACACATGTCTGGGACGGCCGCGGTGCAGTTTCAAAAATGGTCCTGTGTTTTTAGGTCCAGTTCAGGTGCAAATTCAGGCACCTGAACTAGTGAACAGCCACAAATATGTGAACCCGGCCTAAATCTCCCCCATAGCCTTCAGCCCATGTTCACATTGGGCCGATTTGACATGTCAAAATCGCATGCCAAATCGGCGGCAATAACACTATCCGAATCAATGTGATGCAGACTTTGCGGCAACGCACCGATTCCCAAAGTAGTTCCTGTACTACTACTACTACTGATACTTTCTATCTAAAACAGCCACAGCCCAAGTAGAAATGTATGTATTTAACTAATAAAAAGTTTAATTGGGCTTTGCTTTACTCTCTTCTTTTTGGTTATATTATATGTTCTGTTCTTTTAAAAAATAGAAAATAAAGAATTTACATAAAAAGTTAATTTGGGCTTTAAAGCCACTTTATTACCTAAACCAATTAAAATTGAATTCCAGTTATGGATATTTCTGCACAGTTACGTTGGTATAGCTTAGACCAATAAAAGTATGTATGTGCCATACCTGTGGGATCCCTGTGGAAGCTGGAAATAACTCTACCAGGCACCACTACTACAGTGATCACCACTAACTGTCAGGTTCCGTACCAAGTGGCTGCCCTGCTGCTTAGTGAACACAGGAAGTTCCTTGCTCTGCCCAAGTGCCATTTAGAAACAATTGGATTCGACAAGGTGGGAAGGCAGGGTGGTGTCATCACAATCTCCACCGTGTCCAATCAGAGAACACTTTGCATTTATTGAGAAGGTGCAAAGTGTTCTCTGGATGGTGCCTCCTGTGTTCACTAAGGATGTAGAGCAATAGCTGAACACAGGACCCTTAAGACAGTAGTGATCACAATAGTAGCAGTGCTTACTACAGTGATTTCCAGCTTCTACAGGAATCCCACAGGTAGGGCATGTATACATAATCACTGTGGTCCAAGCTGAATCAATGTAACAATGCAAAAATATCCATACCTAAACTTTGAGGCTGGGTTCACACCTATGCAAATTGGATGCGTATTAAACCGCATCCAATTCGCAGGACACTTGAAAACACATTGTTTTCAATGTGTCCAGTTCACATAGGTCCAGTGCATTCACTGTCCGCATTGCACAGAAAACATGTAGTGCAACTTCCCAGCTCATTATGTTCAATGGGAGCGCATCTGACTCGCAGATATTTTCCACATTGAACAGGGATTCTTTCCCCCTCTTCACAGCGCCTCCCCTCCCTGGTCAGATGATCAGCTGATCAGCTGATCCTCAGTGAGAACGGACAGGCCTGTCCTTCTCACCGACAATAAGGCTGGAATTTGCACCAAACTGGGGTGAATTCAGCCTAAATGATTCTTTCATAATCCAATAAACTATTGCAATTGTGCAAAAGTTATTATAGAAGTTTCATTTCATATATGGGAGTCCACACATAGCTGGTTCAAACTTATATTTATTTCTAATAGTTTTCAATCTTGTTGGCACATTGTAAAATGAATTTGAATACTGAAATACTTGACATTCTAACTGTTAGTCAAAGCCTGGTTTTAGCAAAAGATGATAAATTATATGTAGCAATGCTCCCGCCCTCCAGAGGCCTGATGGTGACCTCAGGAGTCAGGGGCAGCTGATATTCCTCCTCAGGGTGCAGGTTACTGGGCATGGTGGTTGTAATGCATGTTGAACACATGGGCGCCAGACCAGTCACTTTTTGAATGCAAAAAAAGAGATTTTATTGTCTCTTAACAAGAACTGGGGGAGAGAGGGTTTAGGGCCAGGACACCCTTAGGCAGATGCAGAGGCAATTGGCAGACTCCACAGACCAAAAATAGTAATAGGCAAACAGCTATACAGGTAGAGGGATTTTAATCTGTATGCAGCACACTGTATTTTGTATAACTGCTGTCTCCTATAGCAACTGAACTTTCAACAATCAATATACAGGGTGGGCCATTTATATGGATACACCTTAATAAAATGGGAATGGTTGGTGATATTAACTTCCTGTTTGTGGAACATTAGTATATGTGAGGGGGGAAACTTTTCAAGATGGGTGGTGACCATGGCGGGCATTTTGAAGTCTGCCATTTTGAATACAACTTTTGTTTTTTCAATAGGAAGAGGGTCATGTGACACATCAAACTTATTGGGAATTTCACAAGAAAAACAATGGTGTGCTTGGTTTTAACGTAACTTTATTCTTTCATGAGTCATTTACAAGTTTGCCTTTGAACATTTACTGAGTACTTTCTTATTTCAATGCAATTTTGGTTCGTGTGGTAACAAAAAGAACACTT
>BLSH010367513.1:2355084-2368149 GCA_018402905.1 Glandirana rugosa | reverse complement strand
ATGTCGTTGTCGTCCTTGGACTGGGATATCGTCATCCGCTATAGGGTCAGGTTCCTGCTGTTGCTGTAAGGGACAGATTATTGTTCTAAAATCATCGCCTACTGCTATAGGGTCAGGTTCCTGCTGTTGCTGTAAGGAACAGATTATTGTCTATTACTATCTATAATCATCTCCTAGTTCTCCACTTCCACCTACACTGCCACTGTCATGGCCTAGTCAACCTCTAGGCTCCTACTCCACATCCACCCCCCCCTTCCCATTTTTATTTTTTTTTATTTGATTTTAAGCTATTTTCCCTATCCCCATTTTTTTGTAGGGCACTTGTCCTACTCTTAACCCCATTTTACTTCCTTTTGCAGCCCTCTAGCACTTGCCAGGACTTTTTTTACAGCCATTTTTGTGCCGAAAAGTTCGGGTCTCCATTGACTTCAATGGGGTTCGGGGTCTGGGGTCAAGTTCGGTACCAAACCAAACCTTTTCGCGAAGTTTGCCTGGACCCACCGAACCCAAACATCCAGGTGTTTGCTCAACTCTAAATACCACCCATGTGTGGTTTGAACATTGTTTACATTTGCAGGCATGACTTATGTATGTGTTCTCTTCTGCGCGCAAGCACGGTGGGACGGGGAGCTTTCTTTTTTTTTTCTTATTTCTTTTCTTTTCTTTTTTTATTATTACACTGTCCCTTTAAAAAAAAAATCTGATTTTTATTGCTGTCACAAGGAATGTTAACATCCCTTGTGACAGTAATAGTCAGAGACAGATACTCTTTATGGAGAGAACCCCAAATCCCTCCTTTGTACTTAAAAGCATTCAAAATGCCAAGTTTGGCTGATTTGAATGCTGTCATTTTTTAAATTTGGCGCATTTAAGTCTTCAGTAAACCGGAAGTGATGTCATCAGATCTCCGGCCGGCTGGTCGTTCGGGCCCCCCGGTGGGAAGACGGGGGGGCGTCCCCTCCCACTCCTTGGGATAACAGCCGAGTGGCTGCTAGCTGCATTGGTTGCTATCCCAAGAAAGCCGACCATTGGCTATAAAACAGACTGGGGTGATGCTTGCAGCTGCAGGCATCACCCCGGTACAACCCCTTCAAGCCAAGGTCAGCGTGAAGGGTTTTTAAAGTGGATATAAACCTTATTCATGAAATTTGACCACTTATATCTGTAGTGTTTACTTACCTCTCTCCAAAGCCCTAAGTTCCGTGTCTTTCTGCTGTTTCGTTTCTCTGTTATCAGCACGTAAACGTCTGACAAGTTCTCAGAGAGGGGAGATAAAACCAGCTTGAAGTCTGTGTGTGTGTGGGGGGGGGGGGTTGCTATAAATAGAGTAGCAGAGAGCTGGTCTATTCACAACACAGCTCTGAAAGTGTCTGCTTACTTCTTCCAATGTGGAGTGGGGGTGTGTGCCTTTCCTCCAATCAGCTTTCTCCCAGTGTAAGCCAAGACTTCACACCTATAGCTGAATGAGGTAGTGAAAATTCTACCACAATGTAAGAAAGGGAAAGACAGCAGATTTACATGTAAAACTTAAGTAGAGAGATCTGTTTCATCTCTGTGCACCATCTGAGGCTGTTCACTTCGCTGGGTATATGTGACGGTTTACATCCACTTTAAGGGTGTCTCTGGGACAGCACCTGCAAGCCTGCCAAATGTTCTCATGGAAACTAAATGTTGATTGCTATTATTATCCTCTGCACCATATACTTTATCTGTCTGCAGCACCTTCCCACTTCAACTAATCAACTAAGCATATGCAATAAAGATAAATATACTCTTAGGTACACTGTGCCTGCAGAAGACAGCATTTAGGCTGGGTTAGGTATTGCTGTGTATCCTAAGATAATTGTGCAGCCAGACAATTTAAAATCATCAACTACCACTAAACTGTTTAACTGACAATTCACAGATCACAAGATTATCTATTCTAGTACAGACCAGCGTCTCTTGCCTACCCATTTGTTACATTATGGGCCCAGAGGAACAATGTATAGCTAATCCTTACAATCCCTAGTTAATGGAAGCATTAAAAAATGTATAACATAAGTTAATCATACATCTTTGTCTATTGTGTAATCATCTTGTTAGGATTTATACCCCCCCCCCCTCTCCACCACAATACTCTTTGCACAATCTCTTCCCAATAAATGTATTTATTTCAAGTACTTATATAGCGCTGTCAATTTACGCAGCGCTTTACATTTACATTGTACATTCACATCAGTCCCTACCCTCAAGGAGCTTACAATCTAAGGTCCCTAACTCACATTCATACGTGCACATACTAGGCCCAATTTAGACAGGATCCAATTAAACTACCAGCGTGTCTTTAGAGTGTGGGGGGAAACCGGAGTACCCGGAGGAAACCCACGCAGGCACAGGGAGAACATGCAAACTCCAGGCAGGTAGTGTTGTGGTTGGGTTTCAAACCAGCGACCCTTTTGCTGCTAGGCGAAAGTGCTAACAGCTACACCACTGTGCCATCCAATAATCAAATTTTGTACACTGAAATGTTAGCCTAGATATGGAAGTTTGTGTAGCAGTTCACTAAGCCCCTTTCACACTGAGACGCTTCTAAACTGAGCATTTTTGAAGAGCTTTTCGGGCTCTTTTGAAGAGCTTTCCATTCATTTCAATGGAGAGGGGTGCTTTTTCACTGCCCTGCCCCAGTGTGAAAGCATTCATTGATTTTAATGAAAATAGGATTTCATGAGCTTTTCAGGTGCTTTTTTAAGTGCGAAAGCACCTGAAAAGCGCCTCTGTGTGAAGGGGTCTAAATGTTGCGTTTTTGTCATCTTATCAGGCAGGTTGAGTACTAAAATAATAGTCCCTTACAAGAATAAAAGTTGGATATAGACAGTTATTGAATGATTGGAAATGTAGGTGTGACCCAAAAGCCTTTGGGCATCTGTGTTGGCCACCAGGAGGAATGCCCCCAGGAAGAACTGGTGGGGCCATGTGTCTCTTGGGGAAAAAAATGTATATGCGGTGGCCATCATGAATCTAAAACACAAGCGACCAACTCAGGTGACCCTTTCAATGGATTAGTGTGAGGTTCTCTTTAAAGCAGCCACAGATGCTTCTAACAGAAGTATATTAGTACAAACCAATTGTGATTTACGAAGATTTTCAAATCTGTCCTTACCAAGCCTTGGCTGGGGGCACATCAAAGGCACTGGATCATCACACTATCTTTACCAAAAACCAGGACTCCCTTGAAGGCAGTAAGGACAGTCATCTTGTAGGGAACCTGAACATAAATCTGTCAGTGAGGAGTCTGGCCACCCAGAACTGACATGACCCATCATGCAGGAAAAGCATTTTTATATTTGACTGGAATGTTTCATAAGAACAGAAAGCAAATAAATTAGAAAAGAAAGAAGAAGCAAAGCAACAGATAAGAAGGTATCTTAGATAAAAGGCTTTAAATTAAAAAAAAGAGACATAAAGCCAGCCACAGACGGTCAAAATCTTGGCCGGTTCAGCAGGAACTGGCCGAGATTCGAACCATGCATGGGCAGGCTGAATGTACTCAAGTTGATCTATTGATCAATTTAGGGTATAACCAGCATGGTGGATTTTACTTGCGATTATTGCTAGAAATAATCACGGTGTTCTCCAGGCGGGGACGGCTTCTGTCCATACACCAATCAAGATTCTGTTGGCTCAGCATACTGGCCGAATAAAACACTAACACTGTATGGTCAGCTTATGAAAATAGGGAACACCCTAACAGTTTAGAAAGGCTGAAATTATGATAAAAGGGATAAATCGTTTAAAGATTATCTAACCTGAAGAACAAAAATGTATATGTTGCAGATTACTAATCCTTAGATGTGCTGACTGTGTTAAGCAAGCTATAGATTAAAGTGGTTGTCAACCCGTGACAACCACTTTAACCTACAGGTAAGCCTATAATAAGGCTTACCTGTAGGTTCCCTGCATATCTCCCAAACCTGCACTGTTTAGGAGATATGCAGTGTACTTGCATGTGCCCACGTCATCGGCCACATGCAGCTTTTCAATCAAAAAAAGAAAATACGCAGTGAAGAAACGGCCTCCATGCCGTTCCTTCACTGAGATTGTGCCGTGACTGGCGGCTCCCATGCTCAAGCACGGGAGTGATGTCACGCGACTCCAGACAGTCACAGAGCCGGAGATTGCGGCCCCGGAAGGAAGAGGGGCAGAAGATGGACATTGCGGGCTTCCAATGCAGGGAAGTGGCACATAATGGGTTAATATGTGATGCATAGTAGCCCATTATGCTTTTACATTGCAGAGTAACATAGAGGAAGTAAACCCTATCAGGGTTTACTTCCTCTTTAAGTAATTTTCTTTCCTTCAACCGCAGATTGAGGGAATGAAAATTTCTTGATTCCCAGATCAACACAGTCAGTGTTGATGTGGGAATCCCTAGCATAGCACGATTGTATTCTGACAGTGGGAGGTTTCCCCATCATCAGAATACAATCATCACTGCTGGCAAATACAGCCACCGGAAGTGATCACATGAGAAAAACGCAACAGGCTGGTTGTCCTGAAATCGATTGATAGATCGACTTCAATACAAAACAATAGAATTCAATACAACCAGCCTATCAAATTTCGATCCAATTATGGCCAGCCTTGGTTTGCTTTTTTTCTTTTACCTGGTGATCCTGTCAATAACTCAATTCCTCTCCTATGGTGACCAAAATCACTCTCTGTATTCTATTTGTGGAGAAGAAGTGTTGTCACCCCAGGACAGGACTTCAACAATCTTAATTTTAATCTCTTCTCCATAACACAGAGGGGGTTCTGTAGTCCTCAGAGGTGACTGGGAACAACATAAATGGTGTAACTGGCAAGATCAACAGGCATTTTTTGCATTTATTGAATAGATATAACAAAATGTTTTTAGTGGTGCATTTATCAGATCAAAAGCAATTAAGTAAGGCAAGTACAAGTGTTACATAAACTTGAAGCAGAGCAATGTAAGCAATGGGTATTTCCAAACATAAGACCACCAGAAGGAGTTCCCCAAGAAAAAGCTTTATTCAGGAGGCTTACGAAAAGGAACGTTGACTAGGAAAGGTAAACCCAATCAGCTGGCCATGTATTTACCAAAGCCAGCGCAAGGAGATCTTCTAGATCTAGATATGGTATAGAAATATAGAGCTTTGGTAAAAAAAATAAATATAGAGCTTATCCAAGGAGACAATGAAAAAAAGAAATACACATATACTGTATACACAAACGTATATTTTTCTTACACATTTGTGCGTCTTTCAGAGACTGCAAAACAAGGGGAACACACAATGGACACTTTTCAAAAATATTTTTTCTGGTGGAATAAATAAGAAACTTACAGTTTACCCAGAGAAAGGAGAAAGTGACCGCACACAGCTGACTTGATCCAGATAGAAGTATTTTATTTCTCCAACATAGGACAAACAGCACAGGAGATTGACAAGCTGTTAACGTGTTTCACACATTTAAGAGCCTAATCATAAAACAGTTTACTCACTCTGGGTTTGTACATTCTTAGTCACTAGTTCTAGGTGTGGTGACCCAGAATTAGTGGACTCTCTCATTCAGGTTCTCTACCCACAATCTCAGTGTGCTTTGTGTGCCTTTGGCTTCTGATCTTGTCAGGGTGAGCTAGCTGGCTAAGAAAAGAGCAGAGTGGCTCAGAACACTTGAACTAAAGTTATAGGAAAGATACATTTGACATTGGCTAGTGTATGTGATCAATGTGTGCTTATGCCTAGCTATCACCTCAACTACCAAGCAAATACCTGGTGTACTTAAATGGCTAAATATGTTGTGTAGCCAATGCCCCCCTTAGGGGTGGCTGAGTGTCGTTGTCCATCTGCTCCACTGCCCTCAATCACATCCATACCACACCCAGATTCACAGAACTTTGTTTTTGTTTTGTTTTATTAGGGGATTGAACTTGGACGGGGATTAGGGGTGTCATGGGATGCCCATAGAATTAGTTGCAAATTTACACAAAACCACTATATGCAGCTCCGTATATACATCTCCTCTTGTCCTCTATCACTTTACTTGCTCCAGTTACACTTCTTTCTCCAGCACATCACTTGCTTCTCTAAACTCCGGTTCCTCTCTCCTGCACATTACTTGTACAGGCCCAGAAGGTAATTTACTTGGCCTTCTCCGTTTCTCCAGCCTGACTAGCACATGGTGAGGCCTGCCATGTGGTGTGCAGGGCCTCAGAACCACCCATTACAGGTAGGGACAGTTGGTCCCCTAGTGTGTAGATATGCTGCTGTACTAGTCGGCATGATGGACTACTACTCCCAGCCCATCCTCTTGCTCCAGGCCCTGTCAGCCACTACAGTTGCATTGGCCTTCTTCACTGCCTCCATGACACCACAGTCCCTTACTGACTTCTGCATCCTTTGTAGATTGTCTCTCACCCCAATCCTCTCTGGCATGACTCTACAGTTTCTCAGGGTGTATGCCACTCACTGACCACCCGGTGGACTCCTGACTGAGCCTCTCCAGTAGCGCTGTCTGTTGCTCTCCTGCTCCCTTGTGCTGCACCGGAAACTCTCTCCTCTCCTCCTGGCTGCACCAGAGCCCAGGCCTCAATGTCACCCCCCCCAGACTGGGGGCTCCCTCCCGGGTGAGGCCTTAACAACCTCAGATACATCTCAGCTCCAACTTTTCCACCTGAACTCCTCCCTGACTGGGCTTTCCCAGGGTATTTAAGGAGACCTGCCCCCTGCCAATCCAGATTGGGGATTGGTAAGAGTTCCTTAGAACACCCAGATGGCCACACCTCCCCCCCAGCCTCTCTTTCCAGAATATTCCAGTGCCTTCTGGAAAGAAGTAGGAGGATCTGATGACACCATCTGGGAACTACCCTGTCCTACCTGAGCCACTCCCAGCCCAGAAATCAAAACAATCAGGTCTGCTCTCAGTCAGGCCTGACTAAATTTTACCTCACCTCTATACACTCTAGCTCCCACTTACCAGGGGGCGCTACACTCCCCCCCCCCCAACTCATATTATCCCTCAGCTGAAAAATTGAAAAGAAGGGCATCCCAGAACAGAAAATGGGAAGGGAAAAGGGAACAAACTTGGATGGGGTAATAGAAAAGAATAAATTAAGTACAAAATAATATTGTCACATCTCTATACATTATTTACACTGCACAATATATTTACACATCTCTAATCCCTAATTACAGGTCCATGCAGCTAGGTACGTACACAATTTATACATCTCTGAGCCAGAGCAAATCTCCCAAAAGAAAAGCATTCCGCCCACAAGACTGTAGAAAGGTACTTGACTCACGACGGGTGGGGATGAGCAGCAGCTCCATACCTGGAATCCTAAGAGAAAAGAGAAGAACCTAACTACGACTACTTTAACTAAAGAGGTCCATTGAGAGGGGGGTTATAGGCCTCTCGATGAATAACACAAGGCTACAGAAATAAACACAGTTTTTTTTTTTTCTTTTTAGAGTTTCTGATGAGAGGGGCCCCTCCCTGAACAACAGGTCCCAAAAGTGGTTAAGAAAACGGGAATAAGCCTCACCCCAGTGTCTCTCCAGTGAAACAGTCCCTCCCACTGGGCACAGGGTGGCAGGCTGTCTTATCCTGCAGTTCAGGGGGGAAATGTGCACACGCCGCTACTCCTCCAGCAGTCCATGGAGTACGGCTGTACTACATCACAGCCCCTTAAATGTAATAGTGAGGTTCAGGCAATCTCCTCCGACTGTCCCTCTCCCCCCGAACAGAAATTGAATAACTCCTTGCGTGCTGTCCTGGTTTGATGATCACAACACAGTCTTTCCAGATAGCTCAGCCTAGACTCCACTCTCTTCAATTCCAGGAATCTCACCCACTGGCTGCTCTTCAGTCCCTGCAAGGGTTTTGGTACATGGAGGTATTCCCAGGTCATGTCATTCTCCCACTCCTCCCTGGAGCTCTCTATAACATCCATGACTTGGGGTGACACATAAGGGAATCTAGGCCCCACTCCAGAGCAACTTTACGCTGGACTTCTCACTGGTCCCGGGAAAGCCTAGGCAGACTCTTCACCTTCCCTCTCCCGGCTGAACTAGAGTGTTCGGTGACTTAACCACCTGCTGGCAATAGTTTGCTGCTCTGGTCTGGGTATTGGAGGGCCTATTATAAAAGAAGTGGCTGCTGACACTGATACATTGTTTGGTTGTGGTGAAGGCCCAGATTCATCCTCTTCCGAGAGGGCATCACAAGTGTGTGACCCTCCCATCCCCATCACCCACTCTTCTTCTGATCCTTCACTAGGAGGCACGACTGAGCGAGCAGGAACAGCAATTAGCGACTGTTCCGGCAGATTGCTATGGGCAACGGCACTCACATAAAGCACAGTTCAATGACCAAATCGCATAGTCCTTTTTCACGGTTCAATCCTCACTAATGGCAAACAGTCACATTCCCCTGGCTCAGTTCATATTTCCGTTGCTAGGGGTAACGAATGGCAGAATTACTTGAGATGTAGCCAATGGCCCCCTTAGGGGTGGCTGAGTGTCGTGGCCCATCTGCTCACACTGCCCTCAATCACATCCATACCACACCTGGATTCACAGAACAGACTGGTACTTTGTTTTTGTTTTGTTTTATTAGGTGATTGAACTTGGATGGGGATTAGGGGTGTCATGGGATGCCCATAGAATTAGTTGCAAATTTACACAAAACCACTATATGCAGCTCCGTATATACATCTCCTCTTGTCCTCCAGCACTTTACTTGCTCCAGTTACATTTCTTCCTCCAACACATCACTTGCTTCTCTAATCTCTGGTTCCTCTCTCACATTACTTGTTCCAGGGCCAGAAGAAAATTTACTAGGCTTTCTCTATTTCTCAAGCCTGACTAGCACATGGTGAGGTCTGCCATGCGGTGCGCAGGGCCTCAGAACCACCCATTACAGGTAGGGACAATTGGTCCCCTAGTGTGTAGGTACACTGCTGTGCCGGCCTGATGGACTACTACTCCCAGCCCATCCTCTTGCTTCAGGCCCTGTCAGCCATTCCAGCGGCGTTGGCCTTCTTCACTGCCTCCATGACACCACAGTCCCTTACTGACTTCTGCATCCTTTGTAGATTGTCTCTCACCCCAATCCCTCTGGCATGCCTCTACAGCTTCTCAGAGTGTGTGCCACTCACCGACCACCTGGGGGACTCCTGACTGAGCCTCTCCAGTAGCACTGTCTGTTGCTCTCCTGCTCCCTTGTGCTGCTCCAAGATCTCTCTCTCCTGTCTTAGCAACCTCAGCTACATCTCAGCTCCAGCTCTTCCACCCAAACTCCTCGCTGACTGGGCTGTCCCAGGGTATTTAAGGAGGCCTGCCCCATGCCAATCCAGATTGGGGATCCATCAGGGCTCTTTAGAATGTCCAGATGGCCACACCTTCTCTCCAGCCTCTCTTTCCAGAATATTCCAGTGCCTTCTGGAAAGAAGTAGGAGGATCTGATGACACCATCTGGGAACTACCCAGTCCTACCCGAGCCACTCCCAGCCCAGAAATCAAAACAATCAGGCCTGACTGTTACCTCTCAAAAATCTAAACACTCTGGCTCCCACATACCAGGGGGCGCTACAGTTGAAAACTCAATCACCCGGTCTGGGTCTCATGACTAAATGTGTATTATATAGGAACCTTATTTAAAATGCAGAGTTTTATATTAGAGAATTAAGCAGGGAAACATCCATTTCCATTGGGTAGATTCACCTCCTTGTTTCTCCGTTTCACTGGCACAAACAAAAAGGGGAGATCACATTACAGTTGTTGCATGTTTAAGAGAATATAAGCCCCTACTTTGAAGATCTGTCCACTTATTTGCTGCAAAAAAAATTAAATCACAATGGCTTTGGCCTCTCCTCACTATGCCTAACAGACAAAAAAAGCTTGATTTTGAATACACTGCAAATAAAAGCCTGGTACTCCATAGGTGCCATAATATGTGTGAAGGGCTCTTCACGTGGCTGGCCAGAGAAGATAGGAATAGGGCAAGACATGTCTGCTGTTGTGTACTCCAAGGTCCAATAAGATTAGATTTTAGCAGTTTCCATAGTCTGTACAAAAGAACAAGCAGAGATACTTTTCAAATCTAAAGTAAAACATTAAGTCAATTAACCAGATGTGTCTATCTACTGATATATGTACTTAGGTGTTATTTAGCTTGAGGATTACCTACTAGCAATCAAGCTTACATGTCAAGCTTACATGTTCCTGTTTATTTTAATAATAATTTCAATTCACAAAATCCTTGAAATTCTCTAGTGAGGCACGGTGGGGTTGATTTACTAAAGACAAATGGACTGTGCACTTTGCAAGTGAAGTTGCACTCTACAGCTGCAGTTACTACAAAGCTTAGTAAATGAGGTAAAGCTTCACTTTGCAAAGAATACCCAATCACATGCAAGGAAAATAAAAATACAGTATTTTTGCTTGCACATGATTGGATGATGGAAGTCATCAGAGCTTCCCCTCATTTACTAAGCTCTGGAGCAACTGTGCTTGCAAAGTGTACAGTCTCTTTGCCTTTAGTAAATCTACCCCATTAGTGTTCAGGTAATTATTGCCCTACAAACATGCCATGGCATGCAAGTTAAAACAATATACACCAATCAGCAATAACATTCTGACCACTCACCTGGATTAGGTCTCCCTTTTTCCTGTCAAAACAGCCCTGACCTGTCAAGGCATGGTCTCCAGTCCAAAGTAACATCCACAAGAATGGCAGGACCCACGCTTTCCCAGCAGAACATTGGCCAAAGCATTACCATGTCTCCACCGGCTTGTCTTTTTTCCATTTAACATTCTGATGCCATCTCTTTTCCAGGTAAGTGATGCATAATGTATACACCCAGCCATCCACATGATGTAAAAGAAAACATGATTTATCAAACCAGGCCATCTTCTTCCATTGCTCTGTGGTCCAGTTCGGATGCTTATGTGCCCATTAAAGGCACTTTTGGCTGTGGACTCAAGTCAGCATTGGCACCCTGACCAGCCTACAGCTATGCAGCCCCATACACAAGAAACTGATTGCACTTTGTGTTCTGACACCTTTCTTTTGGAACCAGCATTAACTTCTTCACCAATTTTAGCTACAGCAGCTCTTCTATTGGATCGTACTACATGGGCCAGCCTCTGCTCCCCCTGTTTATCACTGAGCCTTTGCAATCCATTACCCTGTCACCAGTTTTCCTAATTTGGGCCACTTTTTGGTAGCTCCTGACCACTGCAGACTGGGAACATCCCACAAGAGCTACCATTTTGGAGTTGCTCTAACCCATTTGTTAAGCCATTAAAATTTGGCCCTTGTCAAAATCCTGAGGCTTGCCTATTTTTTCTGCTTTCAACACACCAACTTCAGGGAATACACATTCATTTACTGCCTAACATATACCACTCACTTTCAGGTGCCATTGGCAGCACAGTGGCTAAGTGGTTAGCACTTCTGCCTGGCAGCACTAGGGTTGTTGATTTGAATCCTAACCATGGCACTACATGGAGTTTGCATGCTCTCCCTGTGCCTGCAGGGTTTCCTCCGACTCTCCAAAGACATGCTGATTGGTTAATTGTCTCTTAACTAAATTGGCCCTAGTATATTTGTGAGTTAAGCCGGCCATAGATTGTTTGAATCATCTATTGACAGGCCAGCTTTGTTAGATTTTTACATAGCCACTAGCAATAAGCACTGAGTTTTTCCAGCAGGGGAGCACAGAGAGAGTGCAATAGCGACATGGGAGGGATCAGCAGTGACTGTGTTGATGGGGGAATGAAGCAATTTTCTTACCTGCAATCCATGGTCGCAGGAAAGAAAATCGCATCAACTGTGGCCTGTCTTAGGCTGTGTTGATGGGGGGGGACCACTCCCACTGCGTTATTGTATTCTGTCAGCTGTAGGTTTCCCCGCATCAAAACGCAATGATCACTTCTGGGGGGCTATAGATGCCAGCAGCCCTGAAAAGCAGCTGGTTGTATTGAAGTTGAATAATAAATTGACTTCAGTACAGCCAGCCTGCCCATAGATGGCTTGAAATTCATCTGGTTCCTGCTGAACTGGATGAATTCCAATCCATCTATAGTTGGCTTTAAGGGCCTTAGATTGTAAAGCTCCTTGAGGGTAGGGACTGGTGTGAATGTAAAAGATATATGAAAAGTGCTGCGTTAATTCTCAGTGAAATTTACTGTAAATTTTCTTGTAATAAATAGATATATAGTTATAATGTTATGGCTGATTAGTGTATATCAGCAGGCAGCCCCAAAGAGTCTTTCTTTTGATAGCTCTTGGCCCTTTTAGATATTTAAAGTGGCTGTAAAGCTTGTTATTTTTAAATAAAAATAACAAACATGCCGATACTTACCTGCTCTGTGGCTTTGCACAAAATAGCCCCAATCCTCTTCTTCTGTGGTCCCCCACCAGCGTTCCAGGCTCCTTTTCGTCGGGTACCCCCAGGATAAGCTGCTTTCCATGGGGGCACCCGTGCGTGCTCGCTCCTGAGTCCTGCTGCTGCGTCCATTGACACAGACAGTGGGACTCGGCCCCGTCCCCGTGTCACTGGATTTGATTGACAGTAGCGGGAGCCAATTACTCCCGCTACTCCCTGCTATCAATCTACATGCAGGGCACCGGATGCATGGAATTCAATGGGTTTTTTTTTTTTTTTGTAGAAGCACATGATTAGAGCCTGAGGCTCGAATTGGCTTAAAAAAAAGGGTGGGCTTTTTTTGGGCATATGTGCGGCAGTGTTTGGAGCGGAGAGGAGGAGGAGTAGAGGAGCGTAGGGGGAGGCGAGGCAGCTGGCGGCAGCCAATAAGCGTGCAGTCTCTGGCGATGACGTGCAGAGGCAGAGTTGCCATGCAGCCTGAGCTGGGAGAAAAAAGATGGCGATTTCTGTCATTGGAGCGTGCCACGGCCTGGCTCTGTCCACCTGGCTGCTCTTCTACTGCTTCGTCCAGTAAGAGGGGAAGCTGCGATTGTGGATGGGGTAAGTGCGGACCCGGCTGCGGGAGTTTGGGGTGGGGGGGGGGGTCTGTTTGCTGGGCCCCCCCCCCCCCC
>BLSH010367513.1:2334859-2350257 GCA_018402905.1 Glandirana rugosa | reverse complement strand
CGATGAAGACGGGACCAAGTGTAACCACGTAAAACCGTACGGTTTAGCAGTCGTTAACGGACGTTACCGTGGCAGAATTAGCCACGTTTCGACGTAAACGACGTGGCGTGGTTAAAGGTTTTCATCAAAGACATGATGCAACCCACTAAAAATCTACGCTAAAGGTAACTGTAGACACGTCTTTGGGCGTGTCTACAGATACTTTAGTTTGGACTTTTGGCCTGACTGTACGTCCTTACTTTACCACGCTCAAGTGGATCCGAGATATACACACACGTTGGGGTCTGTTTATTCAACTGGTATGTAATCACCATAAAGTCGCACGACCGCGCAATTGTCAGTTAAAGCGACGCAGCGCCGAATCGCAAAAAGTGCTCCGGTCCTAAAGCTGGAAATCCTTCCGGGGCTGAAGTGGTTAAAGAAAAAAATTAGCAAAAATAAATACCACTAATGTATGGTCAACTTATTTGTCTGGGGTTGCACACACATATAGAGCCTAGGTGAACTCGCACCATTTCATTCCTGCATGTCAGTCCGGTTTTCAGGTTTGATTTCATAGACATCTGTGCGGGTTTCTGCACAGATGTCAATGGAAATCGCATCTAAAAATCACCCAACGTAGTACAGAAACTACTTTTGGAAATTGGTGCGGTGCAGCAAATGCAGCTTTGCACCGATTAAGACGGTGCCATTGCAGGCAATTGCTGACGATTTGGCATGCCAAAATGCACCAATGTGAACCAGGGCAGAAGTAGCAATGTGAAGAGCAGTCTGAAACAAACCTACATGGGGCTAGAGCCTAGAACACACAATCAGAAAATCATACGAAAACACCGCTTTCAAAGTGATCGTACGATAATCTGATCGTTACACAGCTTTCATGAGCCAATTGCGGCAGTTCATCCAAAATGAACCCCACAAAAGGGGCAAGCATGTCATTTTTTCTCGCCAGAGAACACCGTATGATCATCGTATGAGAGCCAGGTCACACCACAGTGGTTTCCAGTTGCTTAGTTCACACCAGTGCAGTCAATTCCAGGTTGTTCCAAAAAAAAACTGTAGAACATACTGCATTTTTTCAGCACTGGACTGAATGTGGTATGCACCGTAATGCACTGGAACGCATCAAAAATGCACCCGCTACAGTGAAAAAAAAATACAGAAAAACGCATCAGGAATGCATCTGTAAATGCATCAAAAAGCACATGCAGAAACGCATTTGGAACATATCTGGAGTGCGTTTTTGTGGTGCGAACCAGACCTGATTAGTATGGCGTTTGTAAGAAAAGATCTGAGTGCACAAGATAACGCAAGAGCGGAAACGAAAGAACGAACGGCAAGAAAACCAGTGCTACGAAAACCATTAATGTTTACATTGCAAAGTCATTATGTTTATTGTTCCCTGAGATTCGGTACAATGGGTTGACAATAAAATGAGTTTGTTATGATGGCAATTTTTTTTAAATAAAATTAGGCTGGAGCCAGAAAGACTCCTCCACCCTGGAAGGTGTAAAATGAAGGAATTTAGGGCTTTGTAAATGAAAAGGAAATTGTTAATATGTTGCTATAAGCCTGCAATAGCTGCCTTACTTTGTAATGATTTAGCATGACAATTGTGGTGCATATGCATAACAAAACATAATATATAACACTTGTAGGAGAGACCAAGGTTCAATAAACACTGTTATGTAGGTCCTATTATTGGGAAAAGTTTCAGTTATGTTTGCTTACAGTAGAGCTTGGAATGAATTGAATGCATTGAACACTGGACAACCCAAATATATAAATGAATCAGGTTGAGCATGCTCACACGGTTCTGTATGTGTTTGAAATGTATCTATGTATGTTGCACTGTATTTTATATGGGCCTAGGGTTGCCACATCATCCCTTTAATTCAGGATACATATTAATTACACAGGGTCTATGGCTGATTAAGGTGGTAATTAAACTCACATGGTGTCTTATCTGCATTAAATCAGCCTCAGAACCTGTGTAATTCAGATGTGTCCCGGATTAAAGGGATGATGTGGCAACCCTATATGGGCCTTCAACACGTGTCCAAAGACCAAAACACATACCTGACTTTTTTTTTTATACTAAATCACAAATAGTCAAATAGATAGGACTTAATAAGTGCCAAAAAAACTAATTAAAAGTATACTTTTTTCAGAAGATAAAGCCATATTTCACATATATATATAAATGCTTATGACAAATACACTGGGGTTGACTTACTAAAACTGGAGAGTGCAAAATCTGGTGCAGCTGCGCATGGAAACCAATCAGCTTCTAACTTCAGCTCCTTCAATTAAGCTTTGGCAAAAAACCCTGGAAGCTGATTAATTTCTATGCACAGCTGCGCCAGATTTTGCACTCTCCAGTTTTAGTAAGGCCTACACACGGGCGTATCTTAAAAAAATAAACAAAACTTTGGGCCCAACGTCAGGGAAAAAAAAAATCAGCGTTTTTCGGCGTTAGTGAGTGTCGGCGTCAATAGGCATTTTTTTTTAAAAAAATCAGCCCTCTGCAATTTTTAAACCTAAAAACACTGGCGTCAAAAAATGGCAGTTAACGCTGGTACGGCGTTAGTGAGCGTTTTGCGGTGTCAAAAAACTGCAAAACGCTACAGCCTCAGAACGCGCTGGCCATGGGTTTTACTTTCAGCTCGCCGACGCCCTCTACGTTGGCGTTTTTATGGGGCCATTGACTAACATGGAGAGCTGCAAAAAACACCAGAAAACGCTGGAGTCAAAAAAAGAAAGTGTGTATGAGGCCTAAATCAACCCCAGTACTGTATTTCACAGTTGAAATGTACCTCTGAATCAACACCCCTTACTATATACACACATATTTTAAAAATGTTCTTCATCTACTGGATTAAATGCCACAGGGCATAGTACTCCTATGATATATATATATATATACCACTATAATATGACAGTTACTGCATAAAACTTCTCAAATGCATAGAATGGGTGTGTTGCAGTTCCAACAGGGTTCCCAGTCAGCTTCCCCATAGAGGAAATCTGTGAAATAAAATCAATAATTAATATTCCATGTACAAATAACATAGCATACATATTAAATATTTAACTGTCCACATAGACAGAGGAATTGGATCAAATTCAATTTATATTGTACAGGCGGTCCCCTAGTTACAAACATCCGACTTAAAAACGACTCCTACTTACAAACAGAGGGAGACAACAGGAAGTGAGAGAAAATCTCCCCCTAGGAAGGGAAAAATCACTCCTGTAAGAGTTATTATGGAAAAAAGGTGTCTCCACTGATGCTTTATCGCCAAGGTTTGTTTCCACAACAACCCAAATTTTTCAAAATCCAATTGTCATTGGGAAGTGAGGTGAAATCTTCTGAACAGAAACATAGACAGCAAAACAAACATTACATGGGTGTTACCCCTTTCCTATGCTATCCAAAAAGCTTAAAAATATTTTTTGTTGGCTGAAGTTACACTTAAAAAATGTACCTGTTCTGACTTACAAACAAATGCAACTTAAGAACAAACCTATCTTCTTTGTAACCCGGGGACCGCCTGTATGTGTTAAAGCTGGATGTGCAATGGATATTGCAAGCCCATAGCTAAAAAAAATCCTTCAGGGGGAGCCATGAAGTGTCTCCATCTATAACATATAAGGGCATCCCATAGTTTAGGGTTGCCACCTCATCCCTTTAAACCCAAACATATATGAATTACACAGGTTCTGAGGCCAATTTAATGCAGATAAGGCACCAAATGAGTTTATTTACCACCTTAATCAGTCACAGAACCTGTGTAATTAATATGTGTTCAGATTAAAGGGATGAGGTGGCAACCCTACCATGGTTATATATAAATGTATACACAAATTGGTAAGTAGTCCATAAAGGTAAGTGTAACCATACTTGTCTCTTAGCGCTACCTTTAATTTTTTGCAGATGCAACACACCACAACATCTATGGAATCATAACCATGCATTGTGGTTCATTGAATGATCAAGTGTATAGTTTACCATTGGGGTCTATTGTATTGGGAGTCTATTGAAATTAAGGCCGGGTATACATATGTGCGGCTGCGGTTTTAGTGCGATTCAGGTGGGAATTTTTACCTGAAATTGCACCTGAACCGGACCCAAAAATGCACAGGCCCTTTTTTTTTTTTTTTTTTTTTAAACCGCGGCCGCCCTGCACATTTGTGAACAGGCTCCATCCATTATACAAATTGGATGTGATTAAAAATGCATATATGTGAACCAAGCCTAAAAGAGAAGCCACCAAAACTTATAGTAACAATATAAACAGTTTTGGTAGGTCTGTTTAAGGGCACTAGGTCTATACATCAAAAAAAATAAATAAAGGTCATTTGTCAAAAAGGGGGATTACACCCAAAAAGAGGCATTTGGGAGCACTTTATACACATTAAGGCTACTTTCACACTGGGGGTGGTGGAGCATTAGCGGTAAATCCCCTCAAGTCACAGCGGGGATTTACCACTGTTAGAGTGGCGCTACGGCCGCGGGAGTGGTGTGCTTTTAACCCCCTACAAGGGGTTAAAATGGGGTTAAAAGTGCCCGCTCTCTGTGCTTCCAAGGCGGTGTGCAGCCGCTTCGGAAGCATTGCCCATTTTTTTTCAATGGGCAGGGGCGGTGGAGGAGCGGTATGATACCGCTCACCGCACTGCCCCAAAGATGCTGCTTGCAGGACTTTTTGTAACGTCCTGCAAGTGCACCGCCCCAGTGTGAAAGCATTCCAACTTTCACATTGAGGTGGATGGGGAGTGACTTTTGAGGCACTTTACAGGCGCTATTTTTAGCTAAATAGCGCCTGTAAAGTGCCTCAGTGTGAAAGGGGTCTAAGCCTAGGTTCATATTGATGCGGGATTAAAATTGTGCGAGTTCAGCTGAACTCGAACGGTTTCATACCCACCTGTCAGTCCAACTTCGGAGGCGATTTCAGAGTCATCTGTGTGGGTTCCTGCTTAGATGTCTATTAAAATCGCACCCCAAGTCGCAAAAGTAGTACCGAATCTACTTTTGGGAATCAGTGCAGCATCACACCAATTCGGATGGTGCCATTGCCGGAAATAGCCGCTGATTTGACATGCCGAACCGCATCAATGTGAACCTAGGCTTAAAAACAATTATGTAAATGTTGTGTTTGAGGTAGCAGTTTGTAGTCATACATTTGAGAAGTCCCCTTTGAAGACAATGGCTATCAGTACTTGACTTTCTTCTTTAAATCTGTTTACATAAGTAAACTACATAGGCAGTTTGTTCTTTATCATTGGCCCCTATATGCTGTTAAAATGGTGCCATTTTCTCCAGACAAGCAGTTATTGTGCTAAATGAGCTGTTTGCAGGAAGGACTCTTGCTGGTCTTCCTTAACCCTTTTCAGCCCAGAGGGGGCCAAACATCCAAAGTGGAGCAAAGCAAGTTGTGGTCACTAAT
The DNA here is from genome assembly GCA_018402905.1 of Glandirana rugosa. Taxonomy (NCBI): domain Eukaryota; kingdom Metazoa; phylum Chordata; class Amphibia; order Anura; family Ranidae; genus Glandirana; species Glandirana rugosa. The sequence continues at coordinate 2,344,810 of BLSH010367513.1, read as the reverse complement.
TGAGTAATGAGTTAAGGGGGAGGTGTGCAATCCATTCTTATCTAGAATCACCTGAGAGAGAGAGTCCTGTCTCTTTCACAAATTGTACAATTAGGCGTTTGATCTACTTCATAAAAACATCAAGCTATTGACTTTGAAATGCACTCTGCACACATTTGTTGCTGTCCATTCCTCTATGCTCGTTGCCTCATTTCCTAGGCTGCTTCTTCCTTAATAAAATAAATTAACATAACTCTTCACAAATAGAACCTGGCACCAGAGATCTGATAAAATGGTCTACCTTTCCAATCCATTTCCTGTTTGAGGAACCTATAGTAATAAGCAATTATACCTTGTGGGCATATCATTTAAATTTAGCATGGTTACTCATTAAAAAAGAAAAGAAAATCTTAAAACAAACTGGATAAATACACAATTGATGAAGAGCAATGGAATGGCTGCAACCCATAATAACCAAAGCTCAACTGGCCATCAGCTTTGAGCAGTCAGCCCAATTAAAAGTATTGGTTGCTATGCATTGCTGTATCTTTTGGCTTACTCTTGTTATTCAAACTAAAATTTGTTTAAAGCAATTAATATAAATGGAGAACATATTCAATAACATCCAATCATTCACGGCTCCTGGAAGAGTATCAAGTGAAAACTTTGAACAATTCTGATTAGGTTTTATATCAGTCTGAGTGATTGAGATGGCTTCAGTAGACCCGTTATCTTATACTGAGACAATGAACCTTTAAAAGGGTTAAAAGCAATAATATAAGACTATCTAATCCTTAAAGGTATTGATTCAATTAGCAGCCCCTGGTATCATTGAAGGCCGGCCTTCTAGAAATGAACTTGGAGCCGGTCAACTGCTCCTCTAACTACTGTATTGAGGGATTAAGAGGATGTGACAGTCACACCACAATGGAAATGACAGTAACACCCAATAAGACTATTGTTATAGGCATCATTACAAGTGTTGGCTCATTACACCCCACCTTGGCCCAGGACTTTATATATGTGCGGGTCACAATGGGAAGGTTAGTTTGCACCTTTCTGGAGGAAGAGGACACCAGCAGCTCTGACTAGGAATGGAGAAGAAGGCTTACTCTGTGGAATGGCTGTCAGAGAGCAGTCACAGGAATACCACTTACCCCAGTGTGGATTTATTGGCATGCAGGTCTGGCACATCCACCATTCAGTGTCACAAGGACTTCAGTGCTCTGGGAATGGAGAGACCTAGCACAGCCACCAGCAGAAATGAGAAGGAAAATCCCTCTGATCCTACAGCAGCACTTTACCAGGTCCAGAGAACTCCGGTGGAGGCACATGGTAAGATCTATGCTTCTTGTCTTTCCCTGACCATCTCTGGGATATATAGGGGATTAGTCAAGTCACTAAGATTAGTCATTAAATAAGAACATGTATCGGAAAAGGGCTTCTGATTTTCCTTTTCTTTTCCTAATGTGCATTTTTTTTCTTTTTGGGTTCCCCTTAGGAAAGATTTACTTTTTATTTTAAATATTTGAGTAAAATCTGGTTTTCCATATTTAATTAGAAAATTCCCTTTTTTTTTTTTTTTTTTTTTTTTTTTTATGATGTATTTTATTAAACTTACCCTAAAGTAATTTTGTATGTAACTTTGACATTTTAGCCATTATAGTTTAAGATGTTCTTAAAGGATAAGTTCACCTTCCCAGATGGGGTGTCGGGGGGGAGGTGAGGGGGACGCGGCCGAGGCTCCCTTCAGAATGTTGTAGTTATTTGATCAGGATCACTTCTGTATTAGACTTTGACTTCTCTCGACTACTATATTTTTTACTTGGGTAAGGCCTTCCCTTGCCTAATGTGTGGGTTTGTTCCTCCCTATTGTTGAAATTTCAAAAAAATTATTTAAACATAAAGGATAAGTTCGCCTTAGTACAAAACATAATAAATGCATATCTTTTTTTGCAGGTTAAAAAAAAAATGTATATTTATTATTTTTTGTATTCGGAGCCTGTAAAGCATTGCACCTAAGCGATCAGGAGATCGCTGATGCCATGCAGTATGGGCAAGCCAATGCTCGCTGACATGAAGACTCAATGAGCTACCACAGCGCCATGGTAATTCATTGACAACTACAAGCCGACAGCCACTTAGGATGTCGGGGCTTGTAGTTCATTCACACACAGAGCTCTGTGAATGAATGGCGCGGCTGTGTGAGCAGAGACCTGCATGCAGAGCCGCGCTGTTTTCAAACAGTGACAACTAGTATGGGGAACTTCTCCCCGTATTGCTGACACATGAGGTGGGAGGGCAGCAGGCGACAGCTGCAGCACTGCCAACATGTTGCTCATTTCCAAAGGTGATCTTGTCCTATGAAGTAGAATTATAGGCAAAACTTCTCTCTCCCCCCCCCTTTTTTTTGAGTTATAACCCCTATCAGTTTATTTGTTGCCATCTGTGTCCCATTAGGGAGATTTCCCTTAACTTCCTGTCCCGTAGCCAAAACAGGAAGTGAGAGGAAATCCCTGCAAATTAAGGGAATTCTTTGGGGGTCACCAGGATTAGTGACCCCACTGGAAGATTTCCTCTCATTACATTTCTGGGAACAACCCAAAATTTGGGATTTTCTTGCACCTTCACTTCCAATGATGATGGTAAACCGGACAAGAGAGCAGGTGAACCTTCCTAATAGGGAAAGCATTAAAAACCTAATAGGTGTTCTAATACCCCTCCACCCTATCCAAAAGAAAGTGTGTGTGTGTGTGTGTATATATATATCTTTTATAAATGTCAAACATTGAGTGAAAATAGTGTAAAAGTAAAGGAGGCTTATAACCCTTTGTCAGTTTTTTGCCATCTGTTTCCCATTAGGAAGATTTCCCTTCACTTCTTGTCCCATAGGCAAAACAGGAAGTGAGTGGAAACCCCTGTAAATTAAGGGAATCCCTTGGCGACCCCAGGTCACCAGAACTAATGTCCCCACTGGAAGATTTCCTCTCTTATTACATTCCTGTGGACAACCAAAATCTGGGATTTTCTTTTACTTTTACTTTCACTTTCATTGATATTGTTAAGCAGAACAAATAGGGTGAATCTTCCAAATGGGGGCAGAGACCGCATTAAAAACCTAATATGTGTTCTAATACCCCTTCACCCTATCCAAAACTAAAAAAAAAAAAAAGTTTTTTTCTTGTTATACTTTAATTACAAAATATCAGAATTTATAATAAGGCTTACCTGTAAGTGCCCTGCATATCTCCCAAACCTACATGGTTCAGGAGATCTGCAGAGTATTTGCTGTGCCGACGTCATGTCGGCACATGCACAGTGAAGAAACGGCCTCCGTGACGTTCCTCCACTGCGACTATGCCGTAACTGGCGGCTCCCATGCACGGGAGTGACTTCACACGACTCCAGCCAGTCACAGTGCCGGAGTCTTGACCCCAGAAGGAAGAGGGGCAGAAGATGGATGCGGCCAGGAGAGGGGACAGCGCTGGACGTCGCAGGCTTCGTTTACAGGTAAGTGGCACATAATGGGCTACTATGTAATGCATAGTAGCCCATTATGCTTCTACATTACAGAGGAATATAGAGGAAAGTAAACCCCATCTGGGTTTACTTCCTCTTTAATAAATAGATATGTCCACCCAATGTACGTATCATTTAAGCTTTGAGTACAAACTATTTGATGCTGTTTAATGTATATACTCCACAGGTATCACCTGCTTAGACTTTGCATATATGCCATTAGCTGATTCATTTATAAGAACATTGAATGTATAGTATTTGGAGTACCTGAATCTAATCCCAATCAGCAACCTACCTGTCATTCTTTATTTTCCTCTTCTTATTGCTAGTCTATAGATTATAGAATATTGATAGTGTATGTGGCATCATAGATATCAGCAGGTTTTACAGTTTACAGTTGGACGTGTAGTCCTATGAGAGTCCCACGATTGGTGCTGGATTAAATCTCCTGAGTAATTCTAAGGAATTTTATCATTTTGTATCGTTGACTGAGGGTGTAGATACTTTAGATATGTGTTGGCTCATGCAGTAAATATAGACTGTTTAAAATGGATTTTATAATTTTCTCTATTATGTATCTTATAGGTGCAGATGTGACAACACCTCGAAAAGTATTCAAAGAAGTCTCCACTCACAACCAATGTCCTGCTTCAGAGAAATGTCACAGCCCAGACACAGACAGTGCTAAAAGCCCCGGATCCCTTTCTGAAGACGATTCCACATCTAGGCCACGTACTAAATTCACCAACGAGCAGCTTCGGCAGTTGGAGACGAGCTTTAAGGAACACCGATACATAGGAGCCAATGAGAAGAAGCGACTGTCCAGGGTGCTGAACTTATCAGAGACACAGGTAGGCACAAATTACCTAACCTTACTGAGTGCTGATTAGAGAGAGGCTGGGTTACCAGTAGAGTCCCTAAATGGGAATTATCAGAGAATTAGCTTTAGGAGGAAAACTATCTTCACATTACCCATTGGATAGTCATGTATCTAAGTTAAAACTAGGGTTGCTCCCATACCGTTTTTATTTTTTTTTTTTACCTGGCAAATACGAGTATCAATACTTTCAGCCAAGTACTTGCCGATACCGAGTACAGATACCTTTTGCGTTGTGATTTGAGCCCTGCAAAGAATCGCATGTGATCTGAACAGGAATGTGGTGTGGTTCCTGTCCAAATCGCATACGGTTTACCGCACCACATCTGTGTGAACCCAGGCTGAAGTCACCATGACAAAATCGCACCACAAAGGTATCAGTTTTAGGTATCGGAGCATTTGTACGAATACTCCTGCAAATGCTCAGTATCAGTGCAACCCTACTTAAATCCATTCATTATTTAAGCTGATCCACACAAATTCTCCCCAGAATGCCTAATTTGCTATGTATTTTAGTAAAAGTGAAGAACTATATTCCTATGTGCCATCCTATTGAGGAATGATCTACCAACTCTGAAATTTTAAGGACTATTTGCTAAAGTAGTTAATACTACATTTGGGTTACATTTACGTTAAACACACAGCGTCTAGACAAAGTATATTTTCAGTTAAACTTCTGGGGTTCCAGCTAACCTTGACATAAAACTAAAGGCAACACTTATTTTATTTTTATTTTTTTTGATAGAGTGGAGAGGGATTAGAACCCCTGTAAGGTTTTTATTGCGGTCTGTGTCCTAATTATGGAGCTTGAACCTCTCTATTTGTTCTGTTGGCCATTATCGCTGAAAGCAAAATAAAATCCAAAATTTCTGGTTGTTCTCAGAACAAGAATAGTAAGGATATTTTCCAATGTGGACACCAGTTTTGATGACCCTGGTGACCACTATAGATTCCTTCACTTTAGAGGGATTTCTGTTCACTTCATATTGTGGTTATGGGACAGGGAATGAAGGGAAATCTCCCCAATGGGACACAAATGGGGAAGAGAACTTACATGGGTTAAAACCCGCTCTTCTTCTATCCAAAACGAAAACAAAAAATTGCCTTTTAGTTTTTAAGTTCAATAAAACGACTACACTGTCAAATCTTTAGCAGTATTTGTTATAATTTCCTAACACTCCGGATACAGATTTTCCAGGCAAGTTTAAATGCCCTTTAGAATCATAAAATAAAAATACTATTACCCATCAATTAGGCTTTTATTTCCTCAGAGAATAGGACCCCCCGCCCCACCCTTGGTATCCACCCCCTACCCACCTCCGATCACTGTCTCTTGGCTCCGACCCCTACCCACTTTGCAGTACTCTCCCTTTTAGAGAATACAGAACCAAGTATCATTTTATGCTACTAAGTAATTTGTAGGGAATTTGATAGAGCCCAGCAACAGTTGCCCCCTCCCCCCCACCCTCAACCACCACAGCAACAATTGATCCCTCACACAACAGACCACTTCCCCCATAGCAGCAATGGACCTTCACAACAAAATACCACCCCAGCAACAGTAGACTCCCAGCGGCCAGCATCAATAGATCCCTCCCAGCAACAACTGACCCACCCCCCAGCCAACAATAGACCCCCACACAAATATAGATCCCTACCAGCAATAATAGATCCCCCAGCAGCCAACATCAATAGACTCTCCAGCACACCTTGCCATGAAATGCATGCATCAGTACTGGGGTGCGATCCCCTGTGTTCCCACTGAAAAAAAGCCCTGCCCATCAATCACTACACCCGTTTTTCAAGGTGATTCTTGAATGACTTTTCCTCGTCCAGAGATGTTTGCAGCTGCTATAATGATAATCATTCATATGAAACCTTTTTTTTTATATAAAATTCTGAAATTCTTGTAACTATTTTTACAATTGCAGCATGTACCATATACACAGTTAATGCATTATTATATTATATAAATATAAAATGGATAAAATAGCATAATGGAATTTGGTAACTCAGAGTTGGCTAAATGCTTGGTTTGGTTTATATTAAAACATACTGTATATTGTAAGAACAAAACTGTTATTTTGCTATTTTTCTTTGCTCCTGTTATTCTGGCTTTTTTTTTTTCTGTCTTGTTTTTTTTCCCTTTTGAATAATGGTGGATTATACAAAAATGCACTAAAGTATCCACAGCTTCATAACCTTTAAAATGTCTTATTACAAATGTTTGCAATCCTGTCACATGTGCAGGAATAGCCTCCATATCTGTATCTGTGAACCTGATGTCTGAAGAATATGCTAATGTGTTTTCCATATCTATTACCAGATTAAAACATGGTTTCAAAACCGGAGGATGAAGTTTAAGCGGCAAAATCAGGATGCACGAGTAGACGCCTTCTTTTCCGGACTGTACGTGCCTTACTATGGCTACTCGGACTTCCAGGCCCAAGCCTGCCCTGTACGCCCTGGACTGGCCATGCCTTTTGCCCCTCCAGCACCCATTCACCCCTTTGCACCTCTTTCTGCTACAGTTATTAGACCAGGAAATCCTCCATCATCCATGACACCTGCTAACCTTGGCTCGTACCGATGCCCTTCAGTGCTTGTGCATCCATCACTTAATGAGCCGGTGGGGCTAAGATTTTCTCCATATTAACTTTAATGTGTTGGGACTTTTAAAGCGGTAGTAAACCACCGCCTTTTGTTTTTTTTTTGTTTTTTTTAAACCTGCAAGGCAAAGCAGCACATTATGTGAAATGTACCTTTTTAAAACGAAGCCCTCCAGCGTCATGTTGACAAGGCTTCCATCCTCACCCGGTCTTCCTTCCGCAATGACGTCACTCCTGTGCATGTACATGGGAGCCACTACTCACAACACAGGACTCTGAAGGAATGGCATGGGTATTCAGTTCCTTCAGAGCACATGCGCTGGTGACGCGACCAGTGGCTTCGCAAGTAAATCTCTAAACGGTGCACGTTTAGGAGATGTTTACTGTGCCTACAGGTAAGCCTCATTCTAGGCTTACCTATAGGTAAAAATCAACCATAAGAGTTTACTCCCACTTTAATATTTAAAAGGGTTGTGTTTTGATATGTTGATGGACATTTTAAAATTGTTATAAATATTTATTTTAAGTTATATTATTACTGATGCTCTTCTTTGAATGTTAACTCACTGAATTTTTGAGCAAAATATGTTTGGCACTTTAATTATTATGAAAAAAATAAAAAGCTCATAATATGTTGATTGGATTGTATATGGATCATTTATTATCCCAGGACATCACTGTATTCAGGGTTTCATTTGTGAGTATGCTACCCAGGGTGGTAACAAGGCGGTCATTTTTTTTTTTTTTCCATCTTTACAACCTCAGGCATTTTACATCCAAGAGATTTGAGATAGAGAGTATGCAACACAGAAAAAATAATAACAGTAAGGTAAAATATGAGATTGTGAACCGCAAGTTAAAATGGGGGTCTAAGGAGACATTTAATATACACCAGTTAAAAAAAAAATCCCCTTTGCAATTTTTTTAGGCCTTTTAATACACAGCAGAAACAGCTAGCTTTTTTTTTTTTTTTTTTTTTTTTTTGAAACCTGCAAGGCAGTGTCCTAATGTGCTATGCATTGCATACTAGCACATTATGTGGAATTTAACTTTAGACAAAGCCCTCTAGCAGCGCACTGTCACCTCTGACAGCGCTTTCACCTTCACTCGGTCTCCCTTCCGGGTTCATGGACTCAAGCTGTGTGACCAGCCGGACCTGCGATGATGTCACTCCCGCGCATATGTTTGGGAGCCGCCATTTATGTCACAGGATGCTTTAGGAACCGCACTGGTATGCTGTTCCTTTAGAGCACATGCCAAAGTAAATATGTGTATCTAAAGTAAATATCTCCTAAACTGTGCACATTTAGGAGATATGTACTGTACCCATAGGTAAGCCTATAATAAGGCTTACCTATAGGTAATAATCATGCATTGGAGTTTACTCCCACTTTAACTAAACTGCAAGACCAAATAAAAATTTTGGGGCCCCTAGGAGCTTTTTGCCATTGTGATATCAGTGCTCCCCTCTATCACTGCAGCTTCCATCTTCTCTTGGTCTTCTGGGTTAGAAGTGTTTAGGCTCTTGATTGCCCAGCCCTGGATGACATAACTCCCATGCATGAACATGGGAGTTATGCCTGTTACACGCGGGGAGTTTATTTTTCATTTAACCGAGCGGGCTGAATGGGGAAAAAAAACTAACAGATTGCTGTACTAACTCAAGCGATGTTAGTATAACGTTTTTATTTTTATTTTTTTTCCCCTTCTGGACTATTGTTCTGACAGGGGAACTGGTAGAACACACTGATCAGTGCTCACAGCCATTGGCTGCTGGCACTGATTGGATGCTGTTGTTTTCCAGCATGCCCTTTTGATAGAAGCCGGTCCTTAGATCTGCTTCTGTTGGACAGGCTGCTGTACGTATGGGCCGAATGTCGATAATCAGTCTGTGTGTACCCGCCTTTACTTCATCCCTGACACAGAATCATGCCAAGACAGTGCACATCCCAGTGAGCACTCAGAGAAAAAAGTGCTGGAAGCCAAGGGAGATACATCTAAGACAAAAGTTTAAGCCTGGTACACACTATGAGGTTTTTTCTTTCCACCCAGTGAGTTGAACTAAAAAAAACTGTCAGCTCTGGTCGTAGCCACTGTACTAACAATGCGAAGTTAGTACAGCAATCTCCCCTGCTAAGCTGTTGTGTTCTCACAGGGGGGTCAGCCCCTCACCAGAACACTCCGATCAGCGCTCTCTGCCATTAAGGGTGCTGATTGGGAGTCGGCTGCTGGTTTTCCAGCATGCATGTCCTACAGAAGACTGACAGGATGGCATTCCCACGGGCTGAATGTCGGCCGTTTTTTGAACCGCCCGATGTCTCTCGACATTCGGCCTGTGTGTATATGGTGCTTTACATGCGCAGTCTCTTCTGTGATGGGAAAAAAACCTACCTGTCATCACTTTTTCCAAAGGTTCCATATAAGGCTCCATTCACACCAATGAGCTTTTTCATGCTTTTTGCAGAAATGCAGGACATTATTTTTAACATGGTTTCTTATGGAACACGCTCACATCACTACATTTTTGTGCCTCTGCATTTTTGGAAAGGGTCAGGGACTTTTTTAAATGCAAGTCCAATAGAATATTCCCCACGCACACCTTCGTGGAAATGGCTGTAGTAATGCTGGGTGCTGAAATGGCGACCGGCTAGAAACCACCAACAAATCAAATAGAGAGATGTCGCCAGCACACGAAGGATTCCTCAAAAGGGTCCACAGCTTTATTTCACATGGTCACAAAGTACAAAATAGCAACGCCTCTGAGTCACACAGCCCCCCCCCCCTTTTTTTTTAATGCAAAATGCTGCTTTTTTTGGTTCAATAGACTTCAATGGAGACACAGTAGAAAAGCATGTATTAAAAAAGACGCAAAAAGCACTGCAGAAATGTTCAAAAGCAACAGGCATAGGTGTGATTGGAGCCTACGAGTAAATCTAAAGCCCATGTGGTGTGTGTGGTTTCCCCCCC
>BLSH010367513.1:2319607-2334849 GCA_018402905.1 Glandirana rugosa | reverse complement strand
AGCTAGTTAAAAAGACACACATGCGGGAAAGTATACCGAGAGGGTCTTCGAAACTTTGAACGTAAAATTCTAATAAACGGTAGTTTTATATCCCTGCTTGGATAGTTGCCACTAGTGTCCCTAGTGGACTAAAAACATTGTAAATTATTCAATTGAAGTTTTTCAAAAGAACAAACTTGTTATGGAAATAAAAAAAAAATTGTATTAGTACCAATTAATATTTTATAGATATAAGATATAAATTAATACAGCCACATAAAGACAGCAGAGGCCAATAACTATTATTCTGAGGTGCTTGATTTTTAACTTCCTCTACTGACGTTCAGAAAGATTTAAAAAAAGCCTAGAAATTGCAAATTAAAAATGTGCTTTTAAATATTATTTTGATGGCAAATAATCTTAAAATGCAAGTTTCAAAGCTTCTGGGAGAGCCATATGAAAGGGCGTACACACAGAAAAATTGATCGATTTCTTCTGATAGTAAAGATTGATCTATAGCTGACAACCCATTTTGATATGCCACACACAGGGAAATGGATTTCAATTGATAGTTAAGATACATTTATAACCTATGACTGTAATTAAAGTGAACCCTTCAGTCATTTTTTTCAACTTTCCATCTATTAAATCCTCTGCCCTTGTTTTAACTTTGGATAGTAAAACATTTTTTTCTGCCAATAAATACCTTATACAGCCCACTTCCTGTTTCTTGTCTGGTAAAAAGCCTAGGCTTATGACATCATACACAGCTCTCGTGACAATTTGCCAGGAAGGGAGGGAGGATGAATTATAAGAGGGTCAATGAAAGCTGCAGAGCTGGAGGTGTGTGTCTGTGTAAATCCAGAAAGTAGCTTCAGCTGCCATAGGCGGTTGCCTAAGGCCTCGCACTCACAAGGGCCTCACAACTGCCTAATTTGACACTGACACCAGCACTTTGAAGCTCTTAATATATGCAATTTGAAATGTTAATTTTTTTATCGCTTGAATTATTTTTCCCATTATGGGCGTGAGTAGGGCCTCATGTCTAGGTTTTGCCTGAGGCCTCACAAAACCCAGAGCTGCCTCTGTCAGCTGCCCACAGTTAAAATGGCTGCAGCCAGGCTAAGTGGAGGGAGATTTCTGCAGCATATCTGACAAGTACAGAATTCCAGTATATATAAAATAATATGCAAAGTGGTTGGAGGGAAGCTTCAGAATAGCAAAGATATTTTTATTACAAATTATGTGAGCAGACTGCAGTTCCTCTTTATGGAGGAATTAGGCTGGATTCACACCTATGCATTTTTAGTGCTTTTTTGCAGATTTGCACTACAGAATGCGTTCAATAGGAAATCATGTTAAATGAACAGCAGTGCAAATCTGCAAAAAACACTAAAAATGCATAGGTGTGAATCCAGCCTAATGCTGCCTGCCGATCTATGCAAAATGACTGAGACTTTTCCCCCCAGGTCAGTCACCTCCGTTTAATTGAATTTGATCTAAATCAAGTCTGAAATGGTACGAAGGAATTTTATACCTATTTGATTTTTTTGAAGACTCGATCATTTTGATTGAACTACACATTGAATGGATAATAAAATCTGAGCATGTGTGGCCACTATAAGGCACTGAGAATTGAACAGTAAACTGACAAACGCACAACCACAAATGTGTGCGGACTGTCATATACACCAGCGGTCCCCAACCTTTTTGGCTCCAGGAACTGGTTTCATGGCAGACAATTTTCCTAGGGGCGGGCGGATATGGTACGGTGGATGAGTTGGGGGATGGGATATTCACAAAGTCTGTCCTCAGCCCCCCATCCCTTCTTTACATTACAGTTCCCCCTTTAAAGCCGGGTTTGCACATATTGTATGCAAATTCGATGCGGGTTTCCTCACATCCAATTCGCATGACAGGAGAGTGTGACCGGCTCTCAATGGAGCCGGTTCAGAGAGCTCTGCGGCAGCCCTGTCCGCATTTAAAAAGGGTCCTGTGCATCTTTGTTTTCAATTTGGTTTAGTTTGGATGCAAAAATTCAGACCTGAATCGGTGAACAGGGACACACCGGACCGCATGCTGTGAACCATGGCTGCAGCATATGTGAACCCAGCCTTAAGCAGTCCCACGGTGTGCTCAGTTCTCCTTCACATCACAGCCCCCCTTTACATTACAGTGCCCCTTTACAGATGTGATGTAAAGGGTGGCTGTGATATAAAGGGGACTGCACTGTAAAGGGGGCACTGTAATATAAAGGGCCCCTTTACAGTACAGTCCCCTTTATATTACAGTGCCCCCTTTACATCACAGCCCCCCTTTATATTACAGTGCCCCTGCAGTCTACCCCCTCCCCTCCTTTCCATGCTAACATCATTCTCTGCCTCCCCTGCTCAGGGCTCCTACCTGCAGGGCAAAGGCTGTTAACAGCCTGTATGCCCTCTCCCAGCTGATGATGTCATCCTATCAGTAGGGCAGGGGGTGGGAGGAGTTCTCCATTTTGATCTGCAGCTCCTCCCACCCCCTGCCCTGCTGATAGGATGACATCATTGGCCAGGTGGACAGAGGAGCTGGGAGAGGACAAATGGGTATGGCTGAGCAGCGAGAGGTGAGCAGCAACCACGATCCTCGCAGGGCTATCACAGACCGTGGTCACCACTCACCTCCTGCTGTGCAGCCATGCCAGTGTGTCCTCTCCCGGCTCCTCTGCCCGCCCGGCTGATGATGTCATCCTATCAGCAGGGCAGGGGGCAGAAGGAGCTGCAAATTGGAATTTCCTGCTGTGCTGCCCAGTTAGCAACAGGCCATGGACTAGCACCAGTCCGCGGCCTGGGGGTTGGCGACCCCTGATATACATAATACCAATGCTATTTTTTTTACACCATGAAAAGGTAATATTAACAAAACCATTGGGGATCAATGTTCTGTTGAATAAAGTTTTTGCTTTAATAAACAAGGTTTTTGTGAAAACAAAAGGGAAAAGACAACAGCATCCTCCATAGTGTAGTAAACAAGGTGAACAACATTTATTAATGATTAAAAAACACACTCACAAAAGAGGAGCTTGTGCAAAGTGGAAAGAGTTAAAGCTGCTGCCTTTGGAGCCCCGGAGCCGCTGTGGAATTTCCCTGCTTCGGCCTGAGCAGGGGAGAGAGGAGCACAGGCAGGAAGGAGCCGCTGCTGCAGGGAGACAACTCAACCAGGGAGGGAAGCCGGAGCCTGGATGGAGAGGATGCCCGATGCTGCTGGGAGATAGGAACATGTTTCAAAGCATGTCGCATGTGGCTGAAGAAGAAGCGTCATGCTTTGAAATGCGATCCTATCTCCACTTCCAATGGCATCAGGCATCCTCTCCATCCAGGCTCCGGCTTCTGTTCCTGGTTGTCTCCCTGTAGCAGCGGCTCCCTCCTCCCTGTGCTCTTCACCCCCTGCTCACAGCCGAAGCAGGGGAATTCCACAGCGGCTCCAAGCTCCAGAGGCAGCAGCTTTGACTTTTACTGCTTTGCACAAGCTCTTTTGTGAGTGCATTTTTAATCATTAATAAATATTGTTCACCTTGTTTACTACACTATGGAGGTCGTGCTTGTCTTTTCCCTTTTGTTTTCACAGAGTTCCAGCAATCACCCATGGCTGCTTCAAGATGCACCTTCTAGCTAGTAATCGGTAGCAATGTGTATATTCCATTGGGCAACCCGCCTTATTGTTAATATTTTATCTTTCAGTTTCTACTTTGTAACACTACCACACATACATTTCCTTGATACCCTTTCATTCATACCAATAAGCTCATCACCACCACACTTGGCACATTTTATACAGGCATTGCCCTCTGAAGACACTCTGCAGTGGATCACTTTTCAGAGGGCAGTTGACGGGGATTGAGGAAATGCTGTGTAGCCTGTTTTAACATCTTCACATTTTATACAATACTTGCTTTGTAGTAGGCTTTATAACAAATCCCTCAGGGGTTATGCACTGCTGGGCAGTTTTCCCTGCCCCCTTGCTTTTTGTTTCAACAAGGTTTTTGTAATTTAGCACTTTATCAGAGAACACCATTAATATTTCACTTGACACCTTAGCAAGCAATACACACTTTCCTAAAATGGAGTATTGATACTTTACAACTCAAAAACAATTACTGACTCCACTCCAATACACAGCACCACACAATACAGTGTCGGCACAATAGGAAGTATTTACACCAAATAGGCATTTCACACCTACTGTTTACACTTCTGGAAACCATAATGACCAGTATTGGATAACTGGCTCCATTCTGTCTCATTTATTAACAAGACTTGTCTAATATATTGATATTTATTTAAACCCAAAAAAATAAAAATGTAATATACTGCAATTTTTTGCACCTATTGCATGGGCATGAGACATTTAGTTGTATAGTTCCATAATTATAAATGTATTAATTCATAATTATTATTAAATAAAATAATGGGCCAAAAGAAAAGTTGTTACATTTTGAATTTGTCAAAATAATTGCGTTTATATAGAATTATTTTATTACTACTTATTTTTTGTTCTCCTACATCATGTCCTACTCACTAAGTGTTTAAAGGGACAGTTTAAATGTTTTCTGGTTTTGTTATATGTATCCCTTTGTGATGGTTGCTATTTCTTTTTAATGGACCTCTATCTTTTTTTAACTGATACAAGAAAGCTTATCTTCCAGTCCTGAGAAAGCAGAGGTTTACAAAACTGATATTGCGAGACTTAGATTTAGGCCTCATACACACGGACGTTTTTTTACCGCCGCATTTTTGAGCGTTTTTTGCAGCTCTCCATTTTATTCAATGGCCCCATAGAAACGCTGACGTTTTTGAGCTGTAGAGGGCATCGGCGTTAGTGAGCTGAAAGCAGAACCCATGGCCAGCGCGTTCCGAGGCTGTAACGCTATGGCGTTTTTGACATTGAGCCGGCAAAACGCTCACTAACGTGCATTAACACCGTAGCGACGTTAACCAGCTTTTTTCTGGTTAAAAAATAGCAGAGGAATGTTTTTTTTAAACAAAATGCCTATTGACGCCGACGCTCACTAACGCGCATTAACGCCGATGCAAAACGCAGACGAAATTGCGTTTTTGACCCCGATTTTTGCCTGATGTCGGTCCCTACATTTTGCTATACGCCCATGTGTATAAGGCCTTAGGCTCCATTCACACCTGGGCGATCTGAATTGCGGGCAGAATCGCCGCAATTCTGCCTGCGATTCAGAATCACGTCAAAGCGCTTGGCGCGTTTGCAATGTCATTATTTCTCAATGGCACCCTAAACACAGTGCAATTTTGCCGCGATTGTCACATGACAAATCATGGTAAAAATCGTGCAAACAAAATCGGGGCACGCGTGTCACCCAAAACAAGTTCTGGAACTACTTTTGGGCGGGACGTGTCCCGCAATTTCGTTTATGCGATTTGTCATGCGACAATCGAGTGTTTTGCCGCGATTCTGAATCAGGAGGAGAATTGCAGCGATTACGCCCATGATTCAAATCGGCCAGGTGTGAATGGAGCTTTAGATTCTAAATATTTAAGTATCCATGTTTTTGTATTGTACACATGTGTTTATGCTCAATATAAAGGTTCTATCTCCTTATACATGTTGGGGATAATTGTTTTTAAGCTTTGTATGTAATAACATTTATAACATGTTTTAACCAGAGTTCTAGTGTGTCCCTAGGAGGCCATATTCAAAGTCCCATTTATAGAATAAGGTGGTTGGATTTATATAGTATTATTGTTCTAACATTGTTAATTCAGAGTTTACCCAAATGCTATTTGGTATATACTCTGCTTTGTGAATGAGTGCACTCATAGTAATGTCAAGTCTGGTTGCACTGGGTATGAATCTTATTCCTATTATACTGCTTTAGTACATAAGCCTTTATATAGTGTGTTGTAGTTTCATTTCATTTGGCTCTATACTCCAAACTGCAGTGCAATAATATCAGTATGGCACAGTGTGTAGCTAAGAGAAATACATGCAATCTTTTCATCTCATTTGTTCCCACATCAAAAAATCTTCCCGTTGCTGCTTATAAGACAGTATTAGGCAGAACCCTGTTACGTTTGTCTATTTCAGTACCGTCCTCTTCTGCACTTGTTAACACTGCACCCATAACCTGCCTTCTACAGCTGTCCCATGCACCACAGATTTGTCTGCTATCTGCTTATCTGTGTCCCTTAAGCCCTGGTTCACATTGACGCTACTTTGAAATTGCTGCTACTTCACTTGACATAGCGCAATTTCAAAGTAGCAAGGTCGGCGCGATTTCAGGTGCTACTTGATAGACATCTGTGTGGCTTCATGTGCAGATGTCTATTGAAATTGCACCTGAAATCGGCAAAAGTAATGCAGGAACTACTTTTGCAAATCGGTGCGGCGCTGAAAAATCCGTGTCACACCAATTGGAACAGTGCCATTGCTGTCGATATGCTGCGACTTGTCATGGCATTTTTAGGTAAAGTTGATCCAGGGTGAATCCGATTGCCTCTCGGGGGATCAAGAAAGAATTTTTTCCCCCGCTATAGCAAATTGGATCATGCTTTGCTGGTTTTTTTTTGCCTTCCTCTGGATCAACTGTGGGCGAAGGATTGTATATGGGATTGTATGATTATATATAATTGTTCTGTTTTATTATTTATTTATTTATTTTGGTTGAACTAGATGGACTTGTGTCTTTTTTCAACCTGACTAACTATGTAACTATGCGATTTGGCCTCTCAAAACGCATGACAAATTGCTCCAATGTGAACTTAGGCTAAGCCCTGGTTCACACTGACACGATTTGGCATGCAATTTGACATGTCAAATCACATGCCAAATCAGCGGCAATAGCTTTCAATGGCACCGTCCTAATCGGTGCGACGCTGCACTTGCGGCACTGCACCAATTTCAAAAAGTAGTTCTTGCACTACTTTTTGCGATTTACAGGTGCAATTTCCATAGGCATCCAGAAACCCGCACAGATGCCTGTGAAATCGCCGCTGAAATCGGGACTGACATGCGGGAATGAAATGGTGTGAGTTCAGCTGAACTCAAACCATTTCATTCCCGCACTCAGTGTGAACCTGAGCTTAAAGTGGTAGTAAACCCTCCTATTGTTTTCAAGCCAAGGAAACTGCCATATTGGCCTCTGTTTGATCTGCAACTGCCATGATGCTGCACATGTGATCAGTTATTACAGCCATTGGATGGTTTGACTGTTTGGTTGAGAGCACAACCAATGTGACAGCATTGAAGGCATGCCGGGAATGTAACTGTTTTTTAAACTGTTAAATCAATGGGTTTACTTCCACTTTAGGCCCCTTTCACACTTGTGCGACTTGTCCTGCAACTTGGGACTGCAAAGTCGCATGACAAGTCCTACCCCATGGTTTCCAATGAGTACCATTCATATCTGTGTGACTTCAAAGTAGTCTCTGCACTACATTGGTCTGACTTTAATGTGTCTTGAGGTCCATAGACCTCAAGATTACACAGGCATTGCTTCAAGTTGCGACAAAGTCACTGCAAAATCACGTCAAAATTGCTGCAAAAATCGCAGCATAATCACGCAACTTTCAGGTTGCACAAGTGTGAAAGGGGCCCTGAGCACAGTAAGAATATCTCATCCCTGATGAAGGCAGGGTGGGTTCTGTTTAGCCTCTGAAATGTGTTGGTCTATTTCTGCTATGAACCAATTTTATCAACAAAACTTTGGATTATTGGACAAATCTTAGTTTGGCTCTCTCATTGGAGTGTATATTTCAGAAGAGATGACCTGAAGGTGAAATGACTATTTCCAACCTACCCAAGCTCTAGTATCACTATCCTCCTAATGCTCATCATACGCAGCATGAAAATAACAAAAAATACACATTCTGAATTGGTAAAAAGAGAACACAACATGACATACTACATTAAAAATGGTTACAAACCTTGTATTGGTTTTGTCACTCCAGGCCAGGATATAAAAATGTAATCATTGGTATGACAAAATAGATTGGCATTATTTTAAACACAATAAGGGGAATAAAAAAAAACAGTCACCTTTCTTGTTATATGGTCTCTTTAACATAGTCTGTGCCTAATTCATGTAAGCGTTGTTCCAATTTCAGTACAAGTACTGACACCTACGCCATGTTCAGGTAGTTCTTACTACGGCAACTTTTAGAATCTGTCCCTATGCCTTGGACAGATTCTAGAAGAAATAATGCCACTGCCATTAGGTAATTTCCAGATGTTAGCTTTTGTAGGTCTACTGGGGAGGGCAAAATTAATTTTATATGCAAATGATACTTTACTATTTTTAGGTGATACCTTTAAGACCCTGGTGGCATTTGTCCCTCAGTTCAACCTATGGGACTTTCTCAGGATTTAGCATTAATTGGGATAAATCTGTCCTTGTGCTATTGGACCCTATCTCTGATGATCTGCCCTCTGTAGCTAGTCAGATAGTTTGTTAGTTTTAGTGTTTACATTCCTCTTATGCTATCTGAGTATGTCACTTTACTTATAGACTCGCTTTTGAATAAATGGAAGAAGTCTGCCGCAGCTTGATGTAAATGACCCCTCTCCATTGTGGTTAGGGCTAATTTAATAAAAATGATATTTCTGTGCTACATAATTTTGTGATCATTGTGCTACATCATTTTCTGATTAATTCCCTTTTAGAGATTCTATATGGAAAAGGAGGAGGCCTGGGATTCGCTTAGAAATTCTTCAGAGGTGGGTTAACAGTTCCTAATCCAAAATTATATTTCCTAATCTCACAGTCCCAACAGTTTAATGGATGGAAGACTTTAAATTTGCAGAATCCCAGTCAAAAGATATTTGCCTTTCAGTTGTCTCACAGTTACCTAATTCTCCTACTGGAATCTGGGCATTTTTATGCTAAACAATGCTATCCCACTTTTTTGTGATACATGATACCTGGAAGGCCATACATGCAGTAACCATCCATTCAGGGTATTTCCAAACTATGCCAATATGGAATAACCTTAGGTTTCTGGAATTAACCAAATTGGACAGCTTTGATCAGTGGAAAAACATTTGCATTCTATTTCTCCATCAGTTATATGATAACAATGTGTTGCTATCTTTTCAATTCATTGTTGAACATTATCAGATCTCTCATAAATCCTTTTTCAATATTTGCAACTTCATCATGCTCAACAAAAGCAGTTAGAGTGCACACCCCTGGTATATAGTCCTTCTCTGGTTTTCAAATTAGTAGTCCCTTCTTGCTCCACTAATAGAGGTTAGAGGTTTAATTGGCGACATTTATTCTGCTCTTCGGGTGACTGCGAGTTCCAAGATACAATTAGGCTGTGGAGATATGTAGAGACGGAATATTAGCGATATAGATAAGGACCAGAGGGCAGCTGCATTGGAAGTGTTGCATTAAGTTTTTATTTCCTCAGCTCAAAAATGAACTAATTTATTGTACACAGGGTGTATTATACTCCTCAAAAATGATAAAAAAATTATACTTTTGTGGTAAATCTGCTTCTCCTGCTGCCCCAAGTGTTCCAGAGATAATTGTACGTTAATACACATGCATTTTTCAAACTGTTCAAGATCTAGTCTCCATCCAGTTACTGGACAGCACAAGGTAGTGGGTGGATTCCAAAGTCACTATTGGATAGTGGCATTCCATGCACCCACTGCCATCCGCTGTCAATCAAAAGTAAATCAGACCTGATGGGGAACTAATCTATTAGTCCCCCATTATATTCAGCCCACCTCTAGTTTAAAACCTTACGCCATGTGCTTGTATGACAGCACAGAGGCCGGTTCCAGTAGAGATTCAGTGCAGCATCAACAAATTCATGTTCAATAATTGGGCACAAGCACCATCATAGTTGGAGCTATGCCCCAAGGGAACTCTAAAGGGTGTATATGAGTGTATATGACACCCTTTATGAATTGCCTAGTTTAAGTGCTTTTTTTTGCTTTGTTTGATGTTGATATATGAGTGTGGAGTAATTTTTATGGCCCATGTAGATTGAACCTAGTTTATTTATTGTGTTACATCTTGAAATGGTATCTGTCTTGTATTGGCAAGTGTCATCGATCAGTGCATGTATCTGCCAAAATTTGCATCCTTGTATGTGCTGCAATCAAAAGGCCAATCACTCTTTTGCCTCAGCTGAAGCCATCTTTACTATCCCGATTACTACTACACAATATGAAGCATTGTAGACAGTATTCTGTTGTTCTATTCTAATGCCTGATACAGAAACAGATCCTTCTTGCATTCTTTTGATGAATTTACTATAAGGTTAGTGTTATGAAATGCTGCCAGGGAACCAGTAGGCTTGGCAGCAGTCATCCTGGAAGGACTGGAAGTAAAAAAATCAAACCCTGCCCACACCCAAGAAGATTTTTGGCTTGAGTTCTAAAGACAGCCGAAGATATGAGAAGACAATCAGATATAGAACGATCCAACCTCCAGTTTGCATTAGCAGCATAATGTGTGCAAGGGCATGTCAATATTTCTCTCTGTACAAGTGTCCTATATAGGGACAGTTGGAAAACACAACTGCTCTGGGTCCTGACTCTCCTCTAACAGCTAGCTGCCATCTCTTCATTCTATGGGGACTGTAGGCGGTATTTTTAACCACAATAATTAAACCACAAACATCTTTTGGATATAAATTGGCCGCGGCCATCTTTATTAATTGGTTTAATATTTTAATTCAAATCTTATTAAACGTTTCAATACATAACACATTACCATAAAGAGGTTCAGTCACCACGACTCGAGCCCCATACATAACAATCACTTTAAATTACCCCACCAGACAGGTGGGATAACACCTGTCACAAAACCCCCACAACCGCGGCCCTTTCAATGCAGGTGGCAAGGTTGGCATTAAAAATATCAAGAGCCACATCCGAAAGGTGAATCCCATCGTCACAATACAGACCATGCAACCCACCTTCTAATTCGGTATGGCGAAAAGAAAACCCACCCACTGATGGCATAAACTTTTGAAGGGACCTGTTGATACGCTTCCTAATTTTTTCCAAAGGTCTCAAATTAGAAGATTCTAACCACCTTAATCTAGGAATGATTTCAGAAAAGACAATGACCGCCTCTGGAAAAAGCAAATGGAGGCAATGAATGTCTTCCCTGAATCTAAAAATTAAATTCAGTGTCTTATCTTGCCCAATGTCATTACCCCCTAAGTGAACTATTAAAACATTGGGCCTAGGCCAATACTGACACAGCCTACCCACTTCAAATAAAACGTCCGACCAAACCATACCTCTCCTACCACTCCATAATACCTTAAATAATTCGGAATTCAAACTTAAATTAGAAGAATACACTCGAACAACAGCCCTCCTAAAAGCCCAATACACGAATGAATGACCGATGATCCAGACCGACTGGGATGAACCTAAAAAACATATTAGAAGAAAGAATTAGGACGAATATACAACTTAAAACAATTCGACCTCCACCTACCAACCCTCTTGATCACATTATCCCCTAGACCAAGTCTGGAAGCCTCTGTCGCTGCACCTATCCTAAATGAATGAGATGATAAATGCAAATGTTGTAAATGTAAAGCTGTAATACACTTCTGGAGGACACAATTAAATTGATATCTCGTGAGGGAATCTCCGTTTGCGTGTATAAAAAATGTTCCATCACTAAGGGGTCGAACCTTCCAAAATTCAGTAACTAATCTAACCGGGCAAATGCTAGAACCATGAAAAACCGATAAATTTATCCAATTGCCTCTCCCAAGCTGATCAGTTTTAGAACGTCTAATGAACAACCTAACTACACTATCTGAAATACCTACATTCCGAACGAACAACCCCGTCCTCCCCAATTTATTAGGCGCAACTAATTCCGAAATACGAAGTGCAGCAAAAAATGCCATAGAAAAAAAACGCTCTGAACATAGTAGCCTCATAATCAGAATAACAGACCTGGCTG
Organism: Glandirana rugosa; assembly: GCA_018402905.1. Taxonomy (NCBI): domain Eukaryota; kingdom Metazoa; phylum Chordata; class Amphibia; order Anura; family Ranidae; genus Glandirana; species Glandirana rugosa. The sequence continues at coordinate 2,322,920 of BLSH010367513.1, read as the reverse complement.
GTTATAAAACATAAACGTTCAAGGATTTCAGGAGTCACTGCCTGTCTGGAATCAGCACAAAAATTATTCCTCCTGTATCCTTTAAGAGTCTGTCGCACCGAAAAAATGCTAGAACAAGAAGGGAGGTTATTCAATTTGAAAAAGAACGAAACACCTGCAATAATCTTATTAACCGTCGACCAAGAGTAACGCTTTTCCAAAATTGAATTGAGAAACTGTAAAACTAAGCTTTCAGAGAAAGCACCAAAAGGCTCCCCTAAGTTATTCAAGAATGAATTCCACATCCACCAGGCGGACTGATATCCCGCCAGCGTAGAAGGGGCCAACGAATTTTGAATGTTCCGCGATATCTGTGTTAAACCAGATCCCATAAATGCGAAGGACATATTGCGCCTATCTTGTCCGCAGTCGGCAGTAGCTGGAAAAACCGGTGTACCTGAAACCGAGATAGAGAATCTGCCAAAATATTATCCTTACCAGCAATATGTTTGGCCTTTATCCATATATTCAAATGAAGACACTTAAAAACTAAATATCTAATAAGTAAAATAACCGGAGGAGATTTGGATGAGAGACAATTGATGGCATACATGACCCCCTTGTTGTCTGTACTAAACAATATTCTCCTATTTCTAAAATGCTCTCCCCATAATTCAATGGCTACTATGATCGGAAACAGTTCTAAAAGAACTATATTCCGTAAATACCCTTTAGATTTCCATGCTTCAGGCCAAGCTGAGACACACCAATGTGAGTTCCATATAGCGGAAAACCCTCGTGACCCCGCTGCATCAGTAAACAACTGAAAATCACTGTCCAAAACGAAATCCCGTTGCCAAACTGCTCGACCATTGAAAGTATCCAAAAATTGATACCACACCAGCAGATCTTCTCTCATGTCCTGAGAAACTCTGACATGAGAGAAGGGGGATTTCAAACCGGCAGTTGATAAATACAACCTGTGAGAAAAAATCCTTCCAACCGGTATGACTCTGGAAGCAAAAGCCAATAACCCCAATAATGATTGAACCTCCTTTAAGGAGACTTTCTTTTTTCTGATAAAAACCCTAATATGTTCCCGTAGCTTTTGCACTTTTTCTTCAGGGAGCCTGAATTCCCTCAAGCGGGTATCAATAGTGATACCTAAAAATTCCAGCACACACGTGGGCCAAATCGTCTTTTCAGATGCTAAAGGGATCCCGAAAAGGGTACAGATATGCAGAAAGCAGTTCAACAGTTTCAAGCAATCACCTGAAACAGCTGGACCCATAAACAAAAAATCATCCAGGTAATGAATGAGGAAGCACGAACCAGTTTCCTCAGAAATTACCCATTCCAAAAAGGATGAGAATGCCTCAAAATATTGGCAAGAGAGAGAGCACCCCATAGGCAAACATTTGTCAAAGAAAAAGGAACCGTTAAAAAATATGCCCAATGAATTAAAACAGCTAGGGTGAATTGGCAAAAGGCGAAAAGCAGACTTGATGTCCGCTTTAGCCATCAATGCTCCTACACCCAATGACCTAAGTTTTAATAAAGCATCCTCGAAGGATGCATAAGAAACCGCAGACATTTCATTACTAATCTGATCATTAAGCGAATCTCCAACTGGAAAGGAGAGATGGTGGATCAACCGATATTCCCCCGGCTCTTTTTTAGGAACAATACCCAATGGGGATATTCTGAAATTAATGAAAGGTGGGGAACTAAATGGGCCAGCAAGCCTGCCTAGCTGCAATTCTTTTTCCAATTTTTGTTGAACTATGTGATGTAATGAATTCACAGACCCAAGATTTTTTACAATCGTACAACCAACACCGTTAAAGGAAGGCAACAAAAAACCTTGATTAAAACCATCAATTATTAGAAGCGATCTCTTGTGATCGGGGTACGTTCGCAACCATGGGAGCATTTCTGACAGCTTCACCGGGGATTCCGCCTTTAAAAAACACTTCCCTGTTCGACTGATTGGGAACTGATGCCAGTTTTTTGAAACACTTCGAGATGGGGTGCGACCCTGCGCAGAAAGCACATTCGTGCCTATATTTACAGGTAGCCGGCCATTTACACTGTGCATCGTTAAAGGAAAAGCAGATTCCTTTACGGTAAGCATTGTGTGGGGCAATTGCGGTAATATTTGGCTGTCTGACAAAAGAGGGTCTCTGAGGCAGAAAAAGATTAAGCCAGAGCCCAACGTCTTTCGTACCCCATTCTAATGAAGGGTGAACTGCAAGCTTCTGCCTAAAAGCCTCATCATATGTCAGCCAACCAAAACCAGTAAAATTTTTAAAGGCTTCCAAAATAATGTCAATATTATGAAACAAGCCACCGCTTTTTTCAGGGAACTTCTCACACAGAACACTTGAATATATACAAAATGCCTGTAACCAATGATGAAAAGAACGCGGAACAGGCCTTCTGCGGTCGTCCTCTGATTTTTCATCTCTCTTGTCAGTACGTGAAAGAAATTCTTTATTACTTGGCAAAAGAGACAAAATGTCAACATAATCACCCCGCCAAATTTTTTCTTTTACCGCAGTAGAGAGGTGAAAACCTAAAGGTGATAACACACATGGTAAAGATTCTTTTAAACAAATTTCAGGAACATCCTTCATAACTATTACAGGCACTGCTGGGCTATTGATCAAAGAATTAGTGGAATTCTCTAAACCGACACTAGGTGGCGACCATACAGCAGCAGCAGTGTCAGCAATAGCCCTAGAGTGATCAACCTCAATTGAACTGACTTTAGACAAATCCTGCACAACTTTAAGTAAATTAGCAGTCACTGATAGAGTTGAGCGAACACCTGGACGTTCGGGTTCTGCTGGTCCGTCCGAACTTCGGGACAAAGTCCGGGTCCGGGTCCGGACGGAACCCGAACGCTCGCACGGACAACGAACCCCATTGAAATCAATGGGGACCCGAACTTTTAGGCACAAAAATGGCTGTAGGAAAGTCCTGGAAAACCCCAGAGGGCTGCAAAAGGAAGTAAAATGGGGGTAAGGGTAGGGCAAGTGCCCTACAAAAAAAATGGGGACAGGGAAATAACTTTAAATATTTTTAAAAAAAAAAAAACAAAAAAAGCAAAAATGGAGGTGAATGTGGATCATCTTCAAACTGTGTCTGAAAAGTATTAATTAACGGTAGAAACCATATAACTGTTCCAAAATCATCTTCAAACTAGGGCAAGTGCCCTACAAATAAATGGGGATAGGGAAAATAAATTAAAATCAAATAAAAAAATGGGAAGGGGGGTGGATGTGGAGTAGGAGCCTAGAGGTTGACTAGGCCGTGACCGTGGCAGTGTAGG
>BLSH010367513.1:2268047-2282337 GCA_018402905.1 Glandirana rugosa | reverse complement strand
TGGAGACCTTCAAGCCCAAGACGACCAGGCCGGCTTGAAGCCCTGTTCCAGGCCCAGACCCAGGCCTGCCTTGGGCTTACTAGCGTGCCTGTGGCTTGGGGTAACTTTAGTTACCCCTGGGCTTGAAAATCCGTGTTTTTACCGACATTGTTGCAGGACCTTTCGGGATCTCCCGACGTTTTCCTTCCTTTAACCCCATTCCCACCCTGTTCGCTGGATGTTTCTTTACCCCTGTCCCTTTATTGAAATTTATAAATTTTTTTTTATTTTTGTATTTTTTAGATTTTAGAACAGTTATATGGCTTCTACCGTTAATTAATACTTTTCAGACACAGTCTGAAGATGATCCACATTCACCTCCATTTTTGCATTTTTTATGTTTTTATTTTTTTTTAAATATTTAAAGTTATTTCCCTGTCCCCATTTCTTTGTAGGTCGCTTGTCCCACCCTTACCCCAATTTCCTTCCTTTTGCAGCCCTCTAGGGCTTTCCAGGACGTTGTTACAGCCATTTTTGTGCCTAAAAGTTCGGGTCCCCATTGATTTCAATGGGGTTCGGTGTCCGTGCGATCATTCGGGTTCCGTCCGGACCCAGACCCGGACCTTGTCCCGAAGTTCGGCCGGACCAGCAGAACCCGAACTTCCAGAGGTTCGCTCAACTCTACTTATCAATCTACATTAGAACATTAGCAAAGCTACAATCAACTCACTCAGGTTGGCACTCTCACGCCACCTAGTGGTCAGTATCAAGAACCGTCCTTGTGTGCATTTGAGTCCATAAATCCAGTTTTAAGGTGCCCTTCTGCCACAGCACATTATACCTAACTAACTAAACACCCCATTGTCCTTGGAGCCCCCAAGCTCAACAGACAGTTCACTTGAGGTGCAGCAACACCCTCAACAACTTTTCCCAGCAGATTCCCTTCTTCACAGGGACAACTCTGGGGACAGAGTGCATGGCTGTATACAAACAGCACTTTAGCCATGCTAACATGCAAGAGACCGTAATTCTTGAATAACTTTTCAATCTTCCTGGCCAACAAGGTCCCCTTGCATTTTAGGGATATCTCAGTTTGTCCTTAGCACAGCATGGGACTGAGAATATTTTTTCTCCTTGATGAAGAACAAAACATGCTGAAGCTTCTCGACATCAGGTCAGCATGTCACTTTTCAGAGGGAGGCATACTGGCAATTCCAGGATACAGGCCAGCATGTCTCTTTAAGACACCCCCTGCAATTGGGATTTGAGAGCACAGCCCAGCAAACAGCAGAAGTGGGGGTGTCCCATCATCAACTTTTCCAAGTGCGGAGCAACTTTGGCAAAGTCGACATAGCTCCACTATCACATTTTGTAATCCACTTGTGGACAAGATGAACACATCACAGTCTGTGAATATCACCAATAGTATCTAGGATCAGGCAATTGCGAGGGCTTTCCATTTGAGCCAATAGTGGTGATATAATGCTGTATATCCTTCTGGTTATGTCTTGGAAGAAAGAAACAATCTGGATAGAGATTACTCTTAGCTCCTGCCACGGGCTATGTATAGCTTTTCCTTCTTTTCTGGAATGGCAACATTGCAGCAAATACTTTACTCAGAACAGGACCAGCAACTTCCACTGGCTTTTGTACAGCAACCTTTGCAGTTTTAGCACAATGCTCCCATTGCTTTTCTTCTGAAGAACTTGCACGACAGGGAACATAAGATGTGGATGCAGACAACTCAGGCCTAATACTGGAGCTTTGGATAGTAGAGAGAGAACTTCCTCCTCTGCAGGCTCACACGGTTGCCCATCATCACTTTCAGAACATCTCTCAGGCGATCAGACAGAATATTGGAATCTCATCCGGTTGAACACTCTTCAGCCGGGAGCAGATTGCATTTTAAACTGGTAGCAGCAGCTGTTCCGAACTCTGCTCCCTTAGTGGCCACAGGTTTCACAATCCTCACAGGCACACTGCCTTCACTCACATCAGGCTTACCAGGTTCAGTTGTCTTCTCCCAGGGAAGTCCCATCATCAAGGAACGTAGGTTGGCCCGATCGCGGCCTCGGGAGATAACTGGGATACCTGACTTCGGAGCAGCCACAATAGTAGAAGGAGCAGCCAATTCAGTAAGCCAAGCGACCAAAGCAGTGCTCTCAGGAGCTTCCTGAGCAGGAAAGGTGACACACTTTTCCCTATTCACCTGTAGCACCCGAGGGGGTAGATTGATGCCCGGAACGTAGGCTCTCCGCTTGATAAAAGTATTGCAACATGTGTACTGGTAATGGCGGTGTGCACAGCAGTGTCTCCTTCTCCTCCTCTGCAGAGCAACAACTCCTCCCCCTGCCAAGGGATTGGTTCACATGCTCTCCAGGAACTTCAGCGCCCGCCTCCTACTTCCTGAGGCGCACCAAAACTTTAATGGTGTAAAGTGAGCAGCGCTGGCGTAAAGTGACAAAAGACTAAGCTGACACCCTCTCATGAGCAATGAGACACATTGGTTCTTCCCCACATAGCTAAAATGGATAATAACACAGTCTATGAGGAATAAAGATGTTACTTGCTACCTTCCAAGGGAGCCAGACGAAATTCCAGTGTAGTTGCAAGCTTTCAAAAATAATGCCTTTGCCCCATGTTGGGTGCCAAATGTAGCCATGATGCCGACCTCCAGAGTCAGGGAAAGCTGACATCCCTCTTCACAGTGTGGGTTACTAGGCATAGTGGTGTAGTGCAGGTAGAATAAATTGGGCGCCTGTCACTTTGTGAATGCAAAAAGAGATTTATTGTCTCTTAACAGAACTGGGGAGAGAGGGTTTAGGGCCAGGACACCTTTAGGCAGATGCAAAAGCAATTGGCAGACTCTGAGACAAAAATAGGAATAAAAAAACAGCTATACAGTTCAAGGGCCTATAAGCCGGATTGCAGCAAACTGTATTTGTAGACTGATGTCTCCTATAGCAACTGAACTTGCAACTTCGATGCAGATCCGCACACTGAACTCACATTGTCCCCGGTTGCAGACTTTCTCTTACATCTCTCAGTCTCCCACTGTGGATCCTCTCACTGAGCTCCCAGACTCTCTCTAGACTCTTCAGATCCCGGCTGCCACTGGATCCCTTGAGCTCCTCCACAAATAACCCGCTGTGGCTTGCAAGTGTCACTCATGCTGTCCCGTTGGGTCCCTGACTTGGCTCTTCAGCTAACCTGCTGAATCCTCTGCAAGCGTCACCCACACTGTTCCACTGGGTCACTAGATGACTCTGCTGAAGCTTTCCAAACATCTTCACTGTCCCCCGTTAGTGAAAAAGGCTGCTCTGGTACTTCTTCAGTAGGGATGAGCCAAACAACCCCCGGTTCGGTTCGCACCAGAACATGCGAACAGGCAAAACATTTGTGCGAACATTCGAACACCGTTAAAGTCTATGGGTCCCGAACATGAAAAATCAAAAGTGCTCATTTTAAAGGTTTATATGCAAGTTATTGCCCTAAAAAGTGTATGGGGACCCGGGTCCTGCCCTAGGGGACATGTATCAATGAAAAAAAAAAGTTTTTAAATTAATAGTTTTTTCAGGAGCAGTGATTTTAATAATGCTTAAAGTGAAACAATAAAAATGAAATATACCTTTAACCACTTCAAGACTAAGCCTGTTTTTTGGGTTCTGTGCTTACGAGTTAAAAACAGGTTTTTTAAATTAAAATTACTTAGAACCCCCGAACATTATATATATATTTTTTCTAACACCCTAGAGAATAAAATGGCGGTCATTGAAAAACTTTATGTCACACTGTATTTGCGCAGTGATCTTCCAAGCGTGCTTTTTTTTTTTACTAAATTCAGTTTTTTTTAGTTAAAAAAATAAGAAAACAGTAAAGTTAGGCCAATTTTTTTCCATATTGTGAAAGATAATGTTACGCCGAGTAAAATGATACCCAACATATCATGCTTCAAAATTGCGTCCGCTCGTGGAATGGTGACAAATTTTGCAACTTAAAAATCTCCATTGACGACGTTTAAAAAATTCTACAAGTTAGCAGTTTTGTGTTACAGAGGAGGTCTAGTGCTAAAATTATTGTTCTCGCTCGAACGATCACGGCGATACCTCACATGTGTGGTTTGAGCACCGTTTTCATATGTGGGCGGGACTTACGTATGCGTTCACTTCTGCGCGCGAGCTCGCGGGGACGGAGCCCTTTAAATTTTTTTTTTGACAGCCCCAAAAAAAAAAAAACGGGCCCTTTAAGACCGTTGGGCGGACGTGACTTCTGATGTCATTTCCGCTGCGTCATGTTATGGAGCCGAGTGAGCGGTTTCAGCCGCTCACTCGGCTCACAGACACTGGGGGGAGATGACCGGAAAGCAGTGGGAGAGGTGCCGATCCTCTCCCCACAGTGTCTGTCCCCAGAGTGCCTGTCCCCAGAATCCGCCGCTAAGACCACTTTTATCATGTGCAGAATCGTCTGCTGAAAAAAACGGTATCTGAATGGTGCCTGGAGCTTCAGGCACCATTCAGATATCACCACTCAAACCCAAGGACGTCATATGAAGTCCGGCGGTACGGAAGTGGTTAAATAACATGCCTGGGGGCCCCCCTTAGTCTGCCTGTAAAAGGGCGCACCTCTGTAATGTTTAGAACATAGCTAGAGCAAAATGACATTTGTGAAGGAAAAATTGTCATTTATTATCGCGGCAATAACGTATTGCCGGCTCCCGAAAATTTGCGCTGGGTACCCCCCCAGTCCAAACCAGGCCCATGAATTGATATTCAGTAGCTTCCTGCTAAACCGGCCAAATTTCAATCCATGTACAGGATAATGTTGAAGAGATTTCCTGCCAGTAAGACAATCTAATGGGTGGTTTATAGGGATTTGGAGGCGCTGATAGAAGAGGGGACTCTCTGATTTAATGAAGGTCTCTAGGGGGCATTGATATAAGGAGACTCTGAGATAATGGGAGGATCTCTAAGAGGGGGCGCTTTATATTAGCATGTACCTTAGAGACCCCTCAGTAGATGATCTGAGTCCTCTTATATCAGTTGACCCCCCCCCCCCCTTAGAGACCAACAGGCTTACATTTTTTTTTTAACCACTTCAGCCCCGGAAGGATTTCCAGCTTTAGGACCGGAGCACTTTTTGCGATTCGGCGCTGCGTCGCTTTAACTGACAATTGCGCGGTCGAAATTTGCGTCCTTTTTTTCCCACAAACAGAGCTTTCTTTTGGTGGTATTTGATCACCTCTGCGTCATTTCTGATCGCCGCTATAAACAAAAGAAGAGCGACAATTTTGCAAAAAAACCCAAATTTCTTACTTTTTGCTAAAATACAAATCCAAAAAAAAAATATAAAAAAACATTTTTTTTCACCGTTTTTGGCCGATTTATATTCTTCCTCATATTTGCGATAAAAAAAAATCGCAATTGGCGTTTATTGATTGGTTTGCGCAAAAGTGGTCGCGTTTACGGATGATGAGAATTCATTTTTGGGGTTTTTATTTTTTTTTTATTTTTTACTAAAAATGGCGGCGATCTGCGATTTTTAGCGGTACTGAGATATTGGGGCGGACATGTCGGAATGTTTTGACACTTTTTTGGGACCATTGGCATTTATACAGTGATCAGTGCTATAAAAATGCACTGATTACTGTGTAAATGCCATTGGCAGTGAAGGGGTTAACCTGCAGGGGGCGCTCTAAGGGTTAACTGTGTTCCCTGGGCGTGTTCTAACTGTAGGGGGACTTGCCTAGCTGGGGAAAGGAAGTGGTCACAGCCTTCACTTACAGGAAGGCTGTGATCACAGCCCTTCCCCCTCACACAGAGCGGAGGTCCGTGTTTACATACACGGACCTCCGCTCATTCGCTCCGGGGGGGGCATCGCAGGTGGCCGGCGGCAATCGAAGCTGCCGCACCCGCTCCCTGGACCCCCCCGGACACAGTGAGCGTGCGCGCGCGCGCCTCCGGCGGCGCGCGCGCGCTCACAGTGGCGCTGTATCGCGGCCGCCGTCGTATGACGGCGATTCGCGTTACAGAGCCACATTGTCGCCGTCAATTGCCGATCAGCCGTCGGCAAGCAGTTAAGAAACTCAGTAAACAAGTTTACTCCATTGTAACAGAGCCCAGGCACAGTCCTCTGGCGCATGCTTCTCCTAAACATCCAGCACACAGAGGCATCATGCAGCCCTATGGGAGCTGGCTCCCTGGAGGACGCTGCAAGCTTGTCTCTCAGTCCCGCCCCCCTTCTCTTCCCGTAATAAACAGATCTCCCTCGGAGAGTGATGAGTCCTCCCATGCTGATCAGCCCTGTCTGTGCTGCTGGCGGGAGCCCAGCGAACCATGGATACATGCTTGGAGGGTGGCCGGCCGCAGCACAGTATGCATCCTATTAATGCCTTTGCTCCATCAACCTGACCATGCAGCTTAGTCACAGTGACCCCACTCCATCTGCCCTGGGGACAGGGAGCCCAACTGCCCTGGGGAAAGACCCATACCCCACTCCATCTGCCCTGGGGACTGGGCCCTCATCTGCCCTGGGGAAAGGGAGCTCACCTGACCTGGGGACAGCAGGGCCCCCCATATGAACTGGGGGCAGGACCCCATCTGCCCTGGGGACAGGGACCCCCATATGCCCTGAGCACAGGGAGCCCATCAGCCCTGGAGACAGAACCCCCACTCCCCACTTGGGGATTTGGGGGTGTACCAGCGGGGGTCACTGGATGCTGGGGGGTGCAGCAGTACCAGCATGGGGTGGCTGGAGGACAGAGAGGGGGCTAGCAGTGGTTTGGCTGGAGGATGGGGGGGGTTCAGCAGTACCAGTGTGGGGTTACTGAAGATATTGGGGAAGGAAACAACAGTATCACAGGGTGACCGAAGGCGGGGGGGGTACAAAAGTATCAGCGGGGGTGGGTGGAGGACAGGGGGGGGGCTAGCAGTACCAGTGTGGGGTGGCTGGAGGAAGGGGGGTCTAGCAGTACCAGTCCCTCCTCCTATCCAGTTTTTTTCCACTGCCCCCTGTGTGCTCTATAGCCTCCCTGTGCTCTTTCCCAGACCCCCCTCGTTCTCTGCAGCTCTGCTGGCTTAACCGTCCCCTCTCTCGCCGGCTGCTGTGGGGGGATCTGTCAAGATGGAGAGCGGGGAAGGGGCCGGTAAATGTGTCTTTTTCTGACTGGAGAGTCAGTGATCCATACAGACTGTGGCATAGTAAATGGTGTTTACTATGCTTCAGTTTATGAATGGACAGGAATCTCTTTACAGAGCTATTCCTGTCCATTTATTCTGTGTAGCTGAGGCTGCAGAGGAGAAGATTGAGGGCTGTCTCCTTCTATGTCTCAAAGGTGGGACATCGGAGGTCTGTTTAGGCTCCTAAAAAATAATATTGTAAAGAAAAATAATAATTAAAATAACAAAAATAAAATAACAAAAATAAAAAAAGGACTGATACCAGTGGCGGAACTATAGGGGTCACAAAGGTCATAATTGGGATCGTGCCCTGGAGTTCCACCACCGGGCTTGCAGGGAAGAGCCCAGGTTGTGGGGCAGGGGGACCCTTCATGGTTTCGTGCACTGGGGCCCTGAAGGTTCTGGCCACGCCACTGACTGCTGCATGGCTTTGGTAAAAATAATACATATCAGTGTATATTATTTGGTCTGTGTGAAAGTTATAGAGTCTAGACTCTAGAAGCTATGGTGCTAATCATTGAAAATTGATCACACCTGATGTACTGACCACCTATCTCATTGCTTGAGACAAGCCACAAAAGTACAAATACCCCCCAAATGACCCCTTTTTGGAAAGTAGACATGCCAAGGTATTTCGTATGAGGCATGGCAAGTTTTTTGTCATTTTATTCCCACAATTCTTTGCACAATGAAGATTTTTTTTCTTTAAATTGTCTAATTAACAGGTTATCTCTCTCACATGGCGTATGCAAACTTGCAACTACACCCCAAAACACATTCTGCAACTCCTCCTGAGTATGGTGATACCACATGTGTGGGACTTTTTCACAGTCTGGTCACATAGAGAGGCCCAACATGCAGGGAGCACCTCCAGGTATTCTAGAGGCATAAATTACACATCTAACTTGTTGACTACCTATTACACTTTTGAAGGCCCTGATACACCAGCCACCAGGACAATGGAAACGCTCATAACATGACCCCATTTTGGAAAGCAAACACCCCAACAAATATTCTATGAGGCATAATGAATCTATTGAACATTTGATTTTGTCACTGATATGCAGGACTGTCTGATACTGATAGCAATGTGACACTGATGGCACAGTGAGACTGATAACAATATGAGCACTGTGACACTATGACACTGAGCCACAGTGACACTGATAGCACTGTGGGCACTGATGGCACTGAAGACACGGTGACACCGATGGCATTGATGACACGATGACACCGATGGCAATGATGACACTGTGACACTGATGGCATGGTGACACTGATGACATGCTGACACTGATGACACTGTGGGCACTGAAGACACGGTGACAGAGACACTGATGGCATTGATGACACAATGATACTGATGCCACTAATGACACGGTGACACCCCAACATATATTCTATGAGGCATAATGAGTCTTTTGAACATGTGATTTTGTCACTGATTTGCGGAACTGTGTGACACTGATGGCAATGTGACACTGATGGCACTGGCATCACTGATATGTTACACTGTGTGATACTGATGGCAATGTGACACTGATGGCACTGGCAGCACTGATATGCGGCAATGTGTGATACTGATGTCAATGTGACACTGATGGCACAGTGAGACTGATAACACTATGGGCGCTGTGACACTGATGACACTGAGGCACGATGACAATGAGTCACGGTGAGGCATAGTGACACTGATGGCATTGATATGTGGAACTGGGTGACACTAATGGCACTGGCAGCACTGATATGTGGCACTGTGTGATACTGATGGCAATGTGACACTGATGGCACTGGCAGCACTGATATGTGGCACTGTGTGATACTGATGGCAATGTGACACTGATAGCACTGGCAGCACTGATATGCGGCAATGTGTGATACTGATGGCAATGTGACACTGATAACACTATGGGCACTGTGACACTGAGGCACAATGACACTGAGTCACGGTGACACTGATGGCACTGAGGACACTGATAGCACTGTGGGCACTGAAGACACGGTGACACTGATGGCATTGGTGACCCAGTAACACTGATGGCACTGATGACATGGTGACACTGATGACATTGTGACACTGATGACACGTTGACACTGATGGCACTGTGGGAACTTATGACACTAATGGCTCCATGGGCACTAATGATATTGTGGGCACTGATGACACGGTGACACTGTGGCACTGATGGGCACTATCTCGGCAAGGAAACAAGTTGAAGAACTTACTCACTATTCACAGATCGCTCTCCCTCCTCACACACAGTCTCTGTGTTAGGAAGGAGAGCCGTCAATGAGAGAAGATCTCATATGTTTACATATGAGATCATCTCTCATTGGACATGACAATCACGTGGTAAATGGCTGCTGTGATTGGCCATTTACCAGGACTTGTAATTGGCTGTGTCCAAGGGAGGCCGTGGGGGCACATGGGGAGCGTGTTTCTGGGAGGATGTACATGGACGCCCTCCCGGCAATTAAGGCCTGCGCTGTAGCAGTCTTTCGGCTATAGCGCAGTCACGAGGTGGTTAATACACTCCAATCTTATTCAAACATATACAGTATCTCACAAAAGTGAGTACACCCCTCACATTTTTGTAAATATTTTATTATACCTTTTCATGTGACAACACTGAAGAAATGACACTTTGCTACAATGTAAAGTGTACAGCTTGTATAACAGAGTAAATTTGCTGTCCTCTCAAAATAACTCAACAAACAGCATTAATGTCTAAACCGCTGGCAACAAAAGTGAGTACACCCCTAAGTGAAAATCTCCAAATGGGGCCCAATCAGGGCTGGCCCAAGACATTGTGCTGCCTGGGTCCAAGAATGAAATGCTGCCCCCTCCCCCCCCCCCCAAAAAAAAAAAACATCAGTTATTTTATATCCTGATAATTGAAACTAAAGTTAAATTTATCAGGAAGTCAGATTTACATGCAACAGCACCTTGTCTATATGCAAAATTATATGACATACCGTGTTCAATTCCAAGGGGCAGGCTAGGGTAGTATAGGGGTGGGCTAGGGCAGTACAGGGGAAGGCTAGTGTCATGGTCTGGGGCTGCATGAGTGCTGCCGACACTGGTGAGCTACAGTTCATTGAGGGAACCATGAATGCCAACATGTACTGTGACATACTGAAGCAGAGCATGATCCCCTCCCTTCGTAGACTGGGCCACAGGGCAGTATTCCAACATGATAACGACCCCAAACACACCTCCAAGACGGCCACTGCCTTGCTAAAGAAGCTGAGGGTAAAGGTGATGGCCTGGCCAAGTATGTCTCCAGACATAAACCCTATTGAAGATCTGTGGGGCATCCTAAAACGGGAAGGTGGAGGAGCGCAAGGTCTCTAACATCCACCAGCTCAGTGATGTCGTCATGGAGGAGTGGAAGAGGACTCCAGTGACAACCTGTGAAGCTCTGGTGAACTCCATGCCCAAGAGGATTAAGGCAGTGTTGGAAAATAATGGTGGCCACACAAAATATTGACAGTTTGGGCCCAAATTAGATATTTTCACTTAGGGGTGTACTTACTTTTGTTGCCTGTGATTTAGACATTAATGGCTGTGTGTTGAGTTATTTTGAGGGGACAGCAAATGTATGCTGTTATACAAGCTGTACACTCACTACTTTACATTGTAGCAAAGTGTCATTTCTTCAGTGTTGTCACATGAAAAGATATAATAAAATATTTATAGAAATGTAAGGGGTGTACTCACTTTTGTGAGATACTGTATACTGTGCAATCTCGATACACATAATACTTTATGAATAGTATGGAAACTTCCATTCTATTCCAAAATGTCTTGTGCTAATATCAACTCAAAATTACTTTGAGGCTGGATTCACAACTGTCCGATGCAAATTCCAGCCGGTCTGCTGCCGGAAAGGGGCGGAGCCACCGTTCGGCGGCTCCTGTCCGTTCCCACAGCGCAGTAGCTGCGGGTGGAGAGATGGGGGAGGAGCCACGAGCAGGGGAAATATCCCCGTTTAGTGCAGAGTGCATCTCCGTGTTAGATGCTCTCCCATTGAACTCAACGGGCTGGGAATTCGCACCGCATTGCACAGAAAAGGCACAAGTTTTCTGTGCAATGCGGAGTGCGAATACACCACACATGTGAACTGGACACATTGAAAACAATGTGTTTTCAAGTGTCCTGCGAATTGGATGCGGTTTAATCTGCATCCAATTCGCATAGGTGTGAACCCAGCCTTAAGCTGGATACTTGCACAACACATTTTGGAATGGATTGAGAGTTTCCACCACTATTTATATAGTATTATGTGTATCAAGATTGCACAATAAATATGTTTGAATACAATTAGAGTGCATTAAGACTTGGATTACCCTTGAGGTTTTCCATCATTATTCACAATAATTTTCTCACATATGAATTAATATAATTATAGGGGGAGGTTGCATTCAGGGGCGTAACTACAGGGGTTGCAATTGCAACCGGGGACCGTGCTCCAGGGGGTCCGTGTGCCTCCCTTGCACACCTGGATAGGAGGGATGGTGGGGGTGGCATTTAGAGGAACCAATCTCCTCCATTTTCCTCCTAATGAAGGAGATTGGTTCCTCTCTATATGCTGTCCCTGCCGCCACTACTATCCAGTTTACTTGTCTTCTGCTGTTCCCAGGGTCCCTGTGTACTTCCCTGGCCCCCCCCCCCCACAGAGCTGCTGTCTTCTCCCCTCCTCTCTCCTGCCAGCTGCTGTAGAAGATGTGTCATGATGGAGAGATGGGAACGGGTTGGTAAATTTGTCAATTACCGGCTCCTTCCTTTTCTGAATGAACAGAGTCAGTGATTGGTACCAATTGGTTCATTCATAACTGAAGCATAGTAAACTGCTTTTACTATATTTCTGTTTTTAATTGAATGGGAGGCTCGGTACACAACTATTCGTTTATTTGGTGGGACCGTAATAAAGGGACCACAACAGGAGTAAAAGGCCCAAGGATCAGTGGGAAGAGGGAAGGGCCCTGGCCAGGGGGGCCCTTCATAATTTCTTGCACCGGGGCCCTGAAGGTTCTAGTCACGCCTCTGGCTGCATTCTAATGATCCCCTGTATTATAAAGGGGATGACAATGACCCCTGTATTAAAGTGGTTGTCAAGGTTTGGGGAAAAAAAAAAAAACACCTGCAAGAGAAAGGCAAAATGAGCTAGTATGCATCGCATACTAGCTCATTGTGAAATGCTTCCCTTAGATCAACGCCATTGCAGTGATCCCCAAGCACCGCTGTTACCGGCGTCATGTTGTGTCTGTTGTCTTCCAGGGATCCTGGGCTCCGACCAATCACAGGTAGACTCGAGCACTGTGATTGGCCGGAGCCGCGCTGACTTCACTCCCGCGCATGCGCACAGGAGCCATCATTTACGGCACACTTCGTGAAGAAACGGCCCAATCGGGCTGTTTCTTCACTGCGCATGTGCCGATTAGGTCGGCACATGCAGATACAGGGAATATCTCCTAAACATTGCAGGTTTAGGAGATATTCCTGGGACCTACAGTTAAGCCTTATTATAGGCTTACCTATAGTTTAAAGTGGTTGTCATGACTTGACAACCACTTTAAGAGGGGGAAGACACGTAAGGTTGCCACCTGTCCAGGATTCACTCAGACAGTCTGTTTTTTAAGTCACTTGTCTGGGTTTAAGTCTACCTGAAACCCTGACACATTATTCAGACAGGACTGTGGTTCCCCAAATAACTGAGATAGCTTACGCGTGCCGCATTACTGCTCTCCTTGAAGCACCAAAGCTGTCCCAGGTCTTTTACAATCCTATAGTGTATACAACCAAAATAATTTGCTATGTGCCACTAAAGTGTTCAGTTCGGGTTTGGCTTAAAGAAAAGGTGGCAACCTTATGATGAAGAAAGTGCCTTCCCACAAGCAACTGGGAAGCCTATGTCTCTAAAGGCTGCAGGATATATTGTACATGCATAGAGGTGCATCTTCATGCATGTACAGTCTCATATTATTTTACCTGTATCTTCTTATACATGCATACATATATTTTAATGCATCACAATCAAAATCTTATGATATTTCACTATTACATTTCCACGATTCCATGATCGTGACATAGCCTTCCCAGATGGCTGTGGGAGGACTTATGTTACACGTGCCCATAGTATAACCCGGTAAGTGGGGAGCTGATCAAAGTTAGCAGTTTATTAAATAAATATTTCCGTTTTAAGTACTTTTACATAGCTTTTCAGAAACATGGATTAGGATGACAGACAAACAAGATTTATCCAATTTGACATGAATAGTCCACTTTAAGGCTCTGCACGACTGTTAATTAGTTCAGTATAGCAACAACACTACAACACAGTTTATAAGATGACATTTAAAAATGGGTACATATAAATAGATAACACTATTTGTAACTTAGATCAAAAAAAGACACGCAACATAATCATATATTAACATATGTCCATAGATAATCAGCTTTTGACACGTTGAGAACAGAACATCCAAAAATAGATTCTTACTGTACAATTTACATCTTTACACGTATATTCCATGATATCAATGATTTAGTTCATAAGGCTTCTGTAGAACATTTGATCAATATATCAAATATAACGATTGTTGTAATATGGATTACATGGTTCAAAAGGGCCATTGTTCATGATAGCTTGGGGAGGCACTGGTGTGGGTAAAAATCTTGGATCATGGGTGTACGATGATTCTGGACTTTGGTACGCCTGATTTTGGTAAAAATGTAAATTATTTACTGGAGGTATTGGAGTTCCATGATAAAAAGGCATTGGGTGGGGATAGTAGACAGAAGAGGAGGTCATACGATGTTGGTGGTCTTGCATTTGCCTTTTGAGTTTCATCCTCCGATTCTGAAACCACGTTTTCACCTGTATATAAACAATATATTTACATATGTTTCTTGTGAAGTCTATCGCCCTATTTCAGGCATATTTTACCAATAAAAGACAAGGCTAGTAAATAACATCCCTCAGAAATATTTTGTTCAGTTAGGTCTCTACATGCTTTTAAAGCAATTCTTTAGCCATTTTGGAAAAACTGAAATAAAGGAATCCTTGCAATGAAAACATTAATTACTTACCTGTCCAATACCGGGAAAACTTGGTACATTAGGTATAATGTTG
>BLSH010367513.1:2241650-2264719 GCA_018402905.1 Glandirana rugosa | reverse complement strand
GAGGAGGCGGACGGTCTTATGTGACTAGTCGCGACGTCGGCTAACGTGTTTTTTTAAAGTTGTCGATGTAAGATCTCCTCAACTAGTGATCTAGTTGAGGAGCGTTTGTCCTTACATAGTTTATGTAAAGTTCGTCTTCAATTCACCCGTTATTTAGATGTGACAATTTCGACCGATATCTACCTGACTTTAAACCGACCAGGGACGATTTGGACGGTTTACATTTAGGTAGATACCAGTAGAAATCGTCACATCTAAATAATGGGAGAATTGAAGACGAGGTCCGACTTTAATCGAGACATACGGATTACGTCAACCTTTAGTGAATATACTACTAGGGAGCAGTGCTGTGGATAAAATGTACAGTTGTACAGTAGTAGCGATAATAAAAATGACTATAATGTTATTTTACATTATGACAAAATTATTAATACTTTTGTACATACTATAACCGTAATGCAAATGGTTTTAAACTCTTACTTCTTTTTTTTTGTAGAACTACAAACCTCAGCTGTCCAAAAAGGTTTTAGCTGAAGAGAAGCTCTGTGATTTCCAACTGCATTAGGCATACAGAGCTAATTTCAGCCTGGAGCAGAAGTTAAGAGGGTAATAAATCTACACTGCTAAAGATGACCATAGATGGATTTACATTTGGCAGGTTTAGCAGGGACCAGCCAAATTTCAGTCCATCTATAGCCAGCTTTAACAGTGTAGATTTATTGCCCACTTAACTTCTGCTTGAAATGTATTTGATACATTCCTGTTTGCGAGGAGTTGATCTAGTGATCAACTCCTCTAGAATGTAGCTGTTGAAATTTTTTTGTGCAATCGGCTGCAGCGCTGATCAGTGTATTCTGGCAGGCGGAGGAGTCCCGCTGTCAGTGGGAGGGAATTGAGTTAGATGGGGGAAGCCATTTTAATCTGCCAACTGGCTGGCTGATCAAAAGTGAAAAACAACTTATCTATGGCCAGCTTAAGACAGATAAGCAAATGCTTCTTAAGCAGGTCATACGCAGAGAAAATGTATTTCCTGCAACCACAGACAGTGTTGACAGGGGAACCCCTTCTGCCAAGCCATTGTATTCTCCTAGTGGGGGAAGACAGTGATTATTGCTAGTGGCTATACCAGCTGCTGGCATTAACCGCATGCAAAATCTGGCAGGCTGGTTGTACCCAAGTTGATTGATCAATCAACTTGGTACATTCAGCCTGCCCTTACATGGTCCATCTATGGATAGCCTTAGTGCATAGAGAGGGATCTGTGACTATTTTCCTGCAGTATGACATCAGTACCGAAAATGTCACAGTTTAGTTTTCTCTAAGAGACCCCCTCCTACTTCAGGTAGTTGCTATGGCTATTGTTATAACATTGCTCATAAACATTTCCCACTGGGCATCATATACATTTCAAGAAGTACAGTACAAGGAAAAGGGTTATAACGTCTATGTGCCGTGTCTATGAAAATTTGCCAGACAGATGAAATAGAGGGGATATTCTTTAACTGGGCTTACACATCAACAAGATAAGGAGAGTTACCTGAATTTCAGACAGCTGTAGAGAACTTGCTAATTTCTTTCTCTCTGACGCTCCCAGGTATCTCTGTTTCTTGAATATCTCCTCAAGTTTGCAGATCTGCTGGGAGGTGAATGCTGTTCTCATCCTGCGTTGCAGCTCACTCTTGAGGCTAGCTTCTCCATGGTCATCATCTTCAGGCTGACCTCTTTCTGGACTATGAGAACCAATCTGTTCACTCTCATCTTCTGAGCAACTGGGCGTGGATTCATCAGAACTTCCCCAACCCCTGTGTGGAGCTAAATAAACAATGATAATTAGAGTTTAGGACTGCCATGTAAGTGGTTTATACAATGGATGATTTATTTGCTTTGGAATTAGATTGCTAATCTAAAACAACCTCTAACACTCCCTACTCTAGACCTCTGTGGGACTTAAAATTAAGGTTAAAGAGGAGCTTCAGTCAGTTCTGGAAAAATGTAAAATCAGCAGCTATAAAACCTGTAGCTGCTGACTTTCATTAAAAAGACACTCACCTGTCCAAGGATGCAGTGCTGACCTCACCCGACCCGGTTCTACAGCGGTCTTCAATTTCCAGGCGCCGGCATGTTAACTGTGGGCAGCCGACTGTGACTCTTTGAGCAATGTGCAAGCTGGTCCCAGGAAGGGGAAGGAGAATATTCAGTGGATCCACCAGGACAATCTGACCAGAGTAAGAGTGGGTACCTGTCCCAACCAGGTACCAGCCCCCCAAAAAAATGATTCCAAATATGGCAGGGTGGGGGAGAAGAGCAGAACTTTCCCTTTTGGGTGAAGTTCTGCTTTAAGTATCCGCTGTGTAAAGCAACTGATGTTCAACATGTTAAATCATTGCTAAAAACAGCCAGAGATGAACACATCTCTCGCCTCTTGATATAAATGACAACTAACAGGCCGTCCATTGATCAATATCGGTCAATGCATATCGTTCATTTGGTTTGAGTAGTTTGCTGCATGTTAATTAAAACTTGTTTATTGGTTGACAAGAATATTAAATGACTGTAATATACAATGATCAAGTACAAAGAGCAGTATTAGGAAGGTATACATAACACATGCCTCCAATCATAGTGGTAAAATGTTCAGTCATTTATCACGTTGCATATACATTTTTTTTAAAAAACAAAACAAATAGGGGACAAAACTGTAATGGGAGAAACATATCACCTGAGCATGGTTAGGGGCGCGTGTGATGGATAATGACAATTCTCCATAGCTGATAATATTGAGAGGGCACCAAGCCCAGGTTACAACCAGAAAAAATAGGCAACAGAGAAAATTATGAGAAACGAACAAGGAGAAAAGGAGGAAAAGAGGAGAACAAAAAAAAAAAAAAGAAGAAGAGGGGAGGGGTTGCATCAAGGGCTAGATCTGCAGTAGCCTGTCCATCACAAGTTGTGGGGGGGCAAGACTAGGGTTGTCCAACCAATTCTGCCATATACTGTCGAACTTTCTAGTTGCTTTGTGATGTTTGTATGCTAATTGTTCTCTAAGGAGGAGAGTTTACATAAGTCACCCATTGGGCTCTTGTGGGTACAGTAGCAACCATCCAATAAGGTGCAAGAAGTTTTCTGGTGAGGTACAGTAATCATAGTGTATATACCTTTTGGATACATTTCAGCATCCACTGCCCCCAATACGCACATCAATGGGTAAACGGTATGGGAGATTGAGCTACAATAGAAATAGTCTGTGCGACTTTTGTCCAGTATCTTGTAAGTTTCGGGCAGCGCCATATCATATGAATAAAGTCTCCTCTATGTATAGAACACTTAGGGCATAGGGGAGAGTCTCTTCTTCCCCAGTCATGAAGTTGGGTGGGTGTGCGGTAGGCTCTATGAAGTATGAATAGTTACGACAGTCTGTGAGAGGCTGACACCGACACCACTGGGACTGACTCCAGGGCCATGTCCCACTGATCTCCATCAATGTCTCCTATATCCGCAGACCAATGGGCTCTAAACCTGAACCGGGCAGGGTCCTGTATTGAGGACACCAATACCGAGTAGGCTCGTGATATCAATCCCTTACGGTTAGCTGCCTGTAATATTTCCTGGATAAGTGGGGACTGGGCAATCGTTAGGATAGTACTTTGGTTCTGGGATTGCAAGGCATGTCGAAGTTGTAACTACTGGTAAAATTGCTTCCTTGTTAACATAAACTCTCTACATAAGTATTCAAAGGACTTAAGGGTACCTCCTTCATAGATTTGGCTAAAGAAATAGACCCCCTCTGCCTCCAAAAGGAGAAGCCACGCAGTTTGTTTACCTCCAGATAATTGGGATTGTCCCATAGGGGGGTGAATTCTAACGGTCCAGTTATGGACAGTGTTTTCCTAACTGCCTTCCATACCTTCTGGGTCAACAAAGCTGTTGGAGTGGGTGGAGGGACACCCGGCACCCCCGACTCCAAGTGGGAGCCAGCTGTCAGCAATGGGTTAGAATGGGATTTCAAGTTTACAACGGGATTGTCAGTATCCCTGCAAACCCACCTAGAGAACTGTTTCAGCTGTGATGCTAGGAAATACATCTTAAGAGTGCGGTACCGCCAGCCCCCCCCCCCCCCCGTCCTTGCCAAATTGCAGGGTGGTCAGACTGATCCGAGCCCTACCTTTCTTCTAGATTAGATTGTGGAATTGGGAGTCAATCTTCCAAAACCACTGGTTAGTTGTGGTAGTTGTGGAAAAGGTACAAGAGGTGGGGTGCCCAGACCATTTTGAACAAATTTACGTGCCGCTACTGACATTGGAAGCTTGCACCAACCCTTGCATTTAGTTCTTTGCTTATCTATTAGAGGGGCTAGGTTAAGTTTTAGATAGTCAGTTGGATTGGGTGATATCATCAACCCCAAGTATTTAAATTTGTCTACGATGGCAATTTGGGATGCGTCGGCTGGCAGGGGAAACTGGATTGGATCAAGGGGCATAATCACAGATTTGGACCAATTTATGGTGAATATAGAAAATTTACCAAACTATATGATCAGTTCCATCGCAGTCCGCAGTGAGCATTCAGTATCTTCCAGATACAACAGTGCATCATCTGCAAAGAGCGATAGCTTGTCCTCCTAGGGGCCCCGTCGGAAGCCCACAATGTCATAGTTTCTGCGAATCAGCATTGCAAGGGGCTCTACCGCCCATGCAAATAGGAGGGTTGTGAGCGGGCACCCTTGGCGAGTACCCCTATATAATCTGAGGGGGGAAGAGAAGGAGCTATTTATCCGTACTCTAGCCCGAGGGGCAGAATACAAGACCCGTACCCAGTTAATAAAAGCATCCCCCATGCCAAACCAGGCCAGGAATTCCCAGAGATAGGGCCACTCCACACTGTCAAAAGCCTTAGTAGCATCCAAAGACAAGATGGCCCTACCTCCGGGATTGTCCACTGGCGTCTGTAATTTAAGGAATAAGCACCTGATATTAACCGCTGTGGAGCGGGTAGCAATAAATCCCGACTGGTCACTATGTCGACCCACAATACCAGAGAGGCTGTTGGCAAGTACCCGGGCGAGCAGCTTTACATCTGTATTAAGTAAGGATATAGGGCGGTATAAATCTGGGAGCTGCCCATCCTTGCCCGGCTTGAGAATGACCACAATAATAGCTTCCACCATTGAGTCAGGCAACTTGCCCGTCTTGGCCGCTTCCCGCAGGGCTCTCAGTAATGGAGGCAGAAGGATAGGGCTATATCTAGCGCAGACTTCTGCAGGCAAACCATCAGAGCCCGGAGATTTATTATGTGGTGCATCCCCTAGTGCCTCGGTCAATTCAGTCATAGTTATTGGGGAGTCCAGGGCAGCGCGTTCAGCAATGGAAAGCTGGGGGAAGGGGCAGTCTTCAAGAATGTATAGAAGTCAGATAGGGAGGTCTGGGTTTTGGAAGCATAGAGGTCAGCATAGAAATGCTGAAAGGTATCCAAAATAACATCAATGGAGGTACTCAGCTCCCCACTCGGTAGCCTAATTTCTGTAATAATATTAGTGTCCTGCTGCACCTTAGCAATCATAGGCAACAGGTGGCCCGTTTGCTCACCTTCCTCAAAATAGGTCTGCTTCAGAAAATATTTTTTCTGTGCTGCAGATAACACTACCTTATTATAAATGGATTGTGCTTCAAGCCACCTGTCACAATTTGCCTGGGTAGGGTCAGAAAGGACCCAGAATGGAGAATTATCCAAGAGGAGGCGGGGCTCGTATGCTGTATCTATAATATGTGGTAGCACTAAATCCAGGGCTTTATTACGTACCCTCCAGACATCTCCCAGACCCATTTCGGACAGCAATATGGCAAAGGGGATTTTGTGAGATGGGACCGATGTATCTCTCAAAGTGGTGGGTTGCCGATACAAGGAGGGATCAAGGAGATTATTAAAATCCCCAACAACCAAGACAGGCACACCAGCATGTAATACCATGAATTGAGCGAGCTTCTTCAATGGATCCGAGGAGAAGGGCGGAGGGATATACATAGCAGCAATAATACACAGAAATCCTGCAAGCTTGTATAACAGGAACACGAATTTGCCCTCTCCGTCAACCTGTTGCGCCAGACACTTAAATGAAGTATCTCTAGCGATTAGAACACTGACACCTCTTGAGAAATAGGAATGTGTAGAATGTATTTGCATAGGAAACTTAGAGAGCGAAGCAGGCGGACAGAGTCTGGACGCAGATGCGTCTCCTGGAGACAGACAACACGTGGGTTCATCTTTGAGACATATTTGAATATTGCAGACCTTTTAGTGCCATCACCCAGACCCCGCACATTCCAGGACAAAATGAGGGAACCCTTTTCAGAGCGAGTAGCCATGATATCTATTAACACATTATGATGGGGTTCTGCATGTACTTCCCCCTAGGTGCAGGACACAGTCAAAGCAGTAAATTATCCATTGAGACATTACCATAACTGAACCAGTACTGGGAGGCTTACTACCACTCCTTAGCCTCACAAAGCCAGTGTAAGGGCACCTTCTAATGTTCATGAGCAAAGTTGTTGGTGTTTGTGGACAACAGTCTAGGCCCAAGGGAAAAAAAAAGATAGAAAAAAAAGTCACGGGGATTGCAAAATTAAAAAGGGGCAAGAAACCATAGTGAGAACAGTAGTCACAGATCCAGGCCAACAGGACCCATTGAAATATGAGACATCCCTCAACATGAGGGGAACAAAGTCCATGCAGGGCCATCACCCCTGGAGGGGGGGGCACAACAGGTCTGCTCAGTGAGTGAACAGTCCTCGTACACAGTACCAAAAGTTCAGTACATGCAAGTAGCAGAAGGCCATGGAAAGGAGAAACAAAAAGTCAAAACTTACTCTGTCTTAAGGCCCATTATAGATGTACAGCACCAGTGCAGGAACAAAAATCAGAAACCATCATCCCTCAGGCTGATGTTGTGCCAGATTGCGTTCCTCTCTATCTAGCCAGTGTAAGGCAGAAGTGGGGTTAATAAAGAAATGTCACGAACCGTTAGCCAGGATCTTCAGTTTCGCGGGGTACAGCATGAAATATTGGATGTTTAATTTCCACAGGCGTTTTTTGATGTCCAGGAATTTTCCTCTTTGTCTTTGTACCTCCATGGAGAAATCCGGGAAAAGGGATATTTCTGCATTATCCACCTTGAGGGAGGCAACAGTTCTGGCCTTGGACAATATGGTATCCCTGTCCCTGTAGTTGAGAAGGTGAAAGAGGAAGGGACGGGGAGGCACTCCCTGAGGTGGGGGCCGTGTTGAGACCCTATAGGCCCTTTCCACTGCAAACATGGCTGAAAATGCGTCTCGCCCAAAAGTTTCTGTCAGCCAAGCTTCAATAAAGGCCACAGGGCTTTTACCTTCCGCCCATTCAGGGATGCCCACCGCGCCATGTTGTTCCTGCGTAGGCGATTTTAAATGTCCTCCAGGTGGGCAGCGTTAGCGGTGGACACCGAATTAACATATTTAACGTCCCTCTGTAATGGCTGCCAGTCATCCTCGATTGTGCTAATGCGCCCCTCCATCGCAGATGTGCGCTTTCGGAGCTTCTGCATATCATGTCTTAGATAGGACATTTCCGCTTTCATGCTTTTGACCTCACCTGTGAGGTCTGTGATAGAGGCGTTGCAGGTGGTAACGGCTGCCAAGATGTCCCTCAGCATCGGTTCCGGACCGTTGGCCCTGTGCTGGGAGGGAGCCGCCATGTTAGATACCGGGGACAACGTTAGCAGTTGAGCCTGGAGCGTCAGGGTATCATTCAGGTCCCCCATATCCTCCTCTGGATCAGAACCGCTGGAGGCCGAGGGCTGAGGGGGGTCCTTGCCCCATTTAGAGAAAAGGCGCTGGGCTACCTCCTTAGCAGATCGGGCCGGGCGGCCGCCATCTTGGGACGGCATGTCCAGCAGGCCTCGGAGGCCCTGAGAGCACTTAGCCATAACAGATCCCAAAAAAAGTACCTGTGGTGGGTAGAGGAGGATCAGGGGCACTCAGGAATGTCAGTCCCGTGGTGAGAAAGTGCAGGATGGCGATGATGTAGTCCAGATTCCTCAGGATGATCGGCGGAGCGCTCTGCTGCACGTCCTGTTACATGCCTCGCTCGGCCATGCCTTAGTTTGCTGCATATTACTGAATTCTAAACCATGCTATCCTAAACGTGCCCCCATTTTGACAATCAAAGCAATACATTTAGATAATAACTGATTGTGACATTAACACAATATCCTCACAATTACATATTTTATACATCTAATATTATGTTTTCTGTTCTTGCCTGAATTTCGTTTTTACCGAATTTCGCAAAATTCTGCAATTCGGACTAATTCCAAACTTTTCCAAATTTTTGTTTTTCTGATTCGAAAATTCGGAAATTTGCGGTAATTCTGCAATTGCAGTAATTCGGCAATTGCTGTAATTCGTCAATTGCGGTAATTCGGCAATCGGAACAGTCGAAAATCCGAAATTTGAAAATAACAAAGAACATTTGAAATAATAACGAACTAATGAATAACTATTAAATTATAAGTATTGGAATTTCCTTGAAAATATAGCTGTCAGTGAACTTAAATATGAAATGCATCACTAACAGCCATTACCTTTTGTATCACCTCCCCCTCCCTTTAGATTGTAAGCTCTACGAGCAGGGCCCTCCTATTCCTTCTGTATTGAACTGTATTGTAATGTACTGTGTCCCTTCTTTATTGTAAAGCGCTGCGCAAACTGTTGGCGCTATATAAATCCTGTATAATAATAATAATATTTTCAAGGAAGTTCCAATACCTATAATTTAACAGTTATTTATCATTATTTCAAATCTTCTTTCTTATTTCCGAATTTCTGAAATTCGGAACTAAGAAAGAACATTTGAAATAATAATAAATAACTATTAAATTATAGGTATTGTAATTTCCTTTAAAATTTGGTTGTTACAGAACTTAAATATGAAATTTATCACTGACAGCCATATTTTCAAGGAAATTCCAATGCTTATAATTTAATAGTTATTTATTAGTTAATTATTATT
The DNA here is from genome assembly GCA_018402905.1 of Glandirana rugosa. Taxonomy (NCBI): domain Eukaryota; kingdom Metazoa; phylum Chordata; class Amphibia; order Anura; family Ranidae; genus Glandirana; species Glandirana rugosa. The sequence continues at coordinate 2,255,680 of BLSH010367513.1, read as the reverse complement.
TCAAATGTTCTTTGTTATTTTCGAATTTTCATATTTCCGAATTCCCCAATGTTCGAATTTTGGATTTTCAGCTGTTCCAATTGCTGAATTTCAGAATTACCGCAATTGCTGAATTACAGAGGATTACCGCAATTGCCGAATTACCGCGATTTTCCCAATTTCCGATTTACCGCAATTGTCGAATTACCACAGGTTTACGAATTTCAGAATTACCACAATTGCCAGATTACCGAAATTGATGAATTACCGCAAATGTTCAAATTCTGAATTTTTCGAATTTCCAAAAAGGTAAAAAAAGAATAAAACAAACTAATTTTTCAGCCATGCACAAGTCTACTTGTAAGACCCCATACACACTATAAAGCCTTGTACACGAGGTCCGATTTTCAGACGATAGAACGTCCTTTTTTGTTGGATGCTTGTCTCATATCGAAAGTGAAGAGTGTACTAACAATATGAAAATTTTCGTACGACCAAACTCAACATCAGAAGTGACGTAATGTTTTGAATATTTTTTGCATCTTTTTTTAGTTTCTGCGCATGCGTAGTCTCGGTCATAGGAAAAAAAAATTCTAGCCTGCAAATCTATCTTTTATCTGACGAAAAATCAAAATCCGCTATCGAAAGGAGCATACTAACGGTAAGAATTTCGGACAACAGGCCGTCGAAAGTAAATTCCAGTCCAAAATTTGCATAGCATGTACGGGTCTTTAGATTTTCTGTAGACTTTTGTCTTCAGATTTACCAAAACCATGTAGTGCAAGGGCTTGCCTGATTCCATGCAAATTGAAACTCTTAGGCCCCTTTCACACTGAGGCGCTTTCCTAGCGTTTTTGTGCTAAAAATAGCGCTTCCAAAACGCTGCCCATTAATTCAAATGTACCTATTCACACTGGGGCATCCCGCTGGCACCACGTTTGAAAAAGTCCTGCAAGCATTATTTTTTGTGCTTATTCTGAGCACTAAAAATAGCGCATTAAAAACGCCCATATACATTGAAATGAATGTAAAGCGCTTTAAAAGCGCGTTAAAAGCGCCAGCAAAACGCCCAGAGGTTGTGGAAAGGTCAAAATATCAGGAAGTAAACAGGATGTAATGTAGGGGGATGTGCTATTTATTTAATGCTAGTGCTTCAAAAGCGCTTGAAAAACGCCTGGGCGTTAGCGCTAGTTATAACGCTAACGCGGAAAAAACGTGGCAAAAACGCGGTCATAATGCTTGATGTTTTGCGCACATTTTTCAAACGCCTCAGTGTGAAAGTAGCCTTAGACCCCTTTCACACCAAGGCGTTTTTCAGGCGTTTTTGCACTAAAATTAGCACATAAAAAACGCATCAAAAACACTCCCCATTCATCTCAATGGATGCTTTCACACCAATGCATCGCGCTTGCTAGGCGTTGCTAAAAGTCCTGCAAGCAGCATCTTTTCAGCTTGTTTTGTGCGCTCAAAATAATGCCTCAAAAACGCCCATGTGCATTGAAAATAATGGTTAAGCGCTTGAAAAACGCTTGAAAAGCACTTGTATAGCGCATGAAATGTGCACTGAGGCTGTGGGAAAGGTCACATGATCGAAACGCAAATGCTTGAAAAGCGCTCGAAAAACGCTTCAAAAGCGCGGCAAAAACGCACACTAAAATCATGGCGTTTTACAGGATTTTACAGGCTTTTTTCCAATGCCTTGGTGTGAAAGGAGCCTTAGGCCCCTTTCAGACTGTGGCGCTTTCCTAGTGTTTTTGTGCTAAAAATAGCGCTTCCAAAATGCTTCTAAAACGCTGCCCATTAATTCCATTGTATCTATTCATACTGGGGTGTCGCGCTGGCACCATGTTTAAAAAAGTCCTGCAAGCATGATTTTTTTGTGCTTATTCTGAGCACTAAAAATAGCGCATTAAAAACGCCCATATACATTGAAATTAATGTAAAGCGCTTTAAAAGCGCGTTAAAAGCGCCATCAAAACGCCCAGAGGTTGTGGAAAGGTCAAAATATCAGGAAGTAAACAGGATGTAATGTAGGAGGATGTGCTCTTTATTTAATGCTAGTGCTTCAAAAGCGCTTGAAAAACGCCTGGGCTAACGCTGAAAAAATGCAGCAAAAACGTGGTCATAACGATTCATGTTTTGCGCGCGTTTTTCAAACGCCTCAGTGTGAAAGTAGCCTTAGGCTACTTTCACACTGAGGAGTTTGAAAAACGCGGACAAAACATCAAGCGCTATTACCGCGTTTTTGCCGCGTTTTTCCCGCGTTAGCGCTATAATTAGAGCTAACGCCCAGGCGTTTTTCAAGCACTTTTGAAGCGCTAGCATTAAATAAATAGCACATTCTCCTACATTACATCCTGTTTACTTCCTGGTATTTTGACCTTTCCACAGCCTCTGGGCGTTTTGATGGCGCTTTTAACGCGCTTTTAACGCGCTTTTAAAGCGCTTTACATTAATTTCAATGTATATGGGCGTTTTTAATTCGCTATTTTTAGCGCTCAGAATAAGCACAAAAAATCATGCTTGCGGGACTTTCTTAAACGCGGCACCAGCGTGACGCCCCAGTGTGAATAGGTACATTGGAATTAATGGGCAATGTTTTAGAAGCGCTATTTTTAGCACAAAAACGCTAGGAAAGCGCCTCAGTGTGAAAGGGGCCTTAAGGTTTGACCTCATATTATATGATTTTGGTAAATCTGAAGACAAAAGTCTACAGAAAATCTAATAGTGTGTATGGGGCTTAAGAAAAAAATGGTAAAGCAGCATATACTGGTGAAAAGATAAAAAGTACACATTAATATAAATAAAAAAATAGTCAATGGGTCCTTGCACATAGGTGCTCAAAAACATACCACCTTTTTAGGCATTTAGCATTTTGTTTTTTTACTGATCTAAATGCAGATCATTGCTTTTAAAGGGTCTGTACACACAGACATAAATTTCAATAAACTAGAGCCCCATTTAGATCAGTAAAAAAAAATACAACATTCTTTGTCACTGGTATTTATTTTATATGCATACACATGCAAATCACACCTCCCCCTTGCATAGTAGATGATACTATTTGAATATTTGGCATTCTGGGAGCTAGAAGAATTTTCACCCATCTATAACAATGTATGTATGTAAATGCCCATACCACCCGCGGGCAGATCCAGCATTCATACATCAGCACTGTGTGCAAGCACCCAATTGCTAACATTTTTCCTTCTACAATAAAATACATTTAGTAGAATATATTTAGGTTTACATTAAATATCTTGTGTTAAAGATAATAATTTTTAAGACGTGGCATGTATATTTACAATTGTTAAAAGTAACTGTTTAATAAGTACGAAGAAAGTCTTAACTAAAACTCCAAAGACATGCTGGTAGGTAAATTAGATCCTGTCTAAATTGTCCCTAGTATATGTATGAATGTGAGTTAGGGACTTTAGATTGTAAGCTCCTTGAGGGTAGGGACTGATGTGACTGTAAAATATATATATATGTAAAGCACTGCGTAAATTGACGGCGCTATATAAGCACCTAAAATAAATAAATAAAAATAAACTAAACATTTTCCTTGCATAACCAAGTTTAACATAATATATATTTTAAAGTTGGTAAATGATGGAAAATTTCTACACTGCTTTTGCTATAAATTAAAGTTATAGTGTGCTGTAAAGCCTATTAAAAGCAGTGATAAAGGATTTATATATCTGAAAACCTGTAATACAGCTTTGTTTCTTAATATAAATCTACTCACCAGTTGTGGAAGATACAACTTGCTCTGGACAGGTCTCCTGATCTGTAGAAATGTTCTTGAAGGTTTGAGAATCTCCGCACGTTTCCATAGGTTCCGTTTTCCTTTTGGGTTGGTTGGACCTTTCTGAAAATTTACATGGGGGCTGTGGCTGTGGCACACAAGGAATGTGTGGTTTTGAGGGATCTTTCCCAGCCAAAGTGTCCTCTTTACTCCCTGTTAGGATAAAGTCTATGGAAAACCTTTGTCTGACCATGCTGAAGACCACTGTGTGTTTGCTGGACTTATCAGTTTTGTCCTGTGTGTGCTTAAGCCCTTGGTCCATGCTGAGTTTCTGCTTTATAGCTTGTTACATATGCAAGTGTGAAGCACATCAAAGGAGGAACCAAAAACTTGGATAATAGCTATCAGAAAGGACTAATTAACGTAACCATTCCAGGTTCTCACTTTGGACAAATGTCCACAAAAAATGGCTCCAGTGAGTCTGACGGCTTTACTAATGTCACCTGGTGATTTTATACGGTGTAGTCTCAACTAATAGAATTCCTGTGTCCTAATTCCCATACATAGACAAGAAGATGAGAGCTCATCACCACTGCTCTGTTTTCCCTGCATACCGCTATAAAGTCAAGCAATGTGATGAGTCCATTGTACTGTACCTATTTACCTTTTATCTGTAATTGCTGGTAAACAGAGAGGATATAGTAGAAAATCAAACAATTGTCATTAAGTTTTAGGATAGACATAATCAACATGGAACTAACAGAGAAGCTAATGTAATGGTTCCCAAAATATCAATTAAAGCTGGCTATACATGGTTAGATTTCTGTCAGACATGAGTAGAACAATGCTTCATCAGAACATTCTTTATTGCCATCATTGAGTCAACTAATGTAATTTAACGGCTTCCGGACCGCACACCGCATATATACTGCGGCAGGGTGGCCCGGCTGCGCGAAATCACGTACCTGTATGTGATTTTGTGCACGTGGAGCCCGAGCCCCGCTACCGCTGTGATTTGACAGAGCGGGAGCCAATCAGTGGGTCCGGCGGCCGCGATGGCCACCACAACCCATCGATCATTCTGTGGAGAGATGGAGAAGCGGTGTGGCTATGTAAGGACTAAAAATATTGTCCAGAGCTGCTATTATAGCCAGCCACGCATGGATTGAAATTCAGACAATTCGGCGGGGACCAGATGAATTTCGATGCATTTCAGGGCAGGCTGGTTCAATCTATCAATGGACTTGTGTACAACCAGCCTGTCTGCTTTTTCCCAAATGATCAGTGGCTCTAGATAAAGCCGGCAATATTGAACATTGTATTCTGATGGGGGGGGCTCCCCGCTGTCACAATACAATACCACAGCGGGAGGGATTCCCCCATCCACCTCAAATGTGTGGATGGGGGAATCGAGATTGGTTGAACGAGAAAAAAAAAATGCATACTGTATGGCCTGCCTTAGATGGAATACCAGACATACCCAAACACATTACTGTTAAAATTTTATTTGTTCAAAAACATTTTTTCATCCTTCTAATCCTTCGAATTTTCTAAAGGTAAAAATGAATGTCGATTTGTCCCCTCCATTAGAAAATTGATCAAATGTTCTGAAATGTTCTGATTATGAAAATGTTTGAAAAAAAATTCACCGGTGTATGGCCAGCATAAACCTGAAGGGCAGGGCCAGGGTTGTTGTTTTTTTTTTTTGTCTGTCTAGACCAGGATTTTGCCATTGTCATACATTATAATTAATTTGCACAAGTGTGACTATAAACAAAGGAAAACAAATTCAACAGGGTTAAACACTTTTGGGTAATTTCCACAGTTCAAAAAACAAACCTGCTATTCCTAGGTCAGCGCAACCATGATACATATATTTTAAGATTATAAAATATTACAACTTTTTAACTTAAAGTATAACTAAAGGCAAAACTTTTTTTTTTTTAGTTTTGGATAGAGTGGCGATGGATTCGAACATGTATTAGGTTTTTATTGCTGTTTCTGTCCCCATTATTTGTCCTGTTTACCATTAGCATCGAAAGTGAAAGTAAAAGAAAATCCCAAATTATGAGTTGCCCCCAGAAAAATAATAGAGTTGAAATATTCCAATGGACACTAGTTCTCATGACCTGGGAGGCTCCAAGGGATTCCCTAAATTTGCAGGGATTTCCTCTCACTTCCTGTTTTGGCTTTGGGACAGGACGTGAAGGTAAATCTCCCCAATGGGACATAGATGGCGAAATAAAATCTGACAAGTGTTATAACCCTCCCTTACTCTATTCAAAATGAAAAAAAAAACATCAGCTATATAAAGTCTTTAAGTAACATTGCAACTAGGTTGTGTCACAACACTTATCCCATTGGTATATATTACTTAGAGTACATTATACTCCTCTCAAACTTTATAAAATGGGCTTATTGATGGACCTTCTTCTCCTAGGTGCTGAAGAGACCTTGGGGACCTGATTCATATGCTATAACATTGTCCCCAAGCTACATAGATACTGGGACACCATCCTTCGTACAATCAATCAGGCTTATCAGTTAAATTTATCTGTAGATGCTTTGTCTTGTATACTTGGTATTTTGGATCCTGTGGTTCCGGACCCCCTTGTCAGAGAGATTGTCTCCAGAGCCCTATTCCAGCATAAGGACCACCCAGACCAGGACACCTGGACTTTACACATGCCTGATATATTCTTCTCTCTTGTAAGTGCAATTTTAATAAATTGGTTGTTTTTAACCCTCTACTGCACTTAGTGGGGCGCCGCTTGTCTTTTCTGTTTAGAGCCCTATTCCAGACTCCTAAGGTGCTTTTGATGTCCTGGAAAAGTTCTCTTCCCCCGTCCCTGCAGGACAGGCTCACTAATATGACACCACTCTTCACTTCTTCACTATGAAAATAAAATGCCAATATAGGGGTTGCCCTACCAAATTTGATAGAATATGGGATGGATGGCTGTCTGTGCCTGGTGTAGCCACTGTGGAGCTGATTTTACACCGGATGCAAGGCTGAAGCTCAGTTCTTCAGGCCTATCCCCTGGCCTTTGTTTAATTGTATGAACATTATAATTAGTTGATTCCCACATTGCTTTATGATAAATGGGCCGAGATTGTACTTGTACTATGCTCTGTAACACTGTTGTCTGTTTTGTACGCTTGTACACCCAAGTGGTATATACTTGGTTGTAGATTGCCTCTTTTCTCGTGACACAGATACTCTGGATTTTGTTTTTGTGTTCTGTTCAATAAACTTTATTGCAGATTAAAAAAAAAAAACATTGCTAGGTAATCAAAAGTATGCAAACAGCAGATGGAATAATAAGCAAGGATGAACTCAGGTGCTCAACCCATTATTGGTGTTGTCATTTGTGTGATTTAGCATACAGGCAGTGTGTGTTGACTCTATGGGGTTTATTTACGATAACTGGAGATTGCAAAATCTCATGCAACTCTGCATGGTAGCCAATCGGCTTCAAACTTTAGCTTGTTCAATTAAGCTTCAACAAAAAAAAACCTGGAAGCGGTTTGGTTTCTATGCAGAGCTGCACCAGATTTTGCACTGTCCAATTTTAATAAATCAACCCCTATGAATCAAAAACATTAAGCACTTTAAGACCAGCCGCCATCATTATATTGAGGCAGGTTGGCTCTATTGTGCGAATCACCGTACATCAGCTCATGCAATAGATATAGTGGGTGCATGCACGGTGCCGGAGGTACACAAGCGGTCCCGGAGGCGATGCGCATGGCCACGACGCATGGCCGCGATGTCCGCCAGCCACCCGCGATCCCTCTACAGAGAGCCAGAACGGGAATCTCTCAGACCCCTTTCACACTGAGGCACTTTACGGGCACTATTTAGCTAAAAATAGCGCCTGTAAAGCGCCTCACAAGTCCAGCCCAATCCACCCCAATGTGAAAGCCAGAATGCTTTCACACTGGGGTGGTGCGCTTGCAGGACGTTACAAAAAGTCCTGCAAGCAGCATATTTGGGGAGGTGCAGTGAGCGATAATATACAGCTACTCCACTGCCCCTGCCCATTGAAAACAATGGGCAGCGCTTCCGAAGCGTCTGCACACTGCCTCGGTAGCGCGACACGCCGGCACTTTTAACCCCATTTTAACCTCTTGTGGGGGGTTAAAAGCGTCGCGCACCCACCTGCATGGCGGTAAATCCCCGCTGGGGATTTACCGCTACCGCCCGCCTGCCCCAGTGTGAAAGCACTCTGAGTAAGCAAAGAGATCCCCGTTCTGATAAGGGAGTGGAGAGTGATTGTCTGTACCTAGTGATCAAGAACAGCAATCTCTCTCCTCCTCTATCAGTCCACTCCCCCTACAGTTAGAAACACCTCCCAGGGGACACATTTAAACCCTTGATCGCCTCCTAGTGTTAACCCCTTCCCTGCCAGTGTCATATATACAGTAATCAGTGCATTATTATAGCACTGATGGCTGTATAAATGTCACTGGTCCCATAAAAGTATCAAAAGTATCCAATCTCTCTGCCGCAATGTCACGGTCCCGCTAAAAATCCCTGATCGCCGCCATTACTAGTAAAAAAAAAAATAATAATAAAAATGCCATAAATCTATTCCCTATTTTGTAGATGCTATAACGTTTGCTCAAACCAATCAATATAAGCTTATTGCAATTTTTTTTAACAAAAATATGTAGAAGAATACATATTGGCCTAAACTGAGGAAGAAATTCGTTTTTTATATTTTCTTGGGGATATTTATTATAGCAAAAAGTAAAAAATATTGCTTTTTTTCAAAATTGTCGCTCTTTTTTTGTTTACAGCGCAAAAAATAAAAACTGCATAGGTGATCAAATGCCACCAAAAGAAAGCTCTATTTTTGGAAAAAAAAAAGGACATAAATTTTGTTTGGGTACAACGTCGCGCGACAGCCCAAGTATCAGTTAAAGCAACTAAGTGCGGTATCGCAAAAAATGGCCTGGTCATTAAGGGGGTAAATCCTTCCGGTCCTTAAGTGGTTAAAACATCACATTTTAATTTTTTTTTAAATTCATAATATAATTACACTACTCAGGATAACATAAAACCACATAAAGCTTAAACCATAAGTTGAAGGAAAGAAAATCACTTGATTTCCCCATCAACACATTCACATTTCCCCATCAACACATTCAGTGTTGATGGGGAATCCTTCCCGTTGCGCTAATTATTCTGTCAGAGGGAGGTTTCCCCGCCGCCTACAATGATTACTGCTGCCGGGTATAGCATGAGTACTGAAGTTGTATATTATATTCAAACATACTGATTATAGGCCCAAAAGTTATGTGTCTTAAATAAATCACCAGCCTCTTTATACTGTATGCCAATGCCTCAATTTCAGAGGTGGCAGATGTCTACCTGGTATTTTAATGCCCAGGGTGGAAAATGAAGCCGTAAAAGGACTGCATTAGTGCATATATGCAGTTCATGTTTGCTTGCTCCTGTCTCATAATGATGCTATGCTAATTTTCCATATGCCAGATTTAGATTTGAACTTGAAGGCTGTAGCTGAAGAAGGTGAAGTGTTTGGTTACTCAATTATATGTTTGCTTGGCCAACTTTATTGCAAATGAGCACATCATAGGAACTCTGTCATAAGGGAAAGATTCAGGTTATCATTCCTGAGCTATCCCTGTAAAATGCTGCCTGTTATGCCGACCCACCTAACCTAAGCTTGCAGATAATGACATTTTCTTTTTCTTATATTAATTTATGATATCAAATCACATCAAATTCCAATGAAAAATATCCATCGGCCTTCATAGACTAACCAAGAAGGTAAAAACCTGCAGGATGCAGCTTAATTGAAGGCCATTTAGAACAGTTCCGAAATCACATGCACATACCAAGGCCATGTTAGATCTTGGCAAGTTATGTGCATAATTAAAGCAATGCTGGATATGAGTAAGGAAATTTAAGTTCATGGGATAAGATGATCATAAGTGCTTCTAACCCCTGGAAGGGCCTGTTACAGCACAAACATTTTACAGCTTGTTGAATGTTCCCCATGTGAGTAAATGCCAATTATTCTATTTCTTCCGTTGCAAAAAAAGCAAAACTATACTGCCAGTGGATGTAATCTGGGTCAGCTAAATCTAAAGAACACTATGATAAGCCCCAACAATGCGGAGAATGGATCAAGAAAATGTCTCACTGGACATGGCTCCCCTTATTGCATCTATAATCAGAACAATCAATGGAATGAACAGGTAAAGACTAGAGTGATGAAAGGTGTTAATAACGCACATACAATGAAATGTATGCTCCCTTTTCTACATAAAACAAAATGATAACATCTCTGTGTCCAGTAACAGGTGCTTCCAACCATCATGAGACCTCATTATTGCCCCCTTGGAAACCTCAACAAAGCCCAATACTAGCTTCAGCGTCTATCTAGATATATTTTGCTTTCTTATTAATTACCTCCAAGAACTCTTTTACATGTGGTACAAGTAATACAAACATTTTTGAATTAGAGCGGAGTTTTCACTTTGGTCCCAGGCATTGCTTACCACTATGCCATCAATGTTTGTAAAAAATGTTTTCCCAGAGTTTAATTACCTTTGGTCTTCCTGAAGCACTGCACCTCCATTTTACCTCGCCGTGGCAAGGTACATCATATCCCCCAGCCGTTGGCTCCTGGGATATATGTGTCATCAATCCCAGAAGTCAATGGGCATCCTCCACGCCAAGAGTGCCTCTATTTCTTCTCAATGCGCAGGCGTGAGAGCGGGAGGAGCATGCTGGCTAGCCAGCTGTACCGTATCCTGGAAGAAAGTCTGACCGGGCTTCAGATGTGCACACTGAAGATGGAGGCTTACAGGATCGAGAGGGGGCAGTGAGACCCCTGAAGGAACACAGGAACACAACGGATTACATATGCAGCTTATGTCAATTTGCATGGCATAAGCTGTGACTATCATAAGGGTGCTTTAAAAAAAAAAAATGCAGACGCCGATAAACCCCGATAAACGCAGCTTACAAAACGCTGCAAAATAATGTTTTCTAAGCAGCGTCTCCTGCCCGACGCAGAGAGAGCCCAGATAGCATCCAGTGTGCATGGAGCCTTAAGCCAGAAACATGGGCCGAATGTAGGGAGACATCAGCCGGTTCACACACAAACGGCCGACATTCGGCTCGTGTGTATGCCACCGAGCATGCTGGAAAACCAGCAGTCTACCGACTCCTGATCAGTGCTCTCAGCCAATGGTGGGGAGCACTGATCGGGGTGTTCTCTTCTGGCGGGGGGCCGGGAGAACACAACAGCTCAGCAGGGGAGATCACTATACTAACTTTTCATAGTTAGTACAGTGGGTTGAATGAAAAAAAAAAACATAGCGTGTACCAGGTTTAAGGATATCTGATATTTAACCACTATTTTTTAAAGTTATAATAATCATAAATAAGCTCATTCTAAATTTAGTCTAAAGAATTATCATAAAGAATCATTGTTAAGAAAGGATGTGCTCACATTGGAAGGTTGCCCATACGCTGCAGGAGTACATGCCAGGTCTGTACATCTAACTAGTCTTGATCTGTCACTAACTGCCTAACTATTGATCTATTAACTTCAATCCAGCACTTTCTTTATCATATGTTGAAGGTTCATTCCATGCAGTTCCATGTTCATTCTCTGGTGGCGATCGGTGGCATATATTTGCCCCCCCACACAGGAACCTTGCGTTATGGCTTAAACATATGTGTGGCTTTGATTTCTGTCCCCCTGGCATTATTTGTTTAATGCTGTGAGGGGGATCTCAGCCACACTAATGATTTCATTTTCCAAGTATCAGCTTGTAACTTTAACCAATCTATTGAGTGTTTTATTAGGCTTTGCTGACATATACATATAATTTTATCTGCATCTCTTTCCTCTCTGTTTCTCCCTCAGTCCTATACTCCACAGCCTGTTTGGCTTTGGTTGCAGCTCTACCTGGCACCCTCCATATTAAGTCTGTATTGTTGCCAGCTAAATTGTAAGTGATATATTAAAGTGATTTAATCACACATTTGTGGATGCAAACATTTTTGTACCCACAAAATATGAACAATTTTACTTGTTCATAAGAATTCTTATATATATACATATATTTTTCAGCCGGCTCGTGAAGTCCCCTGTGGACATGCAGCACCCCTCCCCCCGCTGTGATGTGCGCGGGTTAGGTGGGCTCCGATGGGCATAAGGTAACTGGACACAGTGTAAGTTTGACAACATCGACAATGGTAGTTTGCTCTTCTGTGTGATGATGACGTTGGTCGTCGTTACTAATTTGTTTGTAATGCAAATATATACATGGATTTGTAATTTTCTTTGTTTCTCTTTCTGTATAGTATAATAATCTTTGGTGGTTTACAAAAATCCCTGATGAAGCCTAAGTAGGCGAAACATGTAGGATATACATCATCATACTGTACCACCCACCACAAATTTGTGTATAATATGCAGGCAACTATGCTATATATGTATTGTTTTTAATATATGTGCTGAATGCATATCTTTTTAATATATAAGAATAAAACGTGTTATTTTTTACTGTATATTTTCTGTCTTGGGCACCATCATAATCCCATTCCCCCCCCCCCCCTTTTTTCAAACCTGACATTATTAAGAATATTCAAAGAGAAGAATCAAGTAGGTGGCAGGAATTTTTAGGGCATCACAATAACCAGCACAGCTTATTAACCACCTCAATACTGGGTACTCTCACCTCACCCCCTTCCTGCCAAGGCCAATTTTCAGCTTTCGGTGCTGTTGTACTTTGAATGACCATTGAGCGGTCATGCAACACTGTACCCATATGAAATGTTTATCATTTTTTGAGAAAGATAGAGCTTTCTTTTGGTGATATTTAATTACCACTGGGTTTTTTATTGTTTGCTAAACAAACAAAAAAAAAGACCAAAAATTTTGAAAAAAAAAGTTTTTCTTAGTCTCTGTTATAAAATTTTGAAAATAAGCAATACTTCCTCTTCTCCGATGGGTGCTGATGAGGCTGCATTAATGGGCACTGATGAGGCTGCACTGATGGGCACTAATGGGGCTGAGCTGATGATCAATGCCCTGATTATCAGTGTAAACAGTGTGCTGACAGTCTTGCTGGTTATCGGCACTCTTTTCCTCACACAGACACAGTACGTGAGGAAAGGACTGCAGATAACCAGCAAGTCTGTTTATATGTGATCAGCTGTGATTGCACACAAGCTGATCACAGTTTGGGGTAAAGGGCCAATCACAGCGGCCCTTTACCATGTGATCAGCAGTGTCCCAAGGACACAGGGGTCACAGAGCGCACATGATGCATGGACCAGAGGGTGTGCAGGGGGTGGGGTTCTGGCAGGACCTCTATGGACGTTCTCCCAGATCTATAGTACTGTGCTGTAGATGTCTTTTGGCTATAACGCGGTACTAGAGTGATTAAAAGATTAATACAAAACTTTATTATGGCAGAGTTAAAACCAAGATACAGGCCTACAATTGTTTGTAAGCCTCTTGTCTTGAATAAGATCACAGATCTACACAAAACTGTGTGACATCAGAAAAATATTCTAAATAACGTAGATCAAAGAAGCATGCATTATTTTTGCAGCATGTTGAATTACGCTCACATGCCCAATGCGTTTTGAGACTTGCTCTTCCTCAGGGGCAATCCAATGGACAAGGACTTGCAGAGGCAAATTACATAAAACTAATACGAAGAAATGGCCTGTAACTCTACAGTTGCAGAGCATAAAAACATTACGTTACACGTGTACAATCCATTCCAGGTCATGGGGAGGCAGGAGGAGCTAGCCTAGACAGCCAAAGGCACTTAAACCAAGAGTTTTCTGGAGCCATCCAGCAGCATAGCAGACTGCTGCCATCCAAGACATGGACACCGCAGCATCAGAATATTCAAACAATGTTCATCAAATCTTGCCGAAAATTACCCTATAAATGGCTAACTTTATTAACATGGACAAAGAAATGAATAAATAAATAAACAAATAAATATTGTTTTCTGTTGGACTTCTTGAAACCTGGCTCATACACATTTTGGTTGACCTATAAGCAAAACTGTTTTTTTTACATTTTATTTATGGGCAGGGATTTCTTTACAGCACAGGGCACAATGTGGACAACACCTCGGACATGTTGTCACAGATACATTGATTTATTATTGGAGTCATAAATACTCCACAACAGGTGTAACACGGGACACGACATTTCTTTAGGGACGGGTATTTATTTTACATTTTTTTTGTCAAAACGAATATCCAGTTGGTTTTACACATACTCGGTCCAAA
>BLSH010367513.1:2221232-2236930 GCA_018402905.1 Glandirana rugosa | reverse complement strand
AAATACGTGGATACTATACGTGAACACTAGAAATGTTTATACTCACGGCTTAAAGCTATGCACATACCGACTGAAATCCTTACCACCCAAATCCTTTACATGTGTGACTATTGTGGGAAAATCCGGAGTACGTGTGTCCTGCAATTTTTCGTAAGATTTTTGAAGTCATCGAAACATCACTCAAAAAGTCGCAATAACGTGATCCCAAAAACTCGCAAAACTCGTCATCGCGAAAACTCGCAAAAAAAAGTTAGGCTGGGGCGTTTTTGAGCTGTAAAAAATGTAAAAAAACACCAAGACTAGTGGGTTCTCAGATGTTTTTCAGCTCTAAAAACGTTGGATGTTTTTGGTCCATTGAAAAAAAACGCTCAAAAGCGCTACTGCTCAAAACGCTCAAAAACCCTAGTGCAATAACGCTGAAAAACTCACTACAAAGCTACTGAAGTTTTTAGAATGCTTTTTAACGTCCTGTGTGCATGAGGCCTAAAAGGGTGTTATCAGTGTGTACATTTCCTAAACCCACCATTCCTAAAGTCAGCCATACACGTATCGAAATTCGGCACTCATATTTGTAAAGATCACAAGTGCATATCATAGGTGCATAAAATCCATCAGGCTGCAAGTGCAAACTCCGGCATCACAGCGCTCACACAATCCTGTCTCTTAGCGTGATGACATCAGCAGACCTGCCCTACACATACAAGTTTTCTCAGAGATTTCCTCAGGGAAGTCACAGAATAAAAGTGAAATGAAATCCAAAATGTGTACAGTCCTACCTAAACATACATTAGGCTTTTTTTATGGGCAGAGATATAGTGTGTGTGTATATATATACGCAGTATATATTACAGAAACATTGCGAAGGAGACATTTTCCTCTTTACAATCAGTTTACTTTCACTTTCTGTTGTCTTTCTTAGTGATATTAAAGTATTAAAGGCACGTTTTTTTTTTTTTAAAAATAATAAACATGTCATACTTACCTGCTCTGTGCAGTTGCTTTGCACAGAACAGCCTGGATCCTCCTCATCTCGGGTCCCTCTTTGCTCTTGGCTCCTCCCTCCTATCGAGTGCCCCCACAGCAAGCAGCTTGCTATGGGGGCACCCCAGCCAAGTCGCATCTCCACGTGCCTATTCAAACACAGAGCCCCTGACTCGGCCCCACCCCCTCTCTTCCCTGATTGGCTGACTGACTTTGATTGACAGCTGCAGGAGACAATGGCGTTGCTGCTGTGTCTCAGCCAATCAGGAGGAGTGTCCCAGAGGGCTTAGACATTTGTGGACATTGCTGGAGAGAGAAGGGGCTCCGGTAAGTAATTGGGGGGGGGGTGCTGGGGAGGTTGCTACACATAAAAGGTTTTTTATCTTAATGCATAGAATGCAATAAGATAACAAACCTTCTGCCTTTACAACTCCTTTAAAGTGATATTAAAGTATTAAAAGCAAGTCTTTGTTTTTTTAACCACTTCAACACAGAACACTTCAATACACCCTTCCTGCCCAGACCAATTTTTAGCTTTCACACTCTCACATTTTGAATGACATTAACTCAGTCATGCTACACTGTACCCAAACAAACATTTGATCATTTTTCTCTCACAAATAGAGCTCTCTTTTGGTGGTATTTAATCACCACTGTTTGTTTTATTTTTTGCAATATAAGCAAAAAGAGCAAAGATTTTGAAATAAAAACTTTTTTTTAGTTTCTATTGTAAAATTTTGCAAATAGTTTTTTACCCAAAATTTATACTGCTGCATATCTTTGGTAAAATTAACCTAAATTAGTGGATATTATTTAGTCTCTGTGAGAGTTATAGAGTCTACAAGCTATGCTGCAGGTCATTGAAAATTGATCACACCCGATGTACTGACGGCCTATCTAATTTCTTGAGATACTACAAGCCAGGACAGTACAAATACCCCCCAAATGACCCCTTTTCGGAAAGTAGACAATCCAAGGTGTTTAGTAAGAGGCATGGTGAGTTTTTTGCAGTTGTCATTTTTTTCCCACAATTCTTGGGAAAATTAAGATTTTTTTTTTTTTTTACATGTGTGAGACTTTTACACAGCCTGGCCACATACAGAGGCCCAACATCCAAGTAGAATCTTCAGGCATTCTAGGAGCATAAATTACACATCTAATTTAATTCCTACCTATCACACTTTTGAAGGTCCTGGAGCACCAGGACAATGGAAATGCCTACAAAACTACCCCATTTTGGAAAGCAAACACCTCAACGTATATTCTATGAGGCATTATGAGTCTTTTGAACGGGTCATTTGTTTCCACAAGTTTTTGGAAAATGTGGGAAAAAAATGAAAACATATTTTTTTACACAAAGTTGTCAATTTATAAGATGTTTCTAACACATAGCATGTACATAACTAAAATGACACCCAAAAATACATTCTACTACTCCTCCTGAGTATGGCGATATCACATGTGTGAGACTTTTACACAGACTAGCCACATAGAGAGGCTCAGCATCCAGGTAGCACCTCCAGGTGTTCTAGGGACATAAATTACACACATAAATTCTTGCCAACCTACCACATTGTTGAAGGCCCTTCATATCACTAACACATAGCATGTACTGTACATACCAATTACACACCAAAATACATTTTGCTGAGCAAAGGGTAAACCAAAGATTACTTGTGGTTTTAGTAGTGCAGTGGTCCACAGAGAAGAGCATCGGTCCAGGCAGCAGGCAGGAACATGGACAGCAACAGCAAAACAGGCAGCAATACTGTCCATAGTCAGTACAGGTAGAGATATTGGCAGCACAGCCAAAGCATTGGTCCAGGTAGCAGGCAGGGATGTGGCCAGCAGCAGCGAAAGGATCGTCCATGCAGCGGGCAGGAATACTGTCCATAGTTAGTACAGGCAGCAGGCAGAGATATGGTCAGTACAGCCAAAGTATTGGTCCACGCAGGAAGCAGGACCATCAAGCTTAAGGCCTTGGTCAAAAAAGAATGGGGACAGGGGCGAAGCTTCTCCCACCCAAAGCCTCCGGACTCCAGACCCTGTTCTGGGAATGACAAAACAAAGAAAAAACCAAAAACTGTTCTGAAGCCCCTCACATATGTGAGACCCCAGTGTAGCAGGATGAAAGATCAGTCCAAGGGGCAGGCAAAAACATGGTCAACAGGCCGAGGTCAGTGCAGGTAAAAGGCAGAAATAGATGATAGGCAGAGGCATAGTCGATACAGTCCAGGGTCAGTTCACGTGAAAGGCAGAAACATGGCAGATAAACAATGCAGATGGCAGGCAGAGGCATAGTCAATATAGTCCAGGGACAGTTCACGTGAAAGGCAGAAACATGGCGGATAAACAATGTAGACGGCAGGCAGAGGCATAGTCGATGAACCGGCAAGGGTTAGTTCACATGGAAGGCAATGATATGGTTGGTTAAGGCACCAGGGATATAATCAGCACAGGGCTTGAAAAAGGGGAAATGGCAGACTACTAAAAATATGGGCTAATAGTTTACGAGAGTGTAATAGCGTCTGAAGCATTCTCCGATGCAAAGGCCAGGTTGGGGGGAACATTGGGGACAATGGAAACTGGTGTCTTTCCTAACTCCTCTTTTGCTGCACACCCAACATTTTTTTTTTTAGCGTCTTCATCCAGTTGCTGATGGTGGAATATTGTCAGGAAAATGGTGCTCATGCAGTCTGCTGACACAGTCGGAGCGAATGTTTCCTGAGGGGGATCCTTGTTGATATATCAGGGCAGAGACAATGTCTTCAATGAATTTTAGGAAGGTGTTGGTTATGCCCGTTGATTTCTGATAGGTGACGTATGCATTATAAATGGTCAAACGAAAAAAGAAAATTGCCACTTTTTTATACCAGAAGAGGGACTTTTGGGTTGATAGATAGGGCTGCAACATTTGAAACATAGAAACATAGAAACATAGAAAAGTGACGGCAGAAAAAGACTGAGTAGTCCATCGAGTCTGCCCCTTTTTATTTATTTTTTTTTTTACATTAACCTTGTTGTCGGACTATGGATTTATGTGATCATTTAAATCCACCCCCCATGAATTTATTGTACTCATGGATATAGCAAGGTTTTCGAATGGGGCCGCGTCTTCTGTGAAGTTCCACCCAGGTGTCATCGTGGATGGTGGAAATGATGTACACATCTTTCCTATCCCTCCACTTCACGGCCAACCCTTTCTCGTTCCTCAGGCTTGCTGGAGGAGTGGGAATGCCAACTCCCACACAATTTTCCCACTTATTCCCATGTAGGTTGGACACTCGGGGCTGGAGCTGGGAGTCTTTGCTTTCATACACATGCATGCACATATCCGGTGGAGCTTTCACAGAGCCTGTTGAGCTTCAATCCGTACCTGGCTCTCTTACTGGGGATATACTGCTTGAATGCCAGCCGGCCTGTGAAATGGACCAGGGATTCGTCCACAGAGATGTTCTGGTCAGGGATATAAAGTTCAGAAAACCTCTTAGAAAAAAAAAATCAATTAGGGGGTGAATTTTATACAATTTATCAAAGTCGGGATGATTTTGGGGGGGGGGGGCACTGCGAGTTATCACTGAAATGCAGTGTATTATCATATCATAACGGGACCTGGACATGACAGCTGAAAAAATCGGCATGTGGTGTATGGGGTTGGTAGACCAATATGCATGTAATTTGTTCTTTTTTGTAAGCCCCATTTTGATCGTCAGGCCTAAAAACAATTTAAGCTCTTCCACTGTTAGGTGTCTCCATTCAAAAGGACAGGCATAGAATGAGTTGGGGTTTTTCTTTATGTATTGTTGGGCATAAAGATTTGTTTGGCCCACGATAGCTCATCAGGGAAAAATACATTAAAATTCTATTTCTGAAAAACCTTTGGTGTTGGCCTGCACACCTGGCTGAAAGGGGGTATTGTGGCTGAACCTGTGCTAGAAGTCAGCCACATTCGGAAGCTGGGTTTGGGCCCTAATTCTTTGCTGTGAAATTCCAGTGCTTGTACTGGTCCTTTCCTCCTGGGGTCTAGCGCCGTTGGCATTTGCCGATTGGCCATTGGGGTGTCTGGCGCTGCTAGTAGCTGCCTGGTCTTCAGACTGTCTTCTTTTAGGATGGACTTCTTCCTCCTCAAATTAGGACGATGATGTACTGCCTTCGACGGGCTCATATTCCGAACCGGAATCAGAACTGTAACTGGGCAATGACAACTCCCTGCTGCTCTCATCGGTCAGGCTTAGAATTTGATATGCCTCTTCTGGAGTGTATACTTTTTTGGATATGGTGGCTGTATGACAGGTGATGGGCTGCACGTCAGGGACTAATGGCCTGAACGTCAGGCAGTATTTGGCTGCATGTCAGGTAGTAATTGGCTGCACTTCAGGTAGTAATTGGCTGCATGTCAGGTAGTAATTAGCTGCATGTCAGGTACTGCTGGGCTGCACGACAGGCACTGATAGGCTCACAGGACAGGTACTCATGATGGGCTCAGGGGACAGGTACTCCTGATGGGCTCACGGGACAGGTACTCCTGATAGGCTCACGGGACAAGTACTCCTGATGGGATGTCAGGTACTCAGATGGGGTGACAGGTACTCTGATGGGATGACAGGTACTCAGAGTACTTGTCATCCCATCTGAGTACCTGTCATACCATCAGAGTACCTGTCATCCCACCTGAGTACCTGTCATCCCGCCTGAGTACCTGTCCCTCCGTCAGAGTACCTGTCATCCTGCCTGACTGCCTGTCATCACCATCAGAGTACCTGTCATACCATCTGATGGTATGACAGGTACTCATATGGTAAGACAGCCACTCAGATGGGATGACAGGTACTCTGATGGGATGACTTAGTATAATTGGAAGTGGCGCTGTCTGAGTGTGAAATTTAAAATGTGGTTGAGAAATGTGCTAGAAATGTGCTGGTATGGTGTACTTAGTATGGGGGTGTGCTTTAAGCAATGTGCAATAACCCCTAAGGTGCAAGCCAGTGGTGTGGCGTTGAACTTTGTAAATTATAAAGTGCTTGTGTGCTAAATTAACTTCCTGTGGTCCTTGATATTCCAAAGTGTCATATTATAAAAACAAATGGGTGAAAAACATATGACATCCAAGACAAACCCTAATTTGTGGTTTGTATAAGTATATACACCATTAAAAGACATCCAATAAATATACCATTCAAACATCAGATAAAAACCAAATCACAGATAGTTCGATAATGTGCTAGTATGCATGTGCTGGTATCTATGTTAACCCGAAGTGGTGTTGTTATGATTTAATCATGAGAACTGGGAAGGTAAGTTCATAACAGTCTGTTTGGATTAGTCATACGCAAAAGGTTCACAGTTCCACTATATCAGATCCAGGATAACAATTTTTCTTCAAGTGTATAACTTAAATTAGTTCATCATACAATTTCAGGTGTTCAGTGCTCAAAAAAGTGCTCTTCCTCTAAGCTCCTATTTATTAGAGACAATTGGTGTGAGATAAAAGTGTTGTTCACGCGTGCTCCCCCGTGGACCCCTCCTTACCAGAGGGCACTACCCCTGCAGGGGTAAAGTGCCTATCTTTTTATCCGCTGCTGCTCCTCGTGTTGGTGTATTCATCCATCCATTTTAGGGAAAAAAACACAGAGGGGAATCCATAGCGTAATATGCAAAAACGTGCATCTTTTATTCAAGTTTCAAATAAAAACATCCATAGGTCCAATTATAAGGTATGCCTTTAAAACCAGGTTCCAGTTAAAAAATAGTAAAATAAAGTGAAATCCGTGTTATATATTGCACAAAAATATAGGTCCTTACTCGGTCAGCAAACCGGCTCCAGCGTGTAAACACTTACTCATAGAGGAAGACCCGCAGGCTTCCTGTGTGTGGATGAGGAGTGTGTTTCGCCAACTCGCTTGGTGAGAGCCGGGTGTGACGTAGGACTTGCGTGCGCACAGCTTGGTCAACTGACGCGTTTCATCAATTGACGTTATCAAAGGTGTCACCTTTGAAACCTTTGAAAGACACCTTTCAACCACATTTTAAATTTCACACTCAGACAGCGCCACTTCCAATTATACTAAGTTACCTATTTGAATCCCCCCCACAGGGAGGGAATTACTGGAGGGCAGCAGCTGAGTAACTATCAAATCCTAAGCGCGATACATTCCTCCTATATACTCTGATGGGATGATAGGTACTCTGATGAGCTCACAGACAGGTACTCAGATGGGATGACAGGTACTCTGATGAGCTCACAGACAGGTACTCGGATGATCTGGTGACAGGTCCTCTTTATTTCACTGTGGGAAATCTGGGCACAGAAATATACACAGTAATCTGGTAACTCACTGTTCCGCGATCTCCTCCTCACACTGGATCGGTGTGTGAGGAGGAGAACCCTGTAACAGCCAGTTACCCACGGTTTGTTTACATTTATGACCGGCTGTAATTGGTTAAAAATAACAAACATGTCATACTTACCTGCTCTATGCAGTTGTTTTTCACAGAACAGCCCAATCCTTCCCTTCTTGGGTCCCCGACGCTCCTAGCCCCTCCCACCTGCCGCGTGCCCCCCTAGCAAGCATCTTGCAATGGGGGCACCCAAGCAGGCTTGCTCTCAAGCCATTGCTTTTTGTGTTTATTCACACATGGAGCACGGCTCGGCCCTGCCCCCACTCTCCCCTCCATGGATGAATGGCTGTGACTCACTGTAGCGGGAGCCAATGGCTCTTGCTGCTGTCTCAGCCAATGAGGAGGATGCGACCTGGGAGAGCCACTGCTCTTGTGCACATCACTGGATTGACATGGGGCTCAGGTAAGTATAAGGGGGGCTGCTGCACAAAGAAAGTGTTTTACTTTCATGCATAGAAAGCATGAAGGCAGGGGTATAACAATAGGGGTTGCAGAGGTTGCAGTTGCAACCGGGCCCCATGGTTCAGGGGGCCCATGTGCCTGCCTTGTACACCTGAATAGGAGCGCATTTAGAGGAACCAATTCTCTGTTTTCCTCTATTCAGTTTACTTGACTTCTGCTGTTCCCAGGTCCCCCCCACAGAGCTGTTGTGTCCCCCCCCCCTCCTCTCTCCTGCCAGCTGCTGTAGAAGATGTGTCATGATGGAGAGATGGGAATGGGTCGGTAAATTTGTCATTAACCAGCTCCTTCCTTTCTGAATAAGTCAGTGATCGGTACCAATTGGTTCATTCATAACTGAAGCATAATAAACTGTTTTTACTATACTTCCATTTCTGAATGAATGGGAGTCGTGGTGCACAGCTATTACTGTCCATTCATTATGTGCAGCTGAGGCTACACAGATGGAAATTGAGAGCTGAGGTTTGTTTAGTCCCCTGATATCTCATCAAAGCCCCCCAACAGAGCTCCTAAATTTTTTTTTTTTAAATGTAAAAATAAAATTGTAAAATAAATAAAATGAAATGGTAAAAAAATAATAAAATTAAAAAATACTGACACCAGCGAGGGAAATATCAGGATTGCAAAGGTTGCAATTGTGACCGGGCCCTGGCATTTCACCACCATGGGAAGGGCAAAAGATGGCAGAAAAGGGGCCCGCTGCAGAACTTGTGAAAGGATCCCGCTGCGGTTCCGTAACAAATGGACCCGCAATGGGAGTAAAGGGCCCCAGGATCAGTGGGAAGAGGAAAGGGTCCTGGCCAGGGGTCAGGGGGCCCTTCATAATTTCTTGCACTGAAGGTTCTAGTTACGCCTCTGCATGAAGGTAAAAAACCTTCAGCCTTTAAAACCACTTAAGTTAACTAGTTAACTACGTTTAAGCATTCAGTCAGATGGGCTCAAATGGTCACTATTGTTCTTTTTTCAGATACAGTATCTCACAAAAGTAAGTACACCCCTCACATTTTTGTAAATATTTTATTATATCTTTTCATATGACAACACTGAAGAAATGACACTTTGCTACAATGTAAATTAGTGAGTGTACAGCTATTATAACAGTGTAAATTTGCTGTCCCCTCAAAATAATTCAACACACAGCCATTAATGTCTAAATCACTGGCAACAAAAGTGAGTACACCCCTAAGTGAAAATGTCCAAATTGGGCCCAATTAGCCATTTTCTCTCCCCGATGTCATGTGACTCGTTAGTGTTACAAGGTCTCAGGTGTGAATGGGGAACAGGTGTGTTAAATTTGGTGTTATCAATCTCACTCTCTCATACTAGTCACTGGAAGTTCAACACGGCATCTCATGGCAAAGAACTCTCTGAGGATCTGAAAATAAGAAGAGTTGCTCTACATAAAGATGGCCTAGGCTATAAGAAGGCTGCCAAGGCGCTGGAACTGAGCTGCAATATGGTGGCCAAGACCATACAGCGTTTTAACAGGACAGGTTCCACTCAGAACAGGCCTCGCCATGGTCGACCAAAGAAGTTAAGTGCACATGCTCAGTGTCATATCCAGAGGCTGTCTTTGGGAAATAGACGTATGAGTAATGCCAGCATTGCTGCAGAGGTTGAAGGGGAGGGTGGTTAGCCTGTCAGTGCTCAGACCATACACCATTCACTGCATCAAATTGGTCTGCATGGCTGTCGTCTCAGAAGGAAGCTTCTTCTAAAGATGATGCACAAAAAAGCCCGCAAACAATTTTCCCTAAGACTAGCAGACTAAGGACATGAATTACTGGAACCATGTCCTGTGGTCTGATGAGACCAAGATAAACTTATTTGGTTCAGATGGTGTCAAGCGTGTGTGGCGGCAACCAGGTGAGGAGTACAAAGACGAGTGTGTCTTACCTACAGTCAAGTATTGTGGTGGGAGTGCCATTGTCTGGGGCTGTATGAGTGCTGCCGGCACTGGGGAGCTACATTTCATTGAGGGAGCCATGAATGCCAACATGTACTGTGACATACTGAATCAGAGCATGATCCCCTCCCTTCAGAGACTGGGCCACAGGGCAGATAAAGACCCCAAACACACCTCCAAGATGACCACTGCCTTGCTAAAGAAGCTGAAGGTAAATGTTATGGATTGGCCAAGCATGTCTCCAGACCTAAACCCTATTGATCATTTGTGGGGCATCCTCAAACAGAAGGTGGAGGAGTGTAGGGTCTCTAACATCCACCAGCTCCGTGATGTCGTCATGGAGGAGTGAAGGAGGACTCCAGTGGCAACCTGTGAAGCTCTGGTGAGCTCCATGCCAAAGAGGGTTAGAGTGCTGGAAAATAATGGTGGTCAACTAGCATGTTTATGAATATGCTGAGGGAAGGTAACTGCCCCAGGCAGGTGCTAATACAGCTTACTACAGAAGAAAACAATAGTAACATGACAATTTTTCCAACCTGTTTGATATTTCCCCAGGAGCCGTTGACCAGCATGTGTTCACTCGTCTATTTAAAAGTGAGATCATCACTATATTGCTATGGACTGCTTAGAACAGGGTCCAGACTAGAACCCTATGCTGGATCCGACCGATACCAGAAAAAATAATTTTATGGTAAGTGCTGTAGGTCAGTCTGTGGGACGTTTTTGTAGAACCAGATCTGTGTATCATCTAGTCCTCTCCTATACTGTGGCTGAGGACATTTTCAGGACAGTGTGGGTAATTATATGCACAGATAACGACACACAACATATATATCAGCTTTCATGTCTATATCTTAACTAAAACCTATACTTTTAGAAATACAGAAGCTGCAATTGCTGGCCTCTCCTACTGACAATGCTACTTGCCTGATTGTCATCATGATCCAAAGCCTTCAATACTTTCAATAAAATGAGCCACATCAGGTATGCACATCAACATTCCCTATTTTACTGTCTGAATATGTTCCAGGTTATTGGATGTGGTAGGAGAAATCCAGAGCAATTACAATAGCAGTCATATTTTTGCCAGTAAGGCAGGCCATACATGGTTCGGATCTTGGCCGGTTCAGCGGGAACCAGCTGAAATTCGAACTGTGTATGTGCAGGCTGAATGTACCAAGTTGATTGATCGATCAACTTGGGTACAACCAGCATGCCGGGATCATTGCTAGGGGCTGCTAAAGTTGCTAGCAATAATCACTGTCTTCTCCCGTCAATGGCTTCCCCCCACCAAGAGAAAGCAATGGTTCGGCAGGAGGGATTCCCCCATCAGTACTGTCTGTGTTGATCGGGAAATAAAGCAAATTTCTTTCCTGCAGGAAAGAAATTTGCTCTGTTTGGCCTGCCTTAGGAAATGGAGACAATTGAGAACTTGACTGTGAAATAGACACACTGGTCTATCGTTGTGGTTGTTCATTTAACAAATTCAGTGATATTGTGGTCACTCATATTGTGCATCAATCTCTTTTCATGCGTGACCATTTTATATAACTTGATTACTTTAAGTGTATGTAAATCCTGTTGAATATACCATTGAAAATGCTTCTGTTCCATAAGTTTAAAAAATGCTTATTAATCTTGCCTCAAATTGTGTTAGCTGAAAAATTCCTGTGCTCTCTGCCTGCACTGTTATCAGTTACGTTGTTTGCTTAGAACTACACGGCCATGTCCCTCCAGGTTTTGGATAATAGAAAAGGGGCAGGGTTTTCAAGTTCTATCATTTTTTTATGTGCTAATACAGAAGGGTGAGTGAGTGAGTGCTGTCACCTTAGGACAGGAAGTGAAAATAAAGGAAAATGCAGACACCACATCTAAGGCTGGTAAGCTGCATTATGTTAAATTTGTGCTTATGGGTTTAGGTATACTTTAAAGAAAGCTTTGTAGATAGAAATAATGGAGGCTGCCATTGATGACTTCTTCATCTAAAATCTAGTTACTTGGCATGCATACTGCTCTAGCGGTGTCAATAGTGTCAAGCATTCCCAACAAAAATTCTGACTTAAAAAATTACTAAACCCAGGACCCTGTATTTGCTATATCACATCTCCCACAGTGCACAGCAATATATAGCAGTCTTTGGACTTATATCAGTGTCTGGTTAAAGCTTGTAGGAGGAGTTTTCATTCTACTCTGACTGTCCTATAAGGCTGCAGCATCCCTGACTCTCTATCTGGACAGTGCTGATTGGCCCTGTGCTGATCACATATACTTTCCCAAGAAAATAAAAACTCTCTAGCAATACACACCAAATTGAGCATGTGAAACTTGTCCCCTGGCCTCTGTTCTATCAGGCGTTGGATTGGAGACAGTGGAAGAAGGGGAGGGTCAGAGAAGACAGGCTCAAACAGCCTTTATACACAATGCTCAGGATTAACCCCTTAGGTTCCACAGTGAGTATAACAAGCATGCTTTGCTGCATATATGCACACTGACTTTACAGTTGTGGGTTTAGTAACACTTCAACTGGATTTATGGTAATTCTGAGGGTGTGAGGTAGTGCGGAAAAAATCAGGCTACTCATCTTTTCAAAAGCAAGTCAACAATGGATTTTCTTTTTTTAAATATGTGTACCTAAGCATGCAGAGGGCGGACACTATCAGCAAGAGCTTATCTCAATTTTTTGGGAGAAGGGTAGAAAAGCTAAACAAAACCAATTTTTTATTCTTCTTGCTGCAATCAGCAGTTGCCATCTTTCTTGACTTACAGTGACCTTGTCAAATAAATAGATTTGCCCAGAAAGATATCCCTGTAAAAGAAGAAAGTCAATGCTTACCTCTCCTGCTGTTGTTGCTGTTGAATGAAGCTAATTTGAAGGAAAATCCTCCTCTGAAGGCTGCAGAGACACTGACACTTGCTGGGTTGTCAATTTACTGGGTCTTCCCTTGCACTCAGTAGTTCCTTCTGCTGACCCCCATATCACTACTGTGATTGCATTTCATACTAATGGTACACCTGGCAGTATTAGTATCCCCTTTCCCCACCCCAGCCTCCTAAAGGTTGCTATTGGTCCATCCCTATGATGAATAGCCTTTCTGGCAAATTGGGGCTTAAGGTAAGTGAGGAGGGGGTGGGGCCAGTACTTGATGCTACTAGCCATTGTCAAAACGTTTTATGTGATAACAAATAGTTTTGAGAGTTTTACTTTTATGAAGTCCATAGGCTTGAAATGGCTGGTGGCTTATCTTACAGTAATTGTAAATGATCACCTTGTGAAACAACCCATTCAGTTTAAAATAGCAATTAAAAGCAAAACATCTTTGTGTGTGTATATATATATATCAATAAAAGAGTAGGGACACGTCCTCCAATGCAGGTTTGTTCGAAACTGTACAGTAGCTGGTTGTTAATTGTATGACCTGTATTGGAATTTTTCAGTAAAACTTGGATATTGCATTGGAGGATGTGTCCCTACTCTTTTATTGATTTATATATGGATGGACATTTTGGGAGCCCATCGTGACACCACTTCAGAGGAATTAATTGTTGAACTAAAGGAAGTGACTCACCCAAGTGAAGAGATATATATATATAATTATAAATACCTTTTTTCAACCTTTTTTATAAGTGATGATCACATTCCCTCTGTTCTCAGCTGCATAAGAGCTGGGGGAGGAGAAGCAGCAGCAAACTGAGCATCCCAGTGAATGGCTGTGCAGCGGGAGCATGTCTGGACAAGTCTGATCATTGGAAGAGAGTAGGCTGAGTTCCCAGCATAGCTAGAGAACTGACCACGGTGTGATCTCCTGCTTAGTGTATTCACTTTTTAATAGGAAAGCAATGGGACTAGCAGGAACACCATGGATTTCACACATGTAGGATTTCACACCCTCTAGTGTGTGCTAGGTTTGTTAGTGTAGGAAAATTTAATTTGGCTCAGGGCTTAGCCTGAGCTGTGAATCTGGGTCAGGGTTCAGTAAGTCAGGGTGACTTATCCTGACAGCTCCTCTGGTAAGAGGACCTGGGATATGTATGAGGAATATTATTTAGGAGGAGTTGGAATATTTATGAGGGCCTCATCCAATCCCCAGTAAAGGGCTGGCAGAGGGCAGGCCACCTCATAAATAGGCATGAGCCATGCCAGTCGGGAAGTCGGGTGAAAGATGGAGATGAAGTGCTGTGGAGCCTGTCGGTAGCCCTCAGGGGTGTCCCCAAGTCTGGGGGATGACCTTGGGCCAGGGCTCCGGTGCTGGAAGGATCCTTCCATAACACATGCCCTTCCTGGAGACATGAGAGCAAAGAGAGAGGACATCCGGAGCAGGTCAGCATGTCTGGGAGATCTCCTGAGAGTCAACCGGGTAGGCTGGTGAGTGCCAATCTGGAGGACTGTGGGGAGAGGTTAGCCTTAAGAGCTAGTGAAAGGGGCAGCTGCAGCCAGGTGGGTTGGCTGTGCCAGAAGAGGTGGTGCTGAGATCAGTAGCCACAGCAGGAAATGTGCAAGCTGTTTCACTGTATTTTTTGCTACACTACAAGGGGCCTGCCTGTAATGGGCCATCGCTCAAACATCTGACTGAGAGTTTGTCAGATATCCAAACATTCAGCTGGTGTCTGCAAGCAAGAGTGTGCTGGAGGAAGAGGTTGGAGCTGTATAAAGACTGTGTATAGAGGCTGTATATAGGAACAATGTCCCTGAAGTTTTGCAAAAGTTAAGTGGGCACCCCATAACCTCCCAATCCTATCCAAGTTATTAACCCTCAATAAATAACAAAATCATGGGCTGTTCTCTGTCTCTGAAGTGCCTGTGAAAATTTGGTGTGCCTGGCTGTGCAGGGTGGGGGAACCCAGTTTAACTGCGGCTCCTTAGGGGGTGTGCTACTCATAAAAGAAGCAATACAAAGAGAACAGGATACTTGACCTTGGTAGACCTGATGTGTATCCTTAACCTATAAATAAGACACTGCACACCGTATGGAGGAAATTGGCCGTTAGGCCGTTTTATTTTAACAAACCAATTAAACATTAAAAACAACATAATCCCAAAACATGTTTAAGCCAGTAGGAATCCCAGGAGGCCCCATATCACCAATCCTATATGTATTTTGTACCGCCCATTTCCCAGCCGCACTACACCGGCTCGGGTACCTTCCTTCTTTTCAGTTACCCTGTGTAACTGACCACCACTGAGGACTCCATACCTACGATGGATCCCCAATCAGACCAACTTGACCGGCCTCCTGAGACCCCAACCGCCACATTCAACAATCTATATAAAGCCATAGAAAAAACAAAAGAAAAAGGGAGGGAGGGTGGGAATTCCTAACTGTTCCCGCTCTGCTGACCCTCAGCCCCGCCCCTGCCTTAAAAACCCAAACACGCCCCTTGTTCAGCTCCACACCCCTGGCTGCCTTAACCCTTCTATCTCCGCCCAGGGCACCATGTCATTAAGGCCCTGCGCTATATTTTTTTTTTGCTTCGGGCCTGTCTTGACCTTGGTAGACCTGATGCGTATCCTTAACCTATAAATAAGACACTGCACACCGTATGGAGGAAATTGGCCGTTAGGCCGTTTTATTTTAACAAACCAATTAAACATTAAAAACAACATAATCCCAAAACATGTTTAAGCCAGTAGGAATCCCAGGAGGCCCCATATCACCAATCCTATATGTATTTTGTACCGCCCATTTCCCAGCCGCAGTACGCCGGCTCGGGTACCTTCCTTCTTTTCAGTTACCCTGTGTAACTGACCACCACTGAGGACTCCATACCTACGATGGATCCCCACACGTGGCTCGTGACGCACGCACCTCCCCGAGTGACCGCATTCCGAAATGCGTCACTCGACACCGCCAACCTCAGAGTCCTCCGGCCAGTTCAACCAGACCAACCCCTAGGTAGCATCCATACCTCAGGAGTCACCACCAGTCAATGTGTCCCATTGACTTTTCTTCCTTCC
>BLSH010367513.1:2194887-2218183 GCA_018402905.1 Glandirana rugosa | reverse complement strand
ATCCTAGGGAACAAGCTACAGCCAAAAAGGGGGCAAGCGCCTGTTGAACGCCAGACGTGCGGAGGTGGGCCTCCACCACAGCCCCTTCGACCTGTCCCTCCACCTCGACCCGGCCTACCGCCCGGGGAAAGTCCTGGGGGGTGAGCCGTTGGACCACCATAGGGGGAACCCACATCAGGGGTTTTTTCTCGGCCCGTTCAAAGCGGAGTAAGTAGTGGACAGTAAAGGTTTTCCCCCTAGCCAGTTACTGCGGTAACTAGGTCTCCGCACACGCCACACTATGTGAAGGAAACTACGCCGCCAGTCCACCCACGCGGCTATACCCGCTCCGAGCGAGTCCGGGTGGACCGGAAGGAGACGGAACGCAGCCTCAATATCTGACTTCGCCAAGAGCGAGCCTCGCCCATATCGGCGCACCCACCTGACCGCCGCATCAAAGGAAGTGTATCACACCGCACACGCCTCTGGATCAATGGCGTCATTGACCGATCCCCCTTTTGGAAATGACAGGTGATGAATGAGGCGAAACTTGCCCGGCTCTTTTTTGGGGACTACACCCAAGGGGGATACCACCAGGTTGCCGAGTGGGGGGTCCTGAAAGGGGCCCGCCATCCGGCCCAGCTCCACCTCCCTGTCCAGCTTCCCCGACACCACCTCCGGGTGGAGGCGTGCAGACCGCAAGTTGTCCGCGAACGGGGGAAAAACCAACATCGAACAAGGGATCCTAAAACCCTCCGTGAAACCAGCTTCCAACAACCGGGCCGCCGCCCGGTCCGGGTACCTATTTAGGAAGGGGAGCAGCCTGTGAACGTTCACCGGCGTCTTCCCCCTTTCCCGCAGTATCCCCGGCACGTCCCTTACCCTGTCTGACGCAGCGGGAGAGAGGGTGGGAACCACTACATCCGGAACACTCGTGACGAAATCTACAACTGACCCCGAACCGGCAGCCTCCTTCGTTGAACTGCCAGCACAACCCCTTTCGCTTAGTGGCCAGCAGTCCTGGGGTGCTCTGACCACCGGCCCCCCCCCTGAAAAAACTGGGAAGACCCTCCCCGCGTGAGCGTCATCAATTTCATCCAAAGATCTATGTCTTTGTGATCCCACTGCATCGACGGCCGCAGCGCCTTCCGCTGCCGGAACTGTTCATCGTACCGCAACCACGCCAAGCCCCCGTAAACCCGGTGCGCCTCGCTAATGGCGTCGAGGTAGCAGAACAGGGGCGAGCAGCACTCCGGCTGCCGCTCCCCTATAACGCTGGCCAAGATGGCGAACGCCTGTAGCCAATTGGCAAATGTCCGCGGAATAAAACGAGAGCGCCTACGCTCCTCGTCCTCCCGGCGCGTCTCCTCCGACCGCACCCGGTCCAGATTAAAACGCTCCAGAGGGAGCAGTGAAAATATGTCCACGTACTCACCGTGCCATATTTTCTCCCGCACCTCCTGCTTCAAATGAGCCCCCAGGGGGCCCTCGAAGCAGACATACACCTCGCCCCTCGCTGCGTCGGCTATGCCCGCCTCCCCCCCGGTGTTTCCACCCCCCCCGGGGAAGGCACCGGGGGCGTACCACACCCCGTGGGACCCGCAACCGGGGAGCCAACCGCCACCGCGGCTGGCGTCACCCATGCGTCCACCAGCGAACCGACCCCACCCTGTGAGCCCCAAACCGCCACCCCTTGTTCCAGGGCTGCCCCAGCCCCAGCGGACCCAACTGCCGCTGCGTGAAGGGTAGGCCCGGGCAATCTCCCCGCTAGGTCCCTCCTATCAATACCCAGCAGCTGACACAGATTAAAACAAAAGGAAGAAAAAGATGAATTATTGCACTCACCAGGCTGCCCAGGCGGAACCGCCGCAGCCGCAGCTCCTGTCTCCACCGCTGCTGACCCATCCGCCTCCACGTCCTCCGAGCTGGACCTCTCACCCTCCGATCGCGGTGATGTCCTCCTCAGGCGCGGATGGTCGCTGTCACCGGGGGGGGGCAGGCCGCTGCTCGATCTCTCCTCGCGCCGAAGGCCTCCGCCCGCGTCCTGACCTCCGCCTCTTCGGGTTCACCAGCTGCCTGGATTCCTCCTCCACGCCGGCCGCACTGCGCGTGCGCCGGGCTTGAGTACCTGCCGCTCCACCCTACTGGCAGGCCTCTAGCACGCCACTCCTACGCCAGGTCATCCCCCGGGCCTGGACCGCGCCCTGCGGGGGGACCGCCGTCTGCTTACTCCCACGCCGTCCAGGCGGGGGAGGGGAACTGGATAACACTAAGCCCCGCCTGGCAGAGCCGCGCCGGTGGCGGGGATTCCTCTCAGGGGACCGGCCAGCCGCCGACTGTGCAGGCCGGTCCGATCCACCCGGAGGGTCCGAATCCGGGCTCCCAATGTGGCGCCTGGCTCCTGGCTCCTGGGGAAGCGGTGGGACTATACCGCTCAGGCGGCCGCGACCGCCTAGCGCGCGCCGGCATCCGCTCCCCGCCGTCCTCCGGATCCACTCCCATCTCCGACATCCGTTGATGCAGCCAGCCTGCACCGCGCTGGGAAGTGGCCGCATGGAGCTGCCGCAGTAAGGCCTCGATCTCAGCCATGGCCTGTCCACGGAGCACTTGCTGGGGATCCTCCCGAATTCCTAACCCTCAGCCCCGCCCCTGCCTTAAAAACCCAAACACGCCCCTTGTTCAGCTCCACACCCCTGGCTGCCTTAACCCTTCTATCTCCACCCAGGGCACCATGTCATTAAGGCCCTGCGCTATATTTTTTATTTTTTTTTTTGCTTCGGGCCTGTCTTTCTCATACAAGTACATGGTACTGCAGGCACATATCAGTAATATGAAGTGTTGAGGTAACAAACGCTTTAAGGCTTTTGGCGAAATTGGGAGTCAATCTTGTGTCTATGGCGGTAGGCAAGAACTTGCCCATCAGCAACAACAATAGGAAAATATCAATCAAACAAGTGATAAACCTTGTCCCAATCTCTTTCGTTCTCCATTTTGTTCTACGGACTATAAATAATCCACTCAAATATGAATTAATTGGCAGACTTTCAGCTAATGTCTATGTGATGTCTGGTAAACTGATGCTGGGATAAACTGGTGCTGGAGGTGTCCATAATATGCGTGTCTGGCCCTATACCATAGCTTTAAAGTCTAAATGCTCTTCATCTATGACCGTTGCCATTTAGGAATGCATTGACTGTCAAAGAGACAGATCCTGCTTACATCTACAACCTTGTAGTGTGCTAATGCAACAATGTTAGTGTATATTAAAGCTGAACTCCAGGAAAACAGATAAATACACTGTTGAAATACATACTGTATATGGGAGCTTTTTTGATTTAGATAGCATTAAAATGGAACTAAACCTATAATTTACAGCCAAGAAAGCTGCCACCTTGGCCTCTGCTTGATCTGCATCATGCTGCACATGTAATCAGTTATGACTCCAGCCATTTGGTGGCTTGACGGTTTTGTTGAGAGTACAAGCAACTATGACAGTTATCATTCCCAGCATGCTTAGGCCCCTTTCACATGAACGGATAGAAACAGCTGATCTGCCGTTGCTATCCGTTAGTCAGATAAGGTACAACGATTACTTGCATTTGTTACATTCCGATTAGCTACGGATACATGCTGCTGCGGTGGAAACATTGTTAACATTCTTGACATTCCTGATGTGCTTCCTATTGATTTCTATGCTTGTTGCCATTGCTATCCGTAGCTGACACAGTTCAGCTGCGGATTTGTGCAGATACGTGCAGTTAGCTGCATAACATCGTTTCTGGACGCATTCCAATCCATTTTTTCTAAACGTTCAAAATTGTCTGTAACGAAACCGTTGCTAAATGCAGAGTGTGAAAGGGGCCCTAGGAAAGCATTGTCACAATATAGCTGCGGTAGATAACTTCATCTATCCGCAGCTAAAAGCTGGAATCTATCCGTTTGTGTCAAAGGGGCCTTAGACTATATCTGTTTTGGGAAACAGTTCAATTGATGGGTTTAGTTCCTCTTTAACCACTTGCTGACCACCGATCGGCATCTGACGGCGACAAGGTGGCTCTTGTAGGCAAAACGCCGTCATATGACGGCGGCTGCCAGATCGCGCACAGTGAGCGCGGAGGCGCGCCCGCGCGCTCACTGTGTCCGGGGAGGGCCAGGGCCTCGAATCCGCCGGCCACCCGCGATGCCCCCCCCGGAGTGAAAGAACGGAGGTCCATGTAAGTAAACATGGACCTCCGTTCTGTGAGGGGGGAAGGGCTGTGATCACAGCCTTCCTCTACATGAAAGCTGTGATCGCTTCCCTTCCCCAGCTAGGGCAGTCCCCCCACAGTTAGAACACGCCCCGGGGAACACAGTTAACCCTTAGAGCGCCCCCTGCAGGTTAACCCCTTCACTGCCAATGGCATTTACACAGTAATCAGTGCATTTTTATAGCACTGATCGCTGTATAAATGCCAATGGTCCCAAAAAAGTGTCAAAATGTTCCGACATGTCCGCTGAAATATCGCAGTACTGCTAAAAATCGCAGATCACCGCCATTACTAGTAAAAAATAAAAACCTCAGAAATGAATTCTCATCATCCGTAAACGCGACCACTTTTGCGCAAACCAATCAATAAACGCCGATTGTGATTTTTTTTATCACAAATATGAGGAAGAATATAAATTGGTCAAAACTGATGAAAAAAAATGTTTTTTTATATTTTTTTTTTGGATTTGTATTTTAGCAAAAAGTAAGAAATTTGTGTTTTTTTTTTCAAAATTGTCGCTCTTCTTTTGTTTGTAGCGGCGATCAGAAATGACGCAGCAGTGATCAAATACCACCAAGAGAGAGCTCTATTTGTGGGAAAAAAAGGACGCAAGTTTTGTTTGGGTACAACGCCGCACGACCGCACAATTTTCAGTTAAAGCGACGCAGTGCCGAATCGCAAAAGGGGCTCTGGTCCTAAAGGGGTAAATCCTTCCGGGGCTGAAGTGGTTAAAGAGATAGTTCACTTTTACCACAAAACTGCCTATGCAGATAAGGGGCATTTGTAGATAAAAACAAACCGTGCAGCTCTGACTAAAGTTGAAAAAAGCCCCAGCTATAAGTGTAGGCCATTTAAATACTGTACAAAGCCTGGTTGGAATACTCCCAGTCCCAGGATGTTGCTAAGTACTTTCAGGATATTGCTAACGACGCTAGTTTAGCAGCGTTTTACCACAGTTATATCGGCGCTTTGGTGCCGCTATTCAGGTGGCAGTGGGCGTTTTTAACCCCTAAGAAGGAGTTAAAAGCACTGGCGTGCTGGGTTTCCGGAGGGGTGTACAGATGCATCGCAAGCGCTGCCCATTCATTTCAATGAACAGGGGTGGTGGAGGAGCAGTGTATAGGTCGCTCCTGCACCGCCCCAAAAATGCTTTATGCAGGAGTTTTTTTCCTCTCCTGCAAGTGCGTCGCCCCAGTGTGAAAGGACACACTGACTTTCATTAAGAGGCCCTTTGCAGGCACTATTTTTATCTAAATAAGGCCTGTAAAGTGCCTCAGTGTAAAAGGGGTATAAGTGAGGCCTAGTCGTCACTACTCACCTCCACCATCCCAGGAGTGAGCTCTCAAATGCTGAGCTCAGAGCTACAGCATCAGGGGAGAGAAAGAGAATGTGAGGGGATTAGAGAAAGAGCTTGCTCCTGTGATGGTGGAGGTGAGCAGTGATGACTAGGCCTCACAACAACGTCCTGGGAGTATTCCAGTCAGGCTTCATAAGGTATGTAAATGGCCTACACCTATAGCAAGAGTATTATTCATCTTAAGTCAGAGCTGCAGAATTTGTTTTCATATACAAACATCCCTTACCTGCATGAGCAGGTTTTTTGTAAAGGTAAACTATCATTTCAAGGGAAAGGGGGGGGGGGTTATAACACCTTTCATTGTTTGTCATCTGTGTCCCATTGGGGACATTTCCCTTCACTTCCTGTCCCATAGCCAAAACAGAAAGTGGAAGGAAATCCCTCCAAAACGAAAGACATTCCTGGCTGTCACTTTCACTTTCAGTGACAATGATCACCAGGACAAATAGGGTGAATCCCTGTAACGGGAACACAGACAGCAATAAAGACCTGACAGGTGGTCTAATCCCGTTTCTCTGTATCCAAAACAAAAAGTTAGCTGCAGTAAGCCCAGGTTCATATTTGTGCAATGTGGAGAACCCTGTGAATCCTGTGCAGGTTCCCGCATCGCACCTGAACCGCTGGCGGTTCACACTGACATCTGCGAACTGCTGCGAGTGTCAATGTACAGTTAATGACACCCCCAGATCGGTTCGCAGATCGCAGTGCGAACTGTGAAATGGTACAGAATTTGGATCGCATAGGTGTGAATACTCATGTGATCCGATTCTAGTGTGGACCAAAAAAAGGGTCCTGCTGCTGCACCATTTTGGTGTGAATGCAATGCGATTTCAGCAATAAAGTTTTGTATGGCTGAATTTGCATTGCACAGACATCGCATGTGATCTGCACAGAAATGCAGTGCAAATCACATGTGATGTCTGTGATCGCACAAGTGTGAGCCCAGCCTTACATTGAACTTTTTTCCACTTCAGTTGAAATGTATCTAAATCTAAAAACAAAAATGTAATATATTACGGCTTACCATTCCTTGGATGTAGTGGATGCATTTGTATTAGGCTTTTCTTTTTCCTTTATTCTTACCTGGAAACTTTTTGTCCTAGGATGATAACACTTAAAGGGTTAGTTCACCTTTACCACAAAACTGCCTATGTAGATAAGGGGCATCTGTAGATGAAAACAGGCTATGCAGCTCTGATTAAGCCTGGGTTCACACTTGTGCAATGCGGTAATCGGCCCAATTACAAAGCCGGTTCCCGCATCCCATTGCTCCCGCAGGCAGTTCACACTGCCTTCTGCGAACTGCTGAGGGTGTCATTACAAAGTTAATGACACCCCTAGTTTTTTTCACAGATCACAGTGTGAACTGTGAACAAGCACATAAATCGGATCGCATGGGTGAGAACACCCATGCGATGCGATTCCGCTGCAGGAAAAAAAGGTCCCTGCACTTTTTTTGTTCGAATCAAATACAAGTTCAGCCATACAACTGTATGGCTGAACTCGCACCACTCAGAGATCACATGTGATCGGCACTTGCGTTGCGGGTGCGAATCACATGCGACTCTGAGATTGCACATATGTGGACCCAGGCTAAAGTTGAATAAAGCCCTTGCTACCTTATGGAATACTCCCTGGGCTCACTTAGCAACGCCATAGGAGTACTTAGCAACATCCTGGGAGTATTCCAGTCAGGCTCCATAAGTTATGTAAATGGACTATGCCTATAGCAAAAGTATTATTCATCTTTAGTCAGAGCTGCATAGTTTGTTTTAATCTACAGAAACCACTTACCTGCATAAGCAAGTCTTTTGTAAAGGCGAACTTTAAAGCTGGGTATACACTTTAACCTCCCTGGCGGTATGACTGAGTCTGGAATTTATTGCTGAAAGCGGTAATGGTTTTCTGCATGGAGATATGGCGTTATGTACTATAGGCCTGCAATGGTTAGTATCCCTGGCGGTATGATTATGTCTGATTTTTGGTGCTGAAAGCGGTACAATTATTTTGCATTTATTCAATAATGTAATCAAACCAAAAACGCAGAAATTTGCTCAGTTGCAGAATTGTCGCTGTCGTCACTTTCAGTTTCTGATGATAAATTTCCCCAAAAATCAGTATCACTCAATTCTGCAAATGATTCTTATTTACTATCAGTGTTTTCTAGCTGATCAAAAACCACTTTTGACGCAAAGGGACACTTTTTGGTTGCTATGGACATTCTCATGTTTCCAGGCAGAAAGAATGACATTTATAATATAAAAGTGCATGCAGGGCTCTGGGCAAACCACTAGGGACAAAGGGGATGTGTAATGATTTCATACAGTAATGTAATCTATAAGATTACAGTGTACTGTATGTACTGTGTGTGTTTCACTTTTTGAATTTCCCGCCGGTCTACGCCCCCGTGCGACGCGACGCTCGCAGGGAACGGAGCCCGGAGGCACACAGAGGCATCGGAGCTGTGGACACAGCCCGCAGACACGCTGACACCGCGGGAGGACAACGCTGGATCCAGGGGACAAGGTGAGTAACATTGCCTGGATCCAGCGATGCAAGCCCGAGTGTGGCTCGGGGTTACCACTTTAGGTACTGAAATTCCACCCCGAGCCACACTCGGGATTACCGCTAAGGAGGTTAAATGAACATATGTACAAAAATTCTCAGTACATTTGATGGCTTGATGAATGTTGTTCTAAAGTAGTTCAAAATTTTGTTTGCTTTTTACATTTGATTTTGAAGTGAATGGACTTTTAGCATATGAAAAATATTTAGGCAGGCCATATATTAGTTATTTACCAGAGGGTTGAATGAAAAAATGACCCAATTCCCCCATCCACACACTTAATGTGGATGGGGCAATCCTTCACACTGAGTTATTGCATTCTGACAGCGGGCAGACGTCCCCTGCTGAACCGGACACATTTTGATCCATTAATATCTGGCTACAGACTGTTAGAAATTCAATTGTTTGAGAAAATTTTTCATCTTGTTGCCTCGAATTGTCCTGTCAATGATGAATGTTGATTTGACCCCACTCGTGATTAGAAAATCTACACGTGTATACCCAGCTTTAACCACTTCCGGACCGCCTTCTGCACATTTACTGCGGCAAGGTGGCCCAGCTGCGCAAAACAACATACCTGTACATTGTTCCATGCAGTACCTCTGGGGATGTGCACGTGTGCTGATTGGAAAGAGGGAGAGCCAATCAGCGGGTCTGCCATGGATGTCTGCTGACATCCGACGTTATCTGATCCTGTCCACAAAATCCAGAGGGATGGTGGTCCTATTTTCCATCCGTCTGGAGCAGGGATCTCCAAACTACGGCCCTCCAGCTGTGGCGCAACTACACATCCCATGAGGCATTGCAAAACTCTAACATTCACAGACATGACTAGGCATGATTTGAATTTTAGTTCCTGAACAACTGGAGGGCCATAGTTTGGAGACCTCTGGTCTGGAGGATCGCATATGATCGGATAAAAATGGACAGGCGGCCCATTTTCATCCAATTTCCCCATAGAGGAGAGTGAGATTAGGTCTGTCCCCAATCTACGCAGTGAGCAGAGATGGACCTGTCATCCACCTGCTTAGCTGGGATCAGGGGAGCGATCCCCCGCTGAGCAAGCAGATCCTGGAAAATGGAGGCATCCTTGTAAAAGTGGCCTAACTGACAGCTCCAGTCGGAGCCGCTGTACTAACCAAGCAAGGTTAGTTCAGCAATCTCCCTCGTTGAGCTGTTGTGTTCTGGCAAGGGGAAGGCCCTCCTGCCAGAACTCTCTGATCAGCGCTCTCTGCCATTGGCACTGACCGGGACTGCTGGTTTTCCAGCATGCACGTCTGACTGAAAAGCAATCCGTGCAATGCACGCAACGGCAACACGGTATGGCAATTAGAGGTTTAAATCAGGTGTGAGGAGATGACACTATGTCCGGTGGTCTTTGACTTCTCCCATGTTGTCCAGGTATATCTCCACCTCTTTAAGGTTGCCTACCTCTGTTTGTGGGGCACTTTCACACTGGGGGCGGTGGGGCGTCAGCAGTAAATCCCTTCTAATCACAGTGGGGATTTACCGCTGTTAGGGCAGCGGGAGCGGTGCACTTTTAACCCCCCCCCCCCCCCAAGGGGTTAAAAGTGCCCGCACTCAGCGCTTCCGAAGCAGTGTGCAGCCGTTCTCAATGGGCAGGGGAGGTGGAGGAGCGGTATATATAATTGCTCACCGCACTGCTCCAAAAATGCTGCTTGCAGGACTTTTTGTAACGTCCTACAAGCGCCCCGCCGCAATGTGAAAGCACTCCGGCTTTCACATTGCGGTGGATGGGAAGTGACTTTTGAGGAGCTTTACAGGCACTATATTTAGCTAAAGGGGTCTAAGTCATATACAGATATTAAAGCGGTAGTAAACCCGCTGCCAAAAAAAAAAATTTAAAAAAAATCCTGCAAGACAATAGCATAATATGTTAGTATGCATCGCATACTAACATATTATGAAATACCTTAGAACGAGGCCCCCGATGCCTGAGTCGGTCAGCGCTAAGGACGCTGCCATGTTGGTCCTCTTCTTTCTTCCGGGTACGCGGCTCCGGCTCTTCGTTCCGGCAGCCAGCTCTGATTTGCCGGCCGGATCATCAGAGCGCATTCGCCGCTAATGTCAGCGGCTGCATGCAGGGCGAATATCTCCTAAACCATGCAGGTTTAGGAGATATTCTTTTTACCTACAGGTAAGCCTTATTATAGGCTTACCTGTAGGTAAAAACAGCTTTGGGGGTTTACTACCGCTTTAACACAAGTTGCATTTAAAAATAAGTTTGTCATTTTTTAATAAATACATTACTGCACCCATTGTATTTTTTTTTTTTTTATTATTATTATTATCGGCATTTATCTTTATTAGTTTATCTTTAAACATCTAGGCAAATGAGATAAAGTTAGAAGAATACTTAAAGCCATTTATTTGCATTTGTCATTGCACATTGTTTGTGAATTTTGCTCAAACACATATAATCAGCCATAAGGCAGTCTTTAGACCGTATGTTTGGTGATATACATATATCAGGTAAGGCAAGAAGGACATCAGTTAAACAGAGCATATGGACTATCACAGGACATCAGAGATCTATGGCACACCCAATAAACTGCAAAGAGGTTTTGAGAATGGATCAAAGAGTCTCCTAATGGGAAACTCTCACCTCATCCTGTTTGGTTTTTCATTGTCTCCGAAGGCTGGCTAAGTGAACACAATGGACTATAGCACTTAAGTGGGTCATTTAGAATGGCACCTAATTATCTCTTTTGAATGGAGGTCTCGTTTAAATATGACTGATAAGGAAATTGATCACTGCTTGTAGCTCTGTCCCTTGACTGCTTGAAGTGCTAAACTGTTTATGCTCCAGGCCCATCCACCAACTCTGTGAGGTTAATAGGTAGTAGGTAGAAGCCTCCATTAAATGAATATTAATATAATGCTTTGAGTCTTTATTCTACTGAATATGTAAAGAGGTTAAGGTGTGGTATGACTTTTTTATGATAGATCTGTACTCATCTTGAAATAATCTCTAAATTCCTAATATATCTAAAATGAACCAAAGATAAGACAGTTTGATCTTACAGTTGCCTAAAGCTAATACAATAGCTTTAGATAGCTATCCTTCTTGGAGATACATTTAAACTTGTCTATTATCAAAGCACACCCTGACACACCTAAATACATCCATACAAAAAGATTTCTGATTGTTCTATTAAGCTTTCCATAGACGTTAGACTGTAGTTTCCTGATTTAGTCAGTGGCCAAATTAGGCAATGACCTGAATTCTATGGGTCACCTAAACATTGCAGGAGTTCTAAAAAAAAAAATGTTATTATTATTATTAGGATTTATATAGTGCTAATATTTTATTCAGTGCTTTACAATATAAAGGGAGACAATACAGTTACAATACAATACAAGAGTGTTAAGAGGGCCATGTCCATATGAGCTTACAATCTAATAGGTAGGGGCAAGTTGTGCAACAGATAATAACTGTGGAGGATGAGCTGATGGAAGAATTAAATGTTCAGTTGTTAGATGGGTTAAGGCAGGATAGGCTTCCCTGAAGAGATGAGTTTTCAACGGTCATCTAAAGGTGGACAAAGTATGAAATAGTTGGACAGATTGAGGTAGAGAGTTCCAGAGGATGGGAGAGGCTCTGGAGAAGCTCTGGAGGCGACCATAGGGGGAAGAGACAAGAGAGTTACAGCACACAAGGTCTTGTGAGGAGCAGGGAGGACAGTTTGAGTGATATTTCAAGATAAGATTGGTGCTGAAGCTCGTGGCAGGGTTGTAAATGGCTTTGTATGTTGTGTAATGTCCTGTACACACGATGCAACAGTCTTACAACAGCTTGTTGTACGATAATCCGACCGTTAGTTACAATAGCCGACGTTCAACAGTCGTACAACAGAAGTTGGCTGAGCAAACAAGAAAACTTTTGTTGGCCAACAAGCTGTTGTATGACTGTTGACTCGTGTGTACAAAAGTTGGCCCAACAAAAGATGTACGTGCAAAACACGCATGCTCAGAAGTCAGGAACGCCCGGAAGTGTCAGTTCGTGTAAACCTACGTTCCTAATTCACAAATCACATTCACCTGAACTTCTTCTTCATACACTCATAACACGTCACTACGTTTGGCTTTGTTGTACGATTACTTGACTCATGTCAGTACACTAGACACAACCTTCAACAGCCGATTTTGGCCAAAAGTTGAACGTGTGGTTGTACGACCGTTGCACCATGTGTACGAGGCAATGGTATTTTGAATTTAATTCATTAGACAGTCAGAAGCCAGTGGAGGGATTGGCAGAATGCAGTGCGGACACTGAGCG
This sequence comes from Glandirana rugosa, assembly GCA_018402905.1. Lineage (NCBI taxonomy): Eukaryota > Metazoa > Chordata > Amphibia > Anura > Ranidae > Glandirana > Glandirana rugosa. The sequence continues at coordinate 2,205,734 of BLSH010367513.1, read as the reverse complement.
GTTGGTAAGGTGGATGATGAAAAAATGGAGGAAATAAAGGAGATTGCCATGGGACAGATCCAAACTAGTGTAGTAATTCAAACAAAATGTTGACGGTTCTGAAAAAGAAGAGTGCATGGATAAATGTGTGCGCTTACATCTCTATGGTTGCAAGAAGCCCAGATAGGGATCAAGTAATTAAATCTCGTTCTTGAGAAAAGTATATGTGTCTCCATGCATATATGGTGGGTAGTTTCTATGGGTTCTCCTCTGGGTGTTTAGGATGATCATACCAAACCGTATAGGGATCCCAGTGCATAATGAGAAATAATTTGTATCCAAAAAGATGGAGGTGAGGTCAGCAGTGGTGTCCATAGTAAAGCACAAAGCTTCAAGGTCTTTAAAACAAGAGATACATATATTTATTTGGTATGTATCAAATAACAACACCATCAATGGCCACTTCCTCAAATTCAGTGTATTAAACACTAGGCAGGATAAAGAGTAATGAGTCCTGACTGGATCCCAAATTTCAATCAGTGGGTACCTTTAAGGCCTCATACACATGGACGTTTTTTGATGTCGGCGTTTTCTGGCATTTTTTGCAGCTCTCCATGTTAGTCAATGGCCCCATAAAAACGTCTGCGTTTTTGAGCTGTAGATGGCGTCAGCGTTAGTGAGCTGAAAGTAGAACCCACAGCCATCGCGTTCTGAGGCTGTAACGTTTTGGCATTTTTTGACGCCAACTAACGCCAACAAACGCCAACTAATATTGTACCGGCGTTTTCCGGCGTTTTTTGACGCCGACGTTTTTAGGTTGAAAAATAGCAGAGGGATGATTTTTTTTTAAAAACGCCTATTGACGCCGACGCTCACTAACGCCGATGCATAACGCCAAAAAACGCAGATTTTTTTTCCTTGACGTCGGGCCCACGTTTTGTTTATTTTTAAAGATACGCCCGTGTGTATGAGGCCTAAAGGAGGCAGGAGGAAAATTGTCAGCTGAATAGTGGCTGAATCCAATCAGATGACAGTCACTGTCTGGGTATTTTGACAGCCGGCTGTCAAAGTAAAATAGCTGAAGTGGGAAATTCCTTCATTTGTGCCATAAAGGCTGGGGCAGGACGCACAAAAAAAAATCTATAAGTGTTTGGTCAGCTGATGAATAAGAAATATACTCAATATAATAGAATAAGATAGGGTGTCAGTGGTGAAATATACAGTATCATGTGTAAATAAATCATGTGTATAAAATATATATATAGAATATGCACATATAATTATCATAAATTGGACCTTACAGCATTGACTGATGTGGTTTGAAAATTACTGTTTTAAAAATATACAATAAAAATAGGATAGCATACATAATGGGTTCTTGTAATTCATGTTTCATTCATATTTATGTGTGAATAAATAAATGAAACAAAATTGGTTTGAAGAGTTATACAATACGGATAAAACATTTTATATTACATTTTATAAAGCTAGTAAAAAATCATTATCATATATATTCATTGTGGTGAGGGAAACGAGACAGTGAGAATGATGGTTTGATTATAAAATATGTACTGTATATATTCGCCATTGAATTAAAAACATAAGGAAGAACAGGGATTGCGGGTGGATGAGTTTATAAAACTCATATATGGTATGTATATGGTATACACTCACTGGCCACTTTATTAGGTACACCTTGCTAGTACCGGGTTGGACCCCCTTTTGCCCTCAGAACTGCCTTAATTCTTTGTGGCATAAATTCAACAAGGTGTTGGAAACGTTCCTCAGAGATTTTGGTCCATAGTGAAATGATAGCATCACGCAGCTGCTGCAGATTTGTCGGCTGCACATCCATGATGCCAATCCCCCATTCCACCCCATCCCAAAGGTGCTCTATTGGATGAGATCTGATGACTGTGGAGGCCATTGGAGTGCAGTGACCTCATTGTCCAGTGATGAGATGATTGGAGCTTTGTGACATGGTGCATTATCCTGCTGGAAGGAGCCATCAGAAGATGGGGACACTGTAGTCATAAAGGGATGGGCATGGTCAGCAACAATACTCAGGTAGGCCGTGGAATTTAAACAATGCACAATTGGTACTAAGGGGCCCAAAGTGTGCCAAGAAAATATCCCCCCACACCATTATACCACCAGCCTGAACCATTGCTACAAGGCAGGATGGATCCATGATTTCATGTTGTTTATGCAAAATTCTAACTCTACCATCTGAATGTTGCAGCTGAAATCGAGACTCATCAGACCAGGCAACATTTTTCCAATCTTCTATTGTCTAATTTTGGTGATCCTGTGCAAATTGTAGCCTCAGTTTCCTGTTCTTAGCGGACAGGAGTGTCACCCAGTGTGGTCTTCTGCTGCTGTAGCGCATATTCCTCAAGGTTTGATGTGTTGTGCGGTCAGAGATGGTATTCTGCATACTTTGGTTGTAACGAGTGGTTATTTGAGTTACTGTTGCCTTTTTATCATCTCGAACCAGTCTGCCTCTTCTACTCTGACATCAACAATGCATTTTCCTCCACACAACTGCCGCTCACTGGATATTTTCTCTTTTTCGGACCATTCTCTGTAAACTCGAGAGATGGTTGTGCATGAAAATCCAAGTAGATCAGCAGTTTTATAATATAATTCTGGCACCAACAACAAGGCCACGTTCAAAGTCACTTAAATTTCCTTTCTTCCACATTCTTATGCTCAGTTTGAACTTCTGCAAGTCCTTTTCACCACATCTAGAAACACACAGCTGGAGCTAGCAAACCCAGAAGAAAGACCTGGGGAAAATGTCAGCCTTCTCAGCGGTGACATCGTGCTGTGGAAGGGCTTTGTTGTAAGGTAAGTATATTAAAATGTGCTAGTATGCAGTGCATACTAGCACATGATGCAATAGCCTTACAGTTTTTTTTTAACCAGCCACGGTTTACAACCACTTTAAAATAATATTAAACTCTCAGCTTTTCTAAGCACTTTCAGCAGCTAATTTAATCATTTACTAAGTATGCAACTTCTTTATCTTCAATCCTTGCCTATGTTCCTCTTTAAGCTGGTGCCATGAATGCTGCCCCAGGTTTCTTGTTTCAGGTTAGCTCCTGTGTGTAGCAATAGGAACACACAGCCCCATAGCCTAGGATGGCAAGGCACTACTCTGCTCCTCCCCCTCCCTTCTCCAAGCTAACAGACTAAGACTACACTGTTCACTGTTAACTCTTTCATGTGAAGACTGGAAGTTCAGGAAAGAAACACTGAGAGAGCAGAAACCATCAACATTACTAGTTGTAAACTGCAAGTGCTAGGGCAAAGATTGTAACAGTTTACTGGGAAATGTTTATTTTATTTTGTGAAATGTGTTCGTTTTAAACAATGCTGAGGGTTTAATACTACTTTAAAGTGGTTGTAAACCTCAGACAGAAAATACAAACAAAGCATATTCCTCTATAGTGTGTATTTGTCTCAATTAAAAGCACTAAGTGTCATTTCTGTCTGCTGCTTCATTCCTCTGCTATCTGCATGAGCTGCTTCTGACAAGTTTTCCTGACACCAAGAGAAAAAAGGTTACAGGGGAGGGATTTCTAGCTTCAGCTCTGTTCCTGTGAGCTGTATGAAGTGGGTGGAGGTGTGTCCCTTCCCTCCAATCAGCTTTCAGAGCTCTCTTCACTGAGCTCTAGAGTGTGTAATTTCAGCTCTCCTCACCCTTTTATTCTGAACTCTCAGACAAGCTTTATAAATTCTGGACTTTGAATGAGTGTAGAGAAGAGAAGACTGCAGATAAACTGGTACACCTTATGCATGAGGATTTGTTTCATCTCTGTGTATCACCTGAGGCCAGTCACTTCACTGGGTATACAGTACTGAGCAAATCTTTTAGGAAGGTGTTAAAAAAATGCTGTGAATTAAGAATGCTTTTAGAAACAGAAGAGTTAATAGTTTATTTTTTATCATTTAACAAAATGGAAAGTAAATGAATAGAAGAGAAATCCAAATCAAATCAATTTTTGGCGTGACCACCCTTTGCCTTCAAAACACCATCAATATTTCAATTCTTCTGGGTACACGTTACACATAGTTTTTGAAGGAGCTCGACCAGTAGGTTGTTTCAAACATCTTGGAGAAGTAACCACAGATCTCCTGTGGATGTAGGCTGCCTCATATCCTTCTGTCTCTTCATGCACTCCCAGACAGACTCCATGATGTTGAGATCAGGGCTCTGTGGCAGCCAAACCATCACTTCCAGGACTCCTTGTTCTTTACTCTGAAGATAGTTCTTAATTACATTGACTGTATGTTTGAGGTTCCCGTCCTGCTGCAGAATACATTTGGTGCCAACCACACACCTCCCTGATGGTATGGCATAATGGATAAGTATCTGACTGTATTTCTCAGCATTGAGGACACCATTGATCCTGACCAAATCTCCAACTCCATTTGCAGAAATGCAGCCCCAAACCTGCAAGGAACCTTCACCATGCCTGCAGATACTCATTATTGTACCGCTCTCCAGCCCTTCCTGAACATACTGCCTCCTGCTACAGCCAAATATTTTGACTCATCAGCCCAGAGCACCTCCATTTTTCTACACACCAGTTCTTATGTTTCCATGCATAGTTGAGTTACTTAGCCTTGTTTCCATGTCCTATGCATCAAAAATAGGAATTGGGGTGCAGAAAAATGGCAGCAGGTGCTCTGGACATGCAAACCTAATGCAGGTAGTGCCATGGTTGGGATTTTAACCAATGACCCTACTGCTGCTAACCACTGAGCCATCAACAATGGCAGCCCCTTACTTTTTTCACATCTTCCATTTAAGGAAGGGTGAGTATTAGGGTTACAGTAAAGGGTACGTGTGGGGGGAGAGGATGGGCTAGGGTTGTGGCATGTTCCTTGTGTTGATGGTGTAAAAAATGAACACACCATAGCCAGTAGATATACTTGCCAAGCTTGATTGATTAATTGGTGGTCATCGTGTACTGGTATCATAAAGATGGCCAAAGACATACTTAGGTCATATAGGGGAAGAAGAGGTCACAGAGAATAGTGATTGGGTGCAGTTTTCTAACCTGTTCAAATTAATTTTACTTGTAGAGTAGAGTCATCAGGGTCTTCTGCTGGCAGCACAGATGTTAAATTGTTAGCTGATCTGACTACAATTGGACAGTTAAGCTGGCCATTGATCGTACCTGCTGAACCAGCCGATATTTGACCCATGTATGTGCAGGCTGAATGGTCTCAAGTTGCTCAATCAATCAACTTGGGTACAACCAGCCTGTTGGACCTTACATTCTAATATTGCTAGAGGCTGTTGTAGCCGCTACCAATAACCACTGCATTCTCCTGGCCGGGGCGGATCCCTCCATCCCCCCGCTAGAAGAACACAATGGCTCCACGAGAGGGATCCCCCCTTCAGCACTGACTGCGTTGATGGGGGAATTGAGCGCTTTTCTGAGCGAAGCACGGGTTTCAGGAAAGAAAATCGCTCTGTCTATGGCCGGCCTTAGACTTGTTGTGGTCAGAATTACCCATCTACCAGAAGTGGAAAGCCACAGATGACCCAGACCTATAATATAGCACAAGTATGGACAAGTTTTTCTAGAGAATCGGAAGTCAGAATCATATTCATTGTGGCAGCTGTTAAAACACAGCAGGATGGTGGCTCCAGTATTGTTCCATTTACAATTGCAAATGGTGAAGTCATTAAATGAATTGATAAGGTGATATAGACAGTAGAAACCTACTTTTGTGTCTTGTCTTTTATCACAGCCTCGTCTCCAAGGCCATTCTTTAGTCAAATCAAACACGTCCCCTGTATCTCCCTCTCCTGTTCTGTACATGGGCAATGAGCAAACGGCTTGAGATGTAAACACTAGCTGTTTTTAGGACTGTTTGCCATCTAATTGGTCATCAAAGGGAGAGATAATGTGGGGCAATAAGATCTAATGTCTTAGATGTGTGATATGTGACTAGATTAGCAGGTAACACTTTGGTTTGCAAATGTATTATTCAGTGGCTCCACTCTGTCTGCCGGGGCTTTTCCACAATCTGATGTGAATCCAAGTGACAGTTCATGAGCTGTGATGGACATTAGCTGTGCATCCTGCATTTACCATTTATGAAGGAACCTGCATATCCTACATAAAGCATGAGCCCATTCCAGTACAAAAGCTGACCAAAGATGCATTAAAATTTGACCAATTCAGAAGGGACCGTCCAAGTTTCAATCCATCTATGGCCGTTCCCGCTCGAGAGAAGTCTATCTAATGATCTACTACTCTTCTCGAATTGGGCTGCTGGTAAACTTTAATATGGTTGCAGCGCTGTTCAGTGTTTTGTGACAGAGGAGGAGTCCCACTGTCAGAATATAATAGTGCGCCAGGGAACATTTCCACATCCACCTGAATATGTGGACGGGGCAATCCATTACATTTTTTTGGATCAGCCCGCTGAAAAGATCAATGTATGGCCTGCCTAAAGTGGAACTAAAGACAAAACTTTTTTTTTTAGTTTTGGATCGGGATTAGAACACCTGTCAGTTTTTATTGCTGTCTGGGTTCCCATTACGGAGACTCACCCTCTCTATTTGTCCTGTTTACCATTAGCAGTGAAAGTAAAATAAAATCCCAAATTTTGGGTTGCACCAAGAAAAGTAATAGAGGGGAAATCTTCCATTGGGTTCTGTTGGCCTGGAAGTCTGCTAGGGATTCCTTTAATTTGCAGGGATTTCCTCTCACTTCCTAATTTGGCTATGGGATAGGAAGTGAAGGTATATCTCCCCAATGGGGCATAGATGGCAAACAATAAACCATCAGGGGTTTCAACCCTCCCTTACTCTAACCAAAATTAATTAAAAAAAAAAGTTTGGTCTATAATCCTACCTTTACTTACCCTAGGTTCACCCCATGCATTTTTTTACAGCATTTTGCAGTTTGCAAAAACACAGTACAGTCCATTTAAAGAGGAAGTAAACCCTGATATGCGTTTTTAAATCTGCCTAGCAACAAATCCCCCCCCCCAAAAAAAAAACATAAAAACTGCAAAATGCAAATTGCTGTGAAAAACCTGGGGAAAAACGCAGAAAGCACAGCTGCATAGGTGTGAACCTAGACTCAAGGACTGAACCTATTTCTGACACTTTTTGTTTATAAGTTAAAACCATTTTTTTTTTGCTAGAAAATTACTTAGAATCCTCAAACATTATTATTTTTTTTTTTTTGCAGACACCGCAGAGAATAAAATGGAGATCGTTGCAATACTTTATGTCACACCGCATTCTCTCAGCGGTCTTACAAACGCAATTTTTTTGGAAAAAATACACTTTTTTGAATTAAAAAATGAGAAAACAGTAAAGTTAGCTGAATATTTTTCTATGTTGTGAAAGCAATGTTACATCGAGTAAATTGATACCCAACATGTCATGATTCAAAATTGCGCCCGCTCGTGGAATGGCGACAAACTTTGGCACTTAAAAATCTCCATAGGTGACATTTAAAAATTCCTACAGGTTACCAGTTTTCAGTTACAGAGGAGGTCTAGTGCTAAAATTATTGCTCTCGCTCTAATGATCGTAGCGATACCTCACATGTGTGGTTTGACCACCGTTTACATATGTGGGCGCAACTTGCATATGCGTTCACTTCTGCATGCGAGCTCGGAGGGAGCTTATTTTTTTATTATTTATTTTCCTTTTTATTTTTACACTGTCCCTTTAAAAACTCAACTTCCTGCCCATCAGGCCACTGGACCGGATAGTTTCTGCCACTTTCACCGGCTCCGTTAAGCGGCGGAGACGCCCGGGATGTGCCGGGAGGGGGGGGGAACCTCTCCCGCCACCCATAAAATTGATTTCGTCGTTAGTCTGCCGCTGAGACCACTTTCATGTGAAATAAGATCATCGGCCGCGCATAGAAATACTGGGCTTATGGCAGCTACATGTTGCCATGACAACGGTTTTTAACGTCAATTAGCAACGTATATCCATGGTGGGCGGTCCGGAAGTGGTAGCAGGAATGCTAACTCTGGTATCTTGCAGGTAGTATTCCAGAAAAATATCACAGTTTAAAATACTAAGAAACATTCCCAACTGTTTGTCAAATGCATATGTTCAGATACTTTCAAAAATATTGATATTAATACCGTTGCCGGTAAGAGTGGTCAAGCAGCTGAACTGCTGATATGATCGTTCTGATGGTGCAGAGAATCACCAGCGGAAAACAAAAAGATATCTGGATGATGCCTGTAGCTGCCGGTATCATTCAGATATCACAGTGCAATATCAAGGACGTATATTTACATGGGCCGGTTGTCAAGCGGTTAAATATTTTTCAATAAATGTCACATACACTATAAATATATATGCTGTACTTAAAGTGGAACTTCTCGCAAAAGGGGAAATTCCACTTAGGACGGGGGGAGGGGGGGCTTCACCCGTTCACCCTTAATGGACGGGCCGCCCCTGAGCTGCTCACTTTCAATGAAATTGCATAGTTTTTAGCAATTGGCATTTTTTTCTGCTAAGAGCACAGCTCTCCCCCCACTACCTTTTTTCCCTGTGACAACAGGCCGGGGATCTTGTCCCTACACCAGCTGTCACTATTTGAGAAAAGCGCGGCTGCACCCATGCGGTCAAGTCATTCATTCATAGTTTCCTGTGAATGAATGCCTACAAGCCAGATTTGCCCATAAATGAATCAAAATTTGGACAGCCCCTGCTGAACTGGCTGAATTTCAATCCATGTATGGTCAGCATTACTGAAGGCTTGTAGTTTTCAATGGGCTGCGAAAGCACTGGTCAGCATCCTTATAGCCAGGGGCGTAATGATAGGGGTTTCAGGGGTTGCAATTGTAACCAGGCCCCACGGTCCAGGGGGCCCATGTGCCTCCCTTGTACACCTGAATAGGAGGGATGGCGGGGGTGGCATTTAGAGGAACCAATCTCCATTTTCCTCTCCCTGTGTGCTTCCCTGCCCCCCCCCCCCCCCACAGAGCTGCTGTCTTCCCCCCTCCTCTCTCCTGCCAGCTGCTGTAGAAGATGTGTCATGATGGAGAGATGGGAACGGGTCTGTAAATTTGTCATTTACCAGCTCCTTCCTTTTCTGAATAAACAGAGTCAGTGATTGGTACCAATTGGTTCATTGATAACTGAAGCATAGTAAACAGTTTTTACCATACTTCCGTTTATAAATGAATGGGAGGCTTGGTGCACAGCTATTCCTGTCCATTCATCCTGTGCAGCTGAGGCTACAAAGATGGAAATTGAGAGCTGAGGTTTGTTTAGACCCCTGATATCTCACCAAAGCCCCCCAAAAAAGCTCCTAAAAAAATGAAAAAAAAATGTAAAAATAAAATTGTAAAAGAAATAAAATGAAATGGTAAAAAAAAAATACAATTAAAATAGAAATTAAAAACTACTGACACCAGTGAGGGAACTATCTGGATTGCAAAGGTTGCAATTGTGACCGGGCCCTGGCATTTCACCACCATGGGGAGACCCGAAGATGGCAGAAAGGGGTCTGCTGCAGAACTTGTATACCGTAATAAAGGGACCCGCGATGGGAGTAAAGGGCCCCAGGATCAGTGGGAAGAGGGAAGGGCCCTGGCCAGGGGTCAGGGGGCCCTTCATAATTTCTTGCACCGGGGCCCTGAAGGTTCTAGTTACGCCTCTGCTTATAGCCCATTGATCCTCCTGCTCTCAGGTAACTGCCTGCCCATACAAGGTACAGGCAGACAGCTATGCTGTGAAGCTGCAGAAGCCTGAGACTGCACCCACGATCTGCTGATCACAGGTGCAATGCTGTGCAGTCTTCTTAGAAAAAAAAAAAAATAAATGCACTTTTTTTTTTACCTGCAAAAAAAATGTGCATTTATTATTTTTTTGTTTTAAACGGTGAACTTATCCTTTATAGAAAGTTTCTAATCATTAGGGCAGTGGTTCTCAACTCCTGTCCTCGGGACCCACCAACAGGCAAGATTTTAAGTATTACCTTGAGGAGATGCCGACTAGAATACTGCAATCACTGAGCAGCAAATTATATCACCTGTGGTGTATTAAAGTTATTCTGCAAACCTGGCCTATTAGTGGGTCCTGAGGACAGGAGTTGAGAACCACTGCATTAGGGGCTCAAATGGGCGTTTGTTTTTGATCACACTGATGAATTCTTCTTGAATTAACAAATTTCTAACAGTGAATGTGGTCTTCTCTCGGTAAAGTGCATTCATTATAAAATCAAATGTTAAAAGCTAATGAAATCTTTTGAACAACATTTGAATGTTCTGAGATGTGTACACATTTTCCTAAGAATTTTCATTTGAAATTCTATCCATCTATGGCAGTGGTTCTCAACCCCTGTCCTCAGGACCCACCAACAGGCCAGATTTTAAATATTGCCTTGGGGAGATGCAGACCAGAATACTGCAGTCACTGAGCAGCAAATTATATCACCTGTGATGTATTTCAGTTATCTTGCAAACCTGGCCTGTTAGTGGGTCCTGAGGACAGGAGTTGAGAACCACTGATCTATAGCCTACTTTACTCTTGGAATCTTCAGCAGCACCAGACTCCTAAGGCAAGCCATAGATGATGCGATTTCTTCCTGCAGCCGTGGGTTGCAGGAAAGAAAATTGCTTGATTCCCCTATCAACACAACCAGTGTTGATAGGGAAATCCCTCCTGGAGAGCTACTGTGTTCTCCCAGTGGGAGGGGGCGCACGAGGAGCCGTCCCTGCCGGGAGAACACAGTGATTATTGTTAGGGTCAATAATCCTAATAACTGGGATTGTTATTAGTGACACAAGAGGGCCGTCCCTGCCGAGGAGCACGCGGGGGAGGGTGACCCTCTTGTGTCATCGAGAGGTCCTCCCTAAAG
>BLSH010367513.1:2134763-2194877 GCA_018402905.1 Glandirana rugosa | reverse complement strand
TGAGATTTGTACACATTTTCCTAAGAATTTTCATTTGAAATTCTATCCATCTATGGCAGTGGTTCTCAACCCCTGTCCTCAGGACCCACCAACAGGGCCAGATTTTAGTATTACCTTGGGGAGATGCAGACCAGAATACTGCAGTCACTGAGCAGCAAATTATATCACCTGTGATGTATTTCAGTTATCTTGCAAACCTGGCCTGTTAGTGGGTCCTGAGGACAGGAGTTGAGAACCACTGATCTATAGCCTACTTTACTCTTGGAATCTTCAGCAGCACCAGACTCCTAAGGCAAGCCATAGATGATGCGATTTCTTCCTGCAGCCGTGGGTTGCAGGAAAGAAAATTGCTTGATTCCCCTATCAACACAACCAGTGTTGATAGGGAAATCCCTCCTGGAGAGCTACTGTGTTCTCCCAGTGGGAGGGGGCGCACGAGGAGCCGTCCCTGCCGGGAGAACACAGTGATTATTGTTAGGGTCAATAATCACATCCATTGTTGTTTGATTCAAACCATTTATGGCCAGCTTAAGGTCCTCTGCCATAACGGATTATGCTCTACACCAGTGGTTCTCAACTCCTGTCTTCTGGACCCACTAACAGGCCAGGTTTGCCGGATAACTGAAATACATCACAGGTGATATCATTTGCTGCTCGGTGATTGCAGTATTCTAGTCTGCCTCTTCCCAAGGTAATACTTAAAACCTGGCCTGTTGGTGGGTCCGGAGGACAGGAATTGAGAACTACACAGTGGAATGCTGAAAAAGTTTTTATCCTCTTCATGGCCTCGTCGTATGCTGGGAACGCATGGCAATTTTCAGGCGATTTCAACTGCTTTCACAAGTACCATATGGATCAGGGCAACCTAAAAGTAACATTATTTCTAAGTGTCTATAGAAACTGTTGGTGGGAGGTTGTATTCTTTTTTCAAGGTTGAAATTGCCTTAAAACTACTTATCTATGTTATTATACATGCACTTCCCCATGTTTTAAGTGGTCAGTCAACCATGAATTATGTACATATGTGGCTTATTAAATGCTGGTAATGTTTTGCCTGAATTTAACTCCATAACTTGTAGGACTGCTATATATAGTAGTAGTAAGACTAACTACTCCTACTTTGGATATAGGCTATAACATTGTGAAACAGGGACTGATGCAAATGTTTCAGTGCTATATAAAAAATACATAAAATATGCTATACACAAGTGGTTATGTCTAAAAAAAAAAAAATTACAACAGGGACAGAAATTTATAGGGGAAAACTTCAACATTTAGCCTAGGTTCACGTTGGAGCAATTTGGCATGACACTGCACCGATTCCCAAAAGTAATTTCTGTACTTCTGTTGGTGACTTCGGAGTGCAATTTCCATAGATATCTGTGCCGCAACCCCCACAGATGTCTCTGAAATCGCCCCCGAAGTCGGGACTGACATGCGGTAATGAAATTGTGCGAGTTCAGCTGCACTTGCACGATTTCATTCCCGCTGTCAGTGTGAACCTGGGCTAAGGTCTGTTTCAGAAAATGAGGAGCAGCTGGCAACTATGATTATTAAAGGTGTATCCAAAGCCAAGTTTGTTTTCAGATTTGACTGGAGTGGTGAAAGATTTTAGGTGTTTGTGTCTCCACCAATGAGTTTCCCCCTCTTTTTTTGTCCTAATGACCATTGGTAGTAAGTAACAGGAAATCCAAAATTTAGAGCTGACACAAAAACAAAGAGAGCTGAAATTTAACCAAAATGATACATTGGGGAGATTTCCTCTTACTTCCCATTGCATCTTGAAGACAATACTTGACGAAAAATGTCACAGACAGGATACAAACTGCAAACTAAGCTGGTCAAGTAATTTAACCCGTCCCCATTCAAAACCCCCAAAATATTTTGGCTTTAGATACATTTTAAATAAGCCTAACCAACCATACATGGATTGAAATTCGGCCAGTTCAGCAGGGACTCAATTTCGATCCATGTTTGGGCAACACTGGTTGTACAAAAGTCCATCTACCGTACAGCTCAAATGTTGCATGATGTTGTCTTTAAGGCCCATTCACACCAACATACTGAAAAAACTCTACTGCACCAATCAGATTGTAGAGTGTTATGGTGCCATTCATTTTGAATGCCACCCAAACACATTGGGGTGGCATTCAAAAGAGCACACTTACACTACATTGCACACTTACACTACATTGCACCATATACATGTGCTTTGGGGTGCACTGTGATAAAGAAAACTAGAGCAGGAGATATTTCTACAGTTTTGAGACCCATTTTAAATAAATGGAGCAAGATCGCACAGCATGCTGTAACACATGATAATGTAGGGTGTGGTGCATGCGTTGCCTAAACAAAATCAGGTGTGAATGGGTGCTTACATGACAATGTTGTACGCAATACCTATCAAGTTTACAGTGCAATATCCTACACCAATCTAATAACAAAAGCATCTAGGTACCATGTGGTTTTTTATTACTTACTGGCAATAGACAGTTCGAATCTTGGCCGGTTCAGCAGAGACTAGCCGAGATTCGAACCATGTATGGGTAAGCTGATTGTTCCCAAGTTGATCGATCAATGACCTTGGGTACAACCAGCCCATCTGATTTTTCATGTGATTATTGCCAGCAGCTATAGCTGGTAGCAATAATCAGTGTGTTCTCCTGGCCAAGACGGCTCCCCTCGCCCCCCCTGTCGAGAAAACACAATAACTCTGCAGGAGGGATTCCCCATTAAAACTGACTGTGTTGATGGGAAAATCGAACAATCTTCTTTTCTGCAACCCATGGTTTCAGGAATGAAAATCACACTATTTATGGCTTAATAAACATAAGCTTTACAGATGTTATAGTATTATATTTCGCTAGAACGCTGTAACAGCTAGATGGTCAGAGTTTGGATAGGAAGATGTCAGTTATATGGCTCCATTCAGTAAGCTATAGCACATATGCTATTTGACATAAAAACGTTTATTTTTAGTCAAGTGGCTGTCATTGCTTAATATTAAAAGATAATTACAGCAAATAATGACTGCTATAGCTAAGAGATTTGAGCCTATAAGTTATTAGTTGACCACAGCCACAAGCTAAAAAAAAAAAAGCTTGCATTGTGGTAATGGGGATCTTGTACAATCAAAGTGAATTCTAAGGACTATTTCACCATTTTAGCTAACCTTTAAATTAAACTGGACAATAAATATATTCATGGGTGGGCTATTTTTATAACTAGCCTATTTTATTATCATGTTTACAGCTGGTATATATAGAATAAATAGTATTTATTATAATGACCATGACTTGACCATCCCTTTAATTTCTGTAAAAGACATCAATTAGACAAGATTCTGTGGCTGATTAAATGCAGGCAAGGCATTGGCTGAATTCAATTAACCACAGGACCTGTATGACTTACATATGTCAGTAATTAGGAATGTTTATTGAGGACTGAGCTTACAGACCTACAATACAAAGCTAACGAGGCATAATGTGGCTACACATTGTGACCACCCTTAAAATAGAAATAAAGCACATTTGTATATTTAAATATCATTATTTATTTATAATTATTTTAATATTTAACTTATTATTTCCAGTTATTATGACAAAACCATAAAAAATACAAGATTTATGCAAACTATTCAATATGAATAATGCTTTCTGTAAGAATTTCGTAAAATATAATATGTTAACACATATTTGTAAACACAGCACACAAAGTCCCAGTGCAAATAAGCCTCTTTCAGGAATAAAGATTAAAGAGTTTTTTTAAAGTCTTATTCTGTCCAGCTTCTTGAAAGAAAGAAATTATAGCTCTTTAGTGTGTTAATATCTCACATACTGCTGTTCTTCATACTGGTAGGAAGATGGCATGACAGACTGGTGGGGCAAGTACATCATGGGCATTTGTGGTCGGCTGAAGGTGTTAAGGGGTTCCATGGTTGGTGCTTGACTGGCATAATTTACAGACATGGGATCCAGCAAAGGGTTGGGTGCATAATGTTGTTGCATTGGCTGGGTGTACTGATAGGCTGGCATGGACTGTGTTGGGTACCCAAACACACCATAAATGTGAGCTGCATGAAATTGGCCTTGTCTTCCTTCTTGCATTTCACGCTTATGTTTCATCCTTCTGTTCTGGAACCAAGTTTTAATCTGTAAAGATAAACCTTGAGGTTACTATATAGTTCTGTATAGGATATATATATATATATACACAAGTAAAAAATATCATTGCGTGAAAAACAAATTCTAAGGACTCTTTCACCATTGTAACTAACACCAGATTCTTTGCACTATTTTAGTATTTACTATAACTGCAACAATTTTTAAAATAATGATAAGAATCAATGTTTTGGTCACATAAATGCATGGACATTACACAGTTTACGTTGTGATCCTACACATAATTAAGTCATCTAACCTATTCAGGGAGCTATTATTATCCTGTTGGACTCACAGTATCAGGGATTACTTAGCAATGATCTGAACAATAGGGGAATCAGCAAAGTGTTAATAGGTAAGGTGTTGATTTTACAAGGCGACAAATACCTGGAACCCAAACAAAAGCTACATGGTATGAACTTTTATCTAAAATCCCAAAACTACCTAAAACAGGAGCAATGAAATGAGTACATACCTGAACTTCAGACAACTGGAGCTTAGCTGCAAGCTTGCGTCTCTCTGATGCACCCAAATATTTGTGTTTTTGGAAGGTAGTTTCAAGGGTAGTAATCTGTTCAGTGGTGAAGGCTGTTCTCAGTCTGCGACCCATTTTACCCTCTTCATCAGAAACATCACTTGATTCCTCTGTTCTGTCTGCTCCTGGGGATGTAGAACCAGATCGACTAGTTTCACTCTCATAGCCAGATTCAGCACTAGAAGAGCAGCCTATTAAAATGAAGAAAGGATTAGCATTAATGAAAGCGTTAAAAAAAAAAAAATCACAATAAAAAAAATGATAGTAAAAAAAAAAAAAAAATCAAAAATCATAGTAAAAACAAACACTACAGCTATATACATTTAGGAAGATTGACGTATTAATACAATCAACTTTGATTAATTATTGGCAATGTAGACTTAAGTAAAAATAAGAAAAGATTGTTCATAAATATGGAACACAACTTACCGGAATGAGTCAAGTCTTCACTCAAGATTTTTTGCTCCGTTTGTCTTTCAGACATCTCTTGGCTGAGTGTAGGGATATCTTGAGAACTGGTAGATTTTTGGACATCGTTGAAGAAAATGTTTTCTGACTTGGTATACAGTCCATTGTAGAGAGGGGAATGTGAGGCTTCCAAGTCCTCCTGTGGTAGATCAGCGCAAGGCAAAACAGGAGACAGTCTTGTGCTCTCCAAAGTACAAGGAGAAACTTCATAGTCACTGGATTGATTGGATAGATCTGAATCCCATAAGTTTGGAGACAATGCCAGTTGCTGAGTTCCTGGGTATGGTGCCACTTGGGCAATGTTTGAAAATGGCCGCATTACAGGACTCCAAAAATATGCAGTAGTTTTATCATCCTTTGGTATTTCATGAGAGCTGGGTGATCTGAAGGTTGTCTTCTCTTTCAGGCTGCTTTGGGAAAGCCATTCGACCGAAGCAAAATTGTGTGCCATCTCCTCTATGTCCTTGTGCTTGCTGGCTGAAGAGGTCTTGAAATGATTGCTAGGAGGAGATCCTCGCCCTCTTTATATCCCATTCCCAAAGAAAGGTTCTGCTTGTGTAAACACACTTCAAAGCAGAGATCAGCATCACCTAATTGTCATCAATTACCTCAAAGAAAAGAGATTGTGTCCCCCTATTCACACATTGAGCACCACACTGAGGCCTGGCTCCACAATGTCTGCCTTCAGTTGGCTTACCCACTGATACTTAATTTGCATGTTACATCCTCTCTTGTATGCAGTCTGGCAGGCCTGACCCTCTCACACTTGCAGCTTGTACAGCCAAAAATCATAAAATTAATTGAATTGGACGTAAATGGTTTATGTCCTATGGACTTCACAAAACTAGGTTATTAAAGTAATGAAATATATAAATATTTTAGATTTTCCATAGTGTTAAATGTTAATGCCTGGTTTAAAAAAAAACTGTACTATCTCCCTTTATATTGTAAAGTGCTACACAAAGTGCTGCCACTACATAAATCCTGTATCATAGTAATTAAATATACGGTATATACATATCTATACAAATATAGCCGGCAGCAGTAATCATATTCTGATGGCGGGAAAATTTCCCGCTGGCAGAATACAATATCGCAGTGGGAGGGATATCCCCATTAACACTGACTGTGTTGATGGGGGACTCAAGCGACTTTCTTTCCCTCAACCCGTGGTTGAAAGAAAGAAATTTGCTTAATTTATGACCAACCTTAAAGACTCGTACACACTGTAATAAAATCGGGTGAACATTTTCGTCCGAGGAACGATCGTGCAAATTTATGAAAGTGCGCACACAAATTTTAACAGCCGATTCCAACCTTCCGAACAAATTTTTCCAGGGACAAATCCCAAAATTTTTCTCATACGGGAACCAAACTATTTTACTTTAATGTGTACCATTTTCACACAAGAAATATCAGAAACGAAAGAGTGCACATGATCAGAAACAATAAACAACAAAAAAAACCTTTGTCGTACGAGAATTTTCGTACATTATTTCCTTCCTCGGTTCCAACTTGCTGGAAAATAACGAGGAAAATCAGATGCCACTTTAGCCTCGTACACACGATCAGTATATCAGATGAATGCTTGTCCCTTTCCTTTTTCTTTGGCATGCTAGTCTCATATCTAACATGAAGAGGTTACTCAACTAATGAAAATTCTCATACAACAGAATACATCTTTGGAAGTGATGTAATTCGTTGTATTGTATTGTAATGTATTCTGTCATTTCCGTGCATGCATAGTTTTGCTCTTCTGATTTTTGTCAGAGGATAACTGTACTGATTAAGCAAAAATCCTACAAGGAAATTTTTTTTATGTGTCCCTTCTGATAATTTTGAGTGAACAGTCGTGATTGGCTCTGAAAAGCTGTGTACTAACGATCAGATTATCATACGATCACTTTGAAAGTGGTATATTTTGTCCGATTTTTTGATCGAGTGTGACACCGTTGTGGCTTTAGTGACACCATTGCACCTCAGCTCCAACATCTGTAGTTAACCATTTTCAAACAAGTATAATTTTCCATCATGTTCGAAAATGAATTCCCCATGATAATATTCACTTTTTAAATTAAGTTTTAATAAATTTCCAATAGATTTTTTTTCCCACATTTGCAAAATTCAGATTGAGGAATTTTGGTAATCTTGCTCAAATTAGGAAAAAAAGTGTCTTGTCCTTGGTCAGCTTTATTCTGCTTGTTATACACAAGTTCGGACAGAATATTACTAGATATATAAAAAAGTAAGAAAGTATGTGTTATATGTAAAGTTGCTTCTGATCATTTTATCAGCGATACACTGTTGCATTTTTCTCTACTGCTTATATAGTCTTTAATTACTGCTTTGAAGTCCTTTGAATGTAGTTCATTTAAAGAATTTTGATTTTTACATTTGTCTGATGGCATGGAAAGGCATTGCAGAAACCCACTGCACTGGCATATTGGTAAAAGCAACAGCGATCAGGTAAGTGTTCTCTGGCCTATCTGAATGCCTCTGCTGCTTCTTCCTCAGCCAGCCTTTGCCTGATGGAGTTATGCCACGTACACACGGGACGACGATCGTACGTACGATCGTCGCAAATCGTATGTTGCATAATGTAAATAGCATACTGACATGCACCCGACGGTCGTACATACAACTTGCGGCCGGCCGAACGTGATGACGTGAACGAGCGTATAAAGAGGAAGTAGCGCCACCCTTTGGGCTCCTTCATCTAATTTCGTGTTAGTTGAAGTGGACTTGGCGCATGAGTGTTTAGCACAATACAACTTGTTGTACACAACTGCTCTACACACGATACAACAGTCGTATGCGAGCTTGTTGGCACGACCAAGTTTTGTAGTCTGCACATACAATTCCCATGTACGACCGTCGTATGTTCGACTGTTGAAAGCACGCCCACACACGATCGATTTTGCATACAATGGTCGTGAGTACAACGTGTTGAATGTGATCGTCGTCCCGTGTGTGCGAGGCTAAAGTCTAATACCTATGAGCCATGCACATATGACTCATTGGTTATAGATTATTTCCTTGTCCAGCCAAAAATAGAGTATCTAATGTACACTGACATGTTATGAAGCACCATTGACTTCTATAGGATCACATGAACTTGGTTTGAACATGAATCACTGAATACAAATAAATAAACTTTTAGAACTATGGAATGAGGTCCAGAGACTGGCAGCCATTACACTCTAACATAAACAATACATATGCTGATCTACAGACTTTGTGTGGACTTTCGAAAAATAGAAGATCTGTATACTGCAAATAACCACTGTGTCTGCGGAAACCATCATTTTAATGGATGAATAGATAAGCAAATTAAGTAAACGAATTGCAGCCAATGCTCCCAACTGATTCTCAGGACACAGTATGGAACATGTCTCTCACTCAATACTAAGCCATCCAATTTATGGGTAAACCATCATTCAGCCCATTCATTCTGGTAAATTGAACACTTATAAATAATGATTCAGTCCACAATGGTTAATCTAATTTTACAAAAATAGTACCACTACCCAGACCTTCACAAAAAGAGAGGCTAACCAGACAGTTGCTCTAATACATTCAGCCTGTATAGCCAGAAATCATATATAATAATTGGATTGGGTGTAAATGCATTTCATCCCATGCCGTTTACAAAACTACGATATAAACAAATTACATTTTTAAATATACAAATTCTTTAGATTTTACGTGTTAATACTTGAATATAATGCTGGTCATGAATGGATCTTGTTTTTTTTTTTGATCAGAGAGTATTTTATTTTTTTTAATCAGATTTTATTTAATTTTGCTTGTAGTTACAGAAAATGTACTAAAAATAAAACACAAACACCAAGTAAGCAAAATACATTGAAAAAGACCCCCACACACACAAACACAAAAAGCATACCCAACCCCCAGCGCAATAGGTAAGTTAAGTGTCAGAAAGTTGGCGGGAAAAAAATTAACAGATGTCCGCACCCGCGCAACAGGAATCCTCCCTCCCACTGTATTATGACTTTCTGTCAAAATACGCAGATCAATGGCCTTACCCAACTGGCTGCAACTACTGATGGAGAAAACTTTTCAAACATTGCTGTTCTGTGCAGCAGGAACAGCCATACATGGATTGAAATTTGACTGGCCCATGCTAAACCATCTATGGTTACACATACAGTATCTCACAAGAGTGAGTACACCCCTCACATTTTTGTAAATATTTTATTCTATCTTTTCAAGTGACAACACTGAAGAAATGACACTTTGCTACAATGTAAAGTAGTGAGTGTACAGCTTGTATAACAGTGTAAATTTGCTGTCCGCTCAAAATAACTCAACACACAGCCATTAATGTCTAAACCGCTGGCAACAAAAGTGAGTACACCCCTAAGTGAAAATGTTCAAATTGGGCCCAAAGTGTCAATATTTTGTGTGGTCACCAATTATTTTCCAGCACTGCCTTAACCCTTTTGGGCATGGAATTCACCAGAGTTTCAGAGGTTGCCACTGGAGTCCTCTTCCACTCCTCCATGGCGACATTGCGGCGCTGGTGGATGTTAGAGACCTTGCGCTCTTCCACCTCCTGTTTGAGGATGCCCCACATTGCTCAATAGGGTTTAGGTCTGGAGACATGCTTGGCCAGTCCATCACGTTTACCCTCAGCTTCTTTAGCAAGGCAGTGGCCATGTTGGAGGTGTGTTTGGGGTCATTATCATGTTGGAATACTGCCCTGCGACCCAATTCCTGAAGGGAGGGGATCATGCTCTGCTTCAGTATGTCACAGTACATGTTGGCATTCATGGTTTCTTCAATGAACTGTAGCTCCCCAGTGCCGGCAGCACTCATGCAGTCCCTGACCATGACACTCCCACCACCATGCTTGACTGTAGGCAAGACACACTTGTCTTTGTACTCCTCCCCTGGTTGCTGCCACACACGCTTGACACCATCTGAACCAAATAAGTTTATCTTGGTCTCATCAGACCACAGGACATGGTTCCAGTAATCCATGTCCTTAGTATGCTTGTCTTCAGCAAACTGTTTGCAGGCTTTCTTGTGCATCATCTTTAGTAGAGGCTTCCTTCTGGGACAACAGCCATGCAGACCAATTTGATGCAGTGTGCGGCGTGTGGTCTGAACACTGACAGGCTGACCCCCCCCCCCCCACCCCTTCAACCTCTGCAGCAATGCTGGCAGCACTCATACGTCTATTTTCCAAAGACAACATGTGACTATGATGCTGAGTACGTGCACTCAACTTCTTTTGTCGACCATGGTGAGGCCTGTTCTGAGTGGAACCTGTCCTGTTAAACCGCTGTTTGGTCTTGGCCACCGTGCTGCAGCTCAGTTTCAGGGTTTTGGCAATCTTCTTATTGCCTAGGCCATCTTTATGTAGAGCAACAATTATTTTTACAGATCCCCAGAGAGTTCTTTGCCATGAGGTGCCATGTTGAACTTCCAGTGACCAGTATGAGAGAATGAGAGCGATAACACCAAATTTAACACATCTGCTCCCCATTCAAACCTGAGACCTTGTAACACTAATGAGTCACATGACACTGAGGAGGAAAAATGGCTAATTGGGCCCAATTTGGACATTTTCACTTAGGGGTGTACTCACTTTTGTTGACAGCGGTTTAGACATTAATGGCAGTGTGTTGAGTTATTTTAAGGGGATAGCAAATTTACACTGTTATACAAGCTGTACACTAACTACTTTACATTGTAGAAAAGTGTAATTTCTTTAGTGTTGTCACATGAAAAGATAGAATAAAATATTTACAAAAATGTGAGGGGTGTACTCACTTTTGTGAGATACTGTGTGTATATATATATATATATATATATATATATATATATATATATATAGTTTTGACTATTTCAGCATTCAGAAATGCTTATTTGCTGTAGATTTTAACCACTAATTTCAATCTGTCAACATATGTCAAAAGTACGGTGACTGGACATGAGTGGAACTGGCCAATGCATTTAGAGCCAATTTATTGTTGCCGTGATCTGTCAAAATGACCTGACTATCACATAGCTATTCTTGCATATGAATGATGGTCTCCTCACACAGTCAGTGGTTGTTTACACTACAGACATCTTCTATTTTTTCTGAAGACTATCCAAATCAGCATACATGTGGTTTCTTGTTTATGTTAAGAGTGCAATGGCTGCCATTCCCAGTTTACAAAATCCCCCCTTAAATATATAAGGTGATTTAAATGTTTAAAAATAGTACCACCACCCAGAACTACACATTAGACTAAACCAGAGAGTCTTGTAAAACAGCTTTTCTGCTATAGAGGAGAACACTATTGTAAATATGTGCTTTAGATATTTAAGTGCACATTGTAGACCTAAATATAATCATTTTACCATTCTGGTTTTACTTGAAGTGACAAAATAGGCATATCTTTGGCATGCTTAAAACCTAAAAAATATTAGTAAGGTGTCTTCCCAATCTAACTACTAAAATATGTTTTAATTTTTACCAGTGACAAATCTGGCCTGCTCCAGTCTCTAGGATCAATATGCTAATGAAGTGAGCCGAAAACTCCAGCTCTGGTCATTTCTAAGAGGAATGAGATGATAGACTGATTATCTTTTAGTTTTTTTTTCATAAGAGAAACATTGGTCTTGGGTTTCAGCTTGAAAATAAAGCTGTCTGGACAACAACCAATTTGAGATCTATGACTGTACTTGGTACCGCTGGGGTCTAATGGCTACAAGCCTCTTGAACCAGTTCCACACCGCCCACCGTCTATTTACAGCGGCAGTGTGGACGATGAGCGCGAATCGCTGTAAAAAAGCGGCGATCAGCAAGTGGCCACCAGGGCACGCTTGCGCGCCCGCCACACTCCTGGGGAGTGTGCCCGCGGCTCAGGCGGACCCGATGTTCGCCGGTGAGCCGCGATGAGCGGCCACAGGCAAAGAACGGGGAACCGCTGATGTAAACACGGCGGTTCCCCGCTCTGTTAGTGGGGGCATGGGTGATCTACTGATCCCTGTCACTGGGATCAGTTAGATCTCTCATGCCCATGGTAGCCCAGCCCCCCCACAGTTAGAACACATCCAGGGAACACAGTTAACCCCCAGATCTCCCCCTGCAGGTTAACCCCTTCAGTGCCAGTGACATTTACACAGTAATCAGTGGACATTTAAATTTCTGATCGCTGTATGAATGTCATTGATCCCAAAAAAGTGTCAAAAATGTCCGAAATGTCTGTTGCAATATCGCAGTACCGCTAAAAATCACAGATCGCCGCCATTACTAGTAAAAAATAAAAAAAAAATAAAAACCCCAGAAATGAATTCTCACCATCCGTAAACATGGCCACTTTTGCGCAAACCAATCAAACGCCGATTGTGATTTTTTTTTTATCACAAATATGAGGAAGAATATAAATCGGCCAAAACCGATGAAAAAAATGTTTTTTTATATTTTTTTTTGGATTTGTATTTTAGCAAAAAGTAAGAAATGTGTTTTTTTTTGCAACCAAATGGTCGCTCTTCTTTTGTTTATAGCGGTGATCAGAAATGACGCAGAGGCGATCAAATACCACCAAAAGAAAGCTCTATTTGTGGGGAAAAAAAGATGCAAATTTCGATGGGTACAACGTCGCACAACTGCGCAATTGTCAGTTATTTATTTATTTATTATTTATTTATTATAGGTACTTATATAGCGTCGTCAATTTACGCAGCGCTTTACATATATATATTTTACATTCACATCAGTCCCTACCCTCAAGGAGCTTACAATCTAAAGTCCCTAACTCACATTCATACATATACTAGGCACAATTTAGACAGGATCTAATTTACCTACCAGCATGTCTTTGGAGTGTTAAAGCGACATAGTGCCGAATCGCAAAAAGTGCTCTGGTCTTAACCTGGGAAATTATTCCGGGGCTGAAGTGGTTAAGCTGGCCACAGACACAAGAGGGTGATTGGATGTGCAGACACAATCTGATTACCATTAGGCCAGGAATGAGAGTTGACCAACAATTTACTACAGATGAGTCGTGGTCTCAGGCAGCCATTTAAGTTTAAGCTCATTGAACAGGGCAGAGAGGCATGCTGTTAGCACCTTTAGTGCCAACTTATCAGAAGAGGAATAGCAATCATACAAGTTTTTCCAACCTTCCCAGTTGCGTTTTTTCCTTATGATAGATACTTATATGATTCATAGGTATTACATTGTCTCCTTATCCAGCCATAAAAGGCAATCTCATGCCTATTGACCCCTTAGGCTAAGTTCACAGCTGTGTGGGTGGTGCCGCTGCGGGACCCGCACAAATAACGGCTGCCGCAACCACCCACACGGAGAAATGCGGGTGCTATTAATCCTAATGGCATGCTGCCCGCACAGGTAATTGCACCCGTACTGGGAACCTCGGTTCCTGTGCAGGCTGCAATCTCAAAAATAGTGCAGGGACTTCTTTCCTGCGTGCTCAAGGGCACGGCAGCCCATTCAAATGAATGGGCTCTTTTGCCTGCAAAACCGCGGCCCGCATGGCCACACAGGTGTGAACCTAGCCTTATGACACTTCATTGATTTCTGCGGGATCACAACATGACTTCAATTTGGATATGAATCCCTGAATATAAATAGGAAACATTTAAAACAATGGAATGGGATCCAGGGACTGGTAGCAATAACACTAACATAAACAAGAAGCTATGTGTATTCTGATCTTCAGACTTTGTGAGGCCTCTGTATACTGCAAATAACCATCTGTCTGAGGAAATTTTCATTTATATGCATGAATAGCTATGTAAATGAGGTGAACTAGTTCACCCGAACAGCCAGCGCCCTCAGCTGATTCTTAAGACACATTAGGAAATATGTCTCTGGCTCAAAATGGGGTCATACAGTTTATGGGAAGACCAGCATTAAGCCCCTTCATTCTGGTAAGTTGAATACCCATAAATTTTGGTTCAGTCCACAGGATGGCTCCTTTCAGGTTACAGGGTAATTTATTTGTTTCCAAAATAGTACTGCCACCCAGACCTTCACAAGAGAGAGATGAAACCAAACCCAGGGCTGGGGGTTCCCACATTTGCAAAATACAGATTGAGGAATTTTGGTAATCTTCGTCAAATTAGGAAAAAAATGAAATTGTTTTGTCCTTGGTCAGCTTTATTCTGCCTGTTATACACAAGTTCAGACAGAATATGACTAGATATAAAAGTCTGTCAAAAGTGCCAACTCATTTAAATCTCCAATTATGTTACTTCCGGTGTCTCTCCAGCAGCAGTAATTGCAGATTTTGATGACTTGGCTGTTTTCACAGAACACCGGCAGCGTATGCACTACGGTACATGACGAGTTGGCTGTTTTGACAGAACACTGTTGTTAGTTACTAGTGGGTCTCCTAATAATATCCACTCATTAGATTGTGTACCGTAGTGTATACGCTGCCGATGTTCTGTGAAAACAGCCAAGTCGTCGAAATCTGCAATTACTGCTGCTGGAGAGTCACTGAAAGTGAGGTGGTTGGAGATTTTGACGAGTTGGCTCTTTTGAAAGGGCACCGGTACTGGCTGAATTTCTATCTATGTATGGGTACCCTATTGATCAACTTCTATACAACCACTCTGTCAGTTTTTTTCTGAACAATCAGTGCTGCCAACATTGATCCATATGTAGATATGTGCACATAAAACTGAGTTTTATATATTTGCCATAGCCCCCTTTTTCTATAGATAGATCAATGTCTTGTATTAGTAAGTTCTGCTGGGCATTGTTGTCTGTTTGGGCAACTTCTGCCCATACCGTGCTACATTTGTCCCTCTGGTTGTTCCGCCAATGCTAGTGTATATGTCTGTATATATAGTTGCCCTTTTCCAACATGGCCCCCAGGTAAGCCTGACGAAGGACCACGTAACCCCCGCTGGACGTGTACCCGGAATTGACATCACCTCGCTCCCGTGTATTGTAGACTGGCTACCATCTACCTGAAGCGATGGAAGCACTGGAATCCACCATTGCGGCTGTGCCCACGGTGGTACAACGGTCCCCCGGAGCACCTCACCCGGACACAGCCGATGACCCTGCTGAGATACACATGCCGTATTACCATGCACTTTTGTGAGTGCATTACATATGTGATTTTATCTATTAAATTGTTTTTATACTGCACTTAGTAGGCACTGCTTTTTATCTATCTGAATAAATAATCTGAGTCTGGACTTTTCAGGAAACAAAAGAAGATCTTATACATATTCCTGTTTTTGTAGAAAAAGAATAGCCTTTTATTTTTATTTGGTAGAAAAGGGTTGGTCTGTGTGCCTCACATTACAAAAATATACCTAAAGCCTGGCTACACATTACAGCACTATAAGGTCACATATAGCCAGCCATTCTTGAACTATTGGTCTCATTATCTACCTAGATTCATTAGAGAACATCACAGACACTTCTCCGGAGCCTCTTTGAAGTCTGTTCACACTGATCTTAATCTGAAGTCTTTGCTTGGTTGTATTTGCATATCATCTAGCATTGAGTGCGTCTCCATGTCTCACCAGTAAAGATTCCCAGAAAATGGCCAAACAATATGTGAGTCCTTGCAGTGATGTGTTTAAACATATTGGCCTGTATATGGCCAGCCAGAGACATAAGGAATAAACTACTATAGCTGACATTCTTGAGATGCCACATCTAATGAAAAAGTGATTTTCGAGGTTGAACATTAAAATATTGGTTTAAAGATACATTGAATGTCCTATCACACTGCACACTGTAATTTTGCTACATTTTTAATCCAAGAAACACATCCTCTGGTTAGTAGAGATCTTGTCAGGCTTTTTGTAGGAGTACTTAAAATCAAATTCCAGCTTTGCTATTACATTAAAGTATAACTAAAGTCAATTTTTTTTAGTTTTGGATAGAGTGGAGAGGGAACACTTGTCAGTAGGGATGGGCGAACGGTTCGGCCATTCGCCGAACACCCAAATAACAGGGTGTTCGCCCCAACAAATACCCTGCAATGCACTGAGCGCTGCACAGTGCATTCTGTGCCCTAATTGGGCAAAGCTTTGCCCAATCAGGGCACAGTGTAAGCTGGCTGTTAAGGAATGGGACCGGGAAGCTGGCCGCCGCATCCTTAACAACCGATGAGTCATCAGCTGTCAATGGGTTTCCCCAATGACAGCTGAATAAATTAAAAAAAAGTGCTGGTTAAAAAAAAATAAAGAAAAAAAATGGCATTATATGCAAGTAATTGGCCATAAAAGAACCTTTCCAGAACGGGAAATGTTCTAACCCCAACCCCATTGAAGTCTATGGGAGCTGAACAGGAAAAAATAAAAGTGCCCATTTTGAAGGCTTAGATGCAAGTAAATGGCCATAAAAGGGGTATGGGGTTCTGGGTACTGCCCTGGGGGACATGTATCAATCAAAAAAAAAAAATTGTTTTTCCAGGAGCAGTGATTAGTAGTGGTTAGCACTTTTGCCTGGCAGCAAAAGGGTCGCTAGTTTGAAACCCAACCACAACACTACCTGACTGGAGTTTGCCTGTTCTCCCTGTGCCTGCGTGGGTTTCCTCCAGGTACTCCGGTTTCTTCCCACACTCCAAAGACATGCTAATTTAATTTGATCCTGTCTAAATTGGCCCTATGTGTATGTATGAATGTATGTATGAATGTGAGTTAGGACCTTAGATTGTAAGCTTTTTGAGGGTAGGGACTGATGTGAATGTACAATGTATATGTAAAGCACTGCGCAAATTGACTGCGCTATACAAGTACCTGAAATAAATAAACAGTGAACCCCATTGAAGTCTATGGGAGCCTAACAGGAAAAATCAAAAGTGCCCATTTTGAAGGTTTATATGCAAGTAAGTGGCCATAAAAGGGGTATGGGGGTCTGGGTACTGCCCTGGGGGACATGTATCAAGAAACAAAAAAGACACAATCGTTTTTTAATGGGAGCAGTGATTTTAATGATGCTTAAAGTGAAACAATGAAAATGAAAAATTACTTTAAATATTGTGCCGGGGGGGGGGGGGGGACCTTAATGTGCCTGTAAAGTGGCACATTTGTAGCATATACAGTACATGCTATAGCAAAACAAAATCCCATTTAAAATGACTCGCAGTTACAATTTCTGGCACCCGGCTATTAAAAAATAAAGAAAGAACAGCGTGTGGTCCCCCCAGTCCATACCACGCCACATTATTTTTTAAAAACTGCATGAGGTCCCCCCAAAATCCATACCAGACCCTTATCTGAGCATGCAGCCTGGCAGGTCAGGAAAAGGAGGGGGGTTGAGCAAGCGCCCCCCTGAATCATACCAGGCCACATAATCTCAAAATGGGGGGGGGTGCTTTGGGGCAGGGAGGCTCTGCGCCTCCACCTCAAATCACCTTGTCCCCATGTTGATGGGGACAGGGGCCTCTTCCTGACAACCCTGGGCTGTGGTTGTCAGGGTCTGCGGGTGGGGGGCTTATCGGAATCTGGAAGCTCCCTATAACCAGAGGGCCCCCAGATCCTGACACCCCCCGAGTGTCTGATGAGCATGCTGGAAAACCAGCAGCCGACTGACTCTCCTGATCAGCGCTCTCAGCCAATGGCAGCCAGCACTGATTGGAGTGTTCTGGCGGGGGGCAATCCCCCTGTTCAACCCGGTATGCACATCTGGCTGCTTTGTGGACCTAGCGCCCACTTTGGCACTCTATGCATCGATCCACAACCTATGCCATACTTGGTAAGACTGGTACAAAAAAAGCATCCTAAGGCTGGCCATACAACTTTCTTATATAATTTTCCTTTAGATTTACCAAACCATATAATAGGAGGTCAAACCTAAACACTTTCAGTTTGTATGCAATCAGGCAGGCCCTTGAACTAGATAGTTGAAGGTAAATCTAAAGGAAATTGAATAATGGAATTGTATAATGTATGGCTAACCTAACCTTTCAGGTTCTGCAACAATTTTTCTCTGCATGCATGTTTTTAGGGTCATTTTAACGGTAATGCCAGGAAGGCAAAAAGCCCCATTCACATGCAGTACATAAGAGTTTATTGGCCCAGCATGCATGTGAATACCAAATCACACTTGAACTACTGGTTTCATTATCTATAAAGGATCAGTTTCCCCAATTTAACGTGACATTAGAGAACATCACAGACACATCAGTGGAGACTCTTTGAAGTTTATTCTAAATGATCCTAATCAAAAGTCTCTGCCCAGCTGTGAATGGCCCACAGCATAGCAAGAGTACATTTCTATATCACATGGAGAACAGGCAAAATAGTTCAGTGAAGAAAAACAGATTATATGTATGCTAAAGTAACATGACAATTTATTTGCTGATTATGGAAGTGGTGACAGGTGTTTATTCTGGGACAATTTGTGTCCTTGTGTCACCCTCAGTGGCTTATGCAAATGCCCCTTTAATAGACCAACCTGTCTCTCCCCAGGAGGCTGGAGCCGGCATCTTTACCATTGCAAGAGAGAGACTGTAACAACTTCCTATTCTAAACAGTTTACATCAAATACATTAGATTAGAATTGCCAAAGTGTTTAGCACCTAGAATACAAACAGCAAATCAAAGGAAAGCATTTCTTTGTGGCTCCCCTGTAGCAGACAGTAGGTCCTGCATTGCTCTGGGGGCTCTACAGAATGTAAAATCATAGTACAATATTACCTCTATTACAGTTCTTCTTAAAGTATGGGTCACGATCCCAACTAGGTTGTGGACATGTTTGTGATGGGTCTCCTAATGACTGTGTAAGAAACTTAATTAGCCTAGTTTGTCCAATCGCAAAATCAGCAATAAAGGACTCTTTATTTACATACGTTTCAAATCATATACTACCACGATCTAAGATGTAGCTTATAAACAATGTGGTTAATGAATCACAGAGACGGGATTTATGGAACGAAAACATAAAAAATTTTCCTGCCCATTACAATTCACCACCATTGACATTTTAAATGTTTTTATGTTATGAGCATTTACATTGAAATTATGTGCCGAAATGTATCATCTGTTTTGAATTAGAATTATTGTCTTATTAACAATATGTTAGCTTTTCACATTTCTGTTTTATCGTGTTTGTATGACAACTTCAGTTAGTTCAAAATAAATACTTTTACTATTTGATTTTTTTATTAGACGGCTAGTTTTAATTTTCTTTGTATAGGCTTGTAGACATTTTACAATTTATAATTCCCTTTTTTGGGTCCCTGCATGGTAATCATTTTCTAAATTTTAATTAGAATTTTGCTCAAATTACATTTTTTCAGAATTCTTGCTCTAATATATAAATACCTTGGCACTATTCTAGCCATAAATAAATCTAATTTCATGCAACAAGACTACAATAATGACAGTAAAATCCATATATAACCTAGAGTAAATGATAAAATGTGACCTTTCATCAGCCTACAGCAGCTGCACCATTGAAAGATATTTGCTAATTGGCTGCCATCGGTACGTTTGCCTTATCAAACAAGCAGGGTTTTTTTTTATTCTGTATGCTTTTTTAACAACAGTTTTGTAATTAAAGTCTCATTTCCGCAGAAGCATTTAAGCATTCATGTTGTGTTTTTATAATGGAGTCAACCAATTCCATAGCATTGAATAATAGTTAACAAATACCATGGCATTGTATAGAAAGGGCATTGGGGCAACTAAAAGGCTGGATATTCAATAGGCAATGTAGGAGACTCCTAGACTTTACATGGCCGTTATTATGACAGTTCATCAGCATCAGAGCAATGAACCTGATATCTGTGAGTGCCAGTGTAATAGGTTACAATAGGTCTTTCAATCTATAGAGGATAACTGTTTGGAATAATGCTCAATACAATATAAACTTGCTTGTCTATACACTGATCTGTTAAAAGACCAACTGGTCAGCAAACTGTCTAGTGTAGGGTTTCTCAACCAGGGTTCCATTGAACCCTAGGCTTCCTCCAGAGGTTGCTAGGGTTTCCTTGAGCAATAAGCAATTTCTGCCCTAAGATAAATTCCCACTGACACCATTGATCTTTTAGCTATCTGTAAGGGGGTATTTTTCCCCAATGCCCACAAGTATAAGGAGCATTCTTCTCACTGATCATCACACAATGAATCATGAGTTGTAGATATTGTTATTTTTTAGCAGGGGTTCCCAGGGACCAGGAAAGTTATTTCAAGTTGAAAAGGTGGAGAAAGACTGGTCTAGTGTCTATCTTTTGTCTATTGCCAGATATATTGTATACCACATGGCAATATGTATTTTTTGCTCCAAACAGCACCCTTTCTGGTATTTTTGCTCTAAACCGTTTCAGTGGTTTTCAGCTTCTCGAGTGGAGGTATATTCTGGAACTCTGGGACAATTCTACACAATGCTAAATGCATACAAGCCAGTAATCTTAATCAACCTTCAGTTTCATCACATTGTATGAAATTGGTCATGTTTTGTAAGGAGCTTTAAAAAAATGATTATATCAAAATACTATTATATCTACTTTATGTGGGCAAAGCAATCCTTCTCGAATAATCCAGCTGTAATTAATGCAGCTAATGCCTTGCGAACAGGGCCCTATTTGCTGCTGGAAAAGTGAAATGTGATCTTATGGTTGGGAGGGCTTGTAGCTGAGATGGCACTAGGGCTTAGGTCATTTAGCTAAGGTTTCTTTACTAATCGCTTGATAATATGCTACATTGGAGGACAAAGGAACTTGCTAATTGGCACTCCATTTTCCAGAAGTCGTCCTTTGAAAGAGTAGCTGTGCTTACAATTCAAGGTAATCTGCTGTAGTTAATGAGTTTTTTAACATCTCAACAGGATGTTGATGAGATGTGAAGCAGAAGTCTGTGATCTCTGTTTAGTATTCAATTAGTGAGGCTTTGAAGAGGCCTCACCTTCAGTGACTGGCTGCCTGGTGTTCACCCTACAGCACACCGGCTCTGTCTCTGCAACAACCACTTGAAAGCAGACAAGAAATCAAAATTTCACACACTTGATCCTGAAAAAATATATTTCATAGACATAATTTACCAGTTTAGTTTCTGCCTGCTTTTTGAAACATACCTTTTTCGAAAGGAGACTACAGACATTACAGAATGTTCTCCCAATTCCGCCAAACAGACTCAAAAACGTTGGTTCCTTTCAGCTCTGTTTGGGGGCAAAGTCAATCATCCTTAAAAAAAATGACCTGAAGGATTGCTAATTTTTTTTTTTTAGGACAGGTGAAAACCCACAGTGCCCCCCCCCCCCCTCCTCTCCATAACCACAGAGGATCATTCAGTGGCTCAGTTATGTAAGCATAGGCACATCTATTGGCAGTGCTAGAATTCAAGCCACCCCAAGCCAGGCATAATGCTAGATTTTAATATAGGGAAACTCAAGAAAGAACTCTGTCAAGGGACCATACTTACTTATTTTAAATTTTTAAGAAACATAATTCTTAAGTGCTTTTGCCATCAGTCTACTTTAACTATACTTTCAAATAGCACAACTTAGAAATTTGAGAAAAAGAAAAAAATTCCACCCCACTCCTTCAATTTTCTGGTCACTGCGGTTAAAAACAAAATACTGATAGAAAATTAAACAAACGTTCCTAAAACAATATATTTCAAATGAAATTCTACTAGTTTATGACTAGCTTAAAGTGGTTGTCAACCCTTGACAACCACTTTAACCTACAGGTAATCCTACAATAAGGCTTACCTGTAGGTTCCCTGCATATCTCCTAAACCTGCACGGTTTAGGAGATATACAGTGTACTGTGATGTGCCCACGTCATCGGGCATATGCGCAGTGAAGAAAAGGCCTCCATGCCGTTCCTTCACTGAAATTGTTCACCGATTGGCGGCTCCCGCATGCGCGGGAGTGACGTCACGCGACTCCGTTCAGTCACAGAGCTGGAGATCGCAGCCCCGGAAGGAAGAGGGGCAGAAGATAGATGCTTCCTACTGCGGGGACAGCGCGGGATATCGCGGGGTTCCAATGCAGGTAAGTGCCACCTAATAGGCTAATATATGATGCATACTAGCCCATTATGCTTTTACATTGCAGGGAAATAAAGAGGAAGTAAAACCCATCAAGGTTTACTTCCTGTTTAAGAACGATCCTTCGGGAACGGATCATGCTTACACAGCAAAAAGTTGTAGACACCTTGAAGGCACCTACAATATAATATTTTTACTTGATCCCTCAACAACAGCACACCCTGACCTCTCCAGACACCCCTGCCTGGCCTTTCCCTTTGGAAAGAATGTAGGGATTAATTGGATTTTCCCACATGGGATGTCTAGCAGTGTACCTCTTCCATGGGCATACAACAACTTTGCCACGCAAGAGCATGCTCACACACTGCTGGTAGGGAAAGAGCTTTTGAGAAATGTAGTTCTGTGGGGAGGGGCTCAGAAATAATCCTGGGGCATGCTCCCTCCTGGGAGAACACAGTAAATATTTCTTGCGGCTATAGCTGCTGATAATAATAACACACTAGAAACCCAACATGCTGGTTGTACAAAAGTCATTTGCTGGATCAACTTGGGTACAATCAGCCCGCCCATACATGGGTCAAATCTTGGCCGGTCCACGCTGAACTGGCCAAGAGACAAACCATCTATGGCCAGCTTAAGGTTCCTATTTCACATGCAACTTGCACTAGTTTGGAAAGGAGCCAATTAACCTACCAGCAGGTCTTTAGAGTGTGGTAGAAAACAGTGCCCTGGTTGGGAAGAAAAAGGTCGCTTGTGTCACAAGGCAAGAGCACTAACCACTTGATCGCTAAATACAGCTGTGAGCTGAATCAAAGAGATCACTTTTCAGCAATGTTACATTAAAGAGACCCTGTCATCAACTTACAAAACTGTTGGCAAAAGTCACAGAGAAATTAAGTATTTTAAATGCTTTCTGTTCACTTGCAATGTGTCCATCATCTCCCGTGCACAAAAACAAAGCCACAAGAAGGAGAACCTACAAATCTTACAGTATGTTTGAATAAGGCCACATACACACTGGGTGCATAGCCCTGGTGCAGAATATTCTGGTGTTTAGGTGCATATGGGAGGCATGTGTCCAGCCTATTAAAGCCTATTAACCACTTCACCCCCGGAAGGATTTCCCAGGTTCGGACCGGAGCCCTTTTGCAATTCGGCACTCCGTCGCTTTAACTGACAATTGCGTGGTCGTGTGACGTTGTACCCAAACGAAATTTGCGTCCTTTTTTTCCCACAAATAGAGCTTTCTTTTGGTGGTATTTGATCACTGCTGCGTCATTTCTGATCGCCCCTATAAACAAAGAAAGAGCGACAATTTTGTAAAAAAAAAACAAGATTTCTTACTTTTTGCTAAAATTAAAAAAAAAAAATATAAACATTTTTTTTCATCGGTTTTGTCCGTTTTATATTCTTCCTCATATTTTTGGTAAAAAAAAAAAAATCGCAATCGGCGTTTATTGATTGATTTGCGCAAAAGTTGCTGCGTTTACGGATGATGAGAATTCATTTCTGGGGTTTTTATTTTTTACTAGTAATGGTGGCGATCTGCGATTTTTAGCGGTACTGCGATATTGCAGCGGCCATGTCGGACATTTTTGACACTTTTTTGGGACCAATGACATTTATTCAGCGATCAGGAATTTAAATGTCCACTGAGTACTGTATACATGTCATTGGCTGTGAGGGGGTTAACCTGCAGGGGGAGATCTAGGGGTTAACTGTGTTCCCTGGGTGTGTTCTAACTGTGGGGAGGCTGGGCTACCATGGGCATGAGAGATCTAACTGATCCCAGTGACAGGGATCAGTAGATCTCTTATGTCCCCATTGACAGAGCGGGGAACCGCCGTGTTTACATCGGCAGTTCCCCGTTCTTCCACTCTGGCCACTCATCGCGGCTGGCCGGCGGACATCGGGTCTGCCCAAGCCGTGGGCACACTCCTCCAGAGTGTGTCGGGCACGAGAGCGCGCCGCCGGCGGCACGCACTCACCCCCTAGCTGCGCCTGCGCGAATCACCACCTATTTACGCCGATTCATGGTAAGCGTCCACACTGCCGCCGTAAATATACAGCGCACATTGTGGAACCGGTTAAACTCTATGGGCTTATTTACACATGCTTCAAAATGTGGCATTGGACACACTTTTTGAAACCACTCTGAATTCCAGTCAAAGCAACTGTCACTAATTAAAATGGTTAGCATCAGCCCCTTTCAAACTCCTGGACTGATGGGGTCCGCCTATGAGTTTTTCAGGCGGACCTGATCGGACCATCCATCGCTCTCTGTGGAGCATTCGTCTGGTGGATCAGATCAGAGGACAGTCGGATGGAAACGGACAGATGGTCCATTTCCAGCCAGCAGCCCCATAGAGAACAGCAGGCTGTGTCCGCGTCTGCTCTGCATCAGCAGAGTGGACATGGACCTGTCATCCGCCTGCTCAGTGGGGATCAGCAAAGAGATCCCCTGCTGAGTGGGAGGATCCACTGCCGGCGTCCACCCCATGTGAAAGCGGCCTTACAGTCCTGTTCACATGTTGTGTTTGCTTTGCATCAAAAATGATACCATGTTGCTTTCTTGGTGCTTCAAAGCAACTCCAAAGCTTCCATAGAAGCCTATGACAAAGCTCGCTTACAACAGCTGAAACTTTTGAGGGGCTTTTATTCAGCATTAGCTTTATTTTGTTTTGGAGATATCGCAGGGATGAGATATCCCAGCATGCACAGGGAATCCAACAAGTGAATTGAAAAGACATCATCAGCAGTCACATGGGTGAGGCGATTTAGAGGGTATAGAAGGACTACAGCTGAGTGTTGTTTTCTCAACGTAGAC
This sequence comes from Glandirana rugosa, assembly GCA_018402905.1. Classification (NCBI taxonomy): domain Eukaryota; kingdom Metazoa; phylum Chordata; class Amphibia; order Anura; family Ranidae; genus Glandirana; species Glandirana rugosa. The sequence goes on along the minus strand of BLSH010367513.1, from coordinate 2,169,937 downwards.
ATCCTGTGGGAAATAGAAAGAAGTTTAGGCCTCATTCCCATGGGTGGTCTGGCCGGTACCGCGTGAGTTGGCTATTGGTTTATGCAAGTAGTGCCATTCCTTTTTACATTTTTTGAGGTAATCTTTTATAGGGGCAGCTGTTTTTTTTACACATATTCAGACGGAGAGCACTAGATTCTTTATTTTTTATTTATGGTGGAGTTCATCCTGTGACAAAAAGTTGGATATCCTCTGATGTGGGTTTGAGCATCTGGTTAATCCGTCAGGGTCGGATCATTAAGGTGAGAGGCCAGTCTAGCCTTTGGTGGATGGGAGCTGTCATACCTGAGCACCTGTGTGTTTTTCATTTATACTCACTTCACAGAGGATCATCTTTCACTCATGGACGTTTCCAGACTTCTGTTCAATGAATGATCATGTGCTGTAGATCAGTTGATTATTTTATGTATATCTATCATCAAACTTCATTTTAGTGCTGCACTTTTTGTTATAATTAGTTTTGGAGTGTGGCTTACATATTTTTATTTATGGCAAAGCAAGTTATTAAAATGTGATAGTGACATCAGTCACTTTTATCTATACCATACACTAATAGTTCATAATGTGTACTTGCTTAATATACATTAGCATTCCCCTTTAACTTGAACCTTCTGCAAGTTCACAAAACTTTCTTTTCTAAAATAAATATTTTTGTGTGCTTTGTCCACTTGGTTTCGCCATCTGCAGAAATAATGAGCAGCAATGCAGTGTATGGATGGAAGTTCATCATCTCTTTCCCTTTATGTTTTATCTATTGGCATTCATTAAATTCAAGGCTGAAAGCAGCACGGAGAGATAAGGGGAATTTACAGAAGCCTAAAAGCAATCTAGACAGAGGGGGGCAGTTCAGGAGAAAAAAGATACAAATAGAGTCAAATAGGAACCTGAATGACTCCCGAAAATGCATATGGAGAGAAACCACTGCAGCCAGTCAGCACAAGCTGCTTGGACATTAATTGGATGGCTATATATTGGTGATCTTCCTTTGATGATAAAGGTGACCATACACTATACAATCTCATTGTACAGTCCTTGTCAAATCTACCATCAACTATCAACAAGATCCTGCCTTGATATGATACATTGAATGGGCTGTTTAGGTGTTTCCCCGTTATATAGTTTTGGGAAATCTAAAGAAGATTGTACAGTCTGGTTGTATAGTGTGTGCCAGCTTAGGGCTGGTCATATATACAGAGATTCTGGAGGCAGAACGTAAAAAAATTACCAAACTTTTCCATGCACACTATACAGCACAAATAGATGAATCACCTGCTGAGGCTTTTGTATTTCAACAGCCAGTGCCATCGCACTGTCAGAATACCCAAACAGCAACTGCATCTGATTGGATGCAGACGTTCAGCCAAAGATTTATCACCTTCAATTATTCAGTTGAAGGATGTTGGGGTGGGAGGAGGCCGAAAGGGCCAATCACAAAGCAAAATTTGTATGGTTTATCATGAATCGGACAAAATGTTCTCAGGGAATGACCAGCATATCGTTTGGTTTGGGGCGGCTTTACTTCTATGCATGTGTGTTATTATGGAATAACACGTTAACAGCATGCTGGGATTTATTTAGGAAAGGCAAACACACTGTGCACTTTGCAAGGGCAGTTGCACTCATTTTCCCCAGAGCTTAGTGAATGTGGTAAAATTACATGTTCAGTTAAGGTTTTTAAAGTGACATTAATCTATATCTTTATTCTCCAAAAATAATCCCTAAACATCTACTAGTTAACCACTTGTGGACGGCCTCACGTAGGAATATGGCAGCAGAGCGGCTCTCCTGCGGCAGATCTAGTACACAATCCCGCATTTCTGGTGGGCTACCTGGGCAGAGCGACTTTGTTCCTAAACGGGGACAGTCCCTCAAAGTCAGGGACAGTTGGGAGGTATGTATTATCGCAAAACAAAAAATTGATCGGGTTTTATTGGTACGAATGAGAACACGTTCATATTCAAATTCATAAACATTATTTTATAAGGACCAGGCCTTTTTCTGACACTTTTTGTTTAAAAGTAAAAATCTGTATTTTTTCCTAGAAAATTTACTTAAAACCTCCAAATATTGTATCATTTTTTTAATCAGAGGTCCTAGAGAATAAAATGGTGGCCATTGCAATGTTTTATGTGACACGGTCTTTGTACGGTGTTTTTTTGGAAAAAATTCACTTAATGAATTAAAAAAAAAAAAACAATATATACCTACATTTTTTGTAAAATATGAAAGATGATGTTTTGCTGAGTAAATAGATACCCAACATGTCATGCTTTGACATTGTGCACGCTCGTGGAATGGCACCAACTATGTTACTTAAAGTTTTTTAAATAATATACATGTTATATTTACCTGCCTGTGCAAGGGTGTTGCACAGAGCAGCCCAATCCTTCTCTTCTGGGATGCCCTGTCGGCGTTTCTGGCTCCTCCCCTTCGTTGGGTGCCAGCATGGAGAACTGCTCATGAGTCCCGCTGATGCGTCCATTGACACAGACAGCAGGACTCAGCCCCGCCCCCCGCTCTCATGTCACTGGATTTGATTGACAGCAGTGGGAGCCAATGGTTCCTGCTGCTATCAATCTATCTAATGAGGACAGAGACAGTGGCTGGAGCCACTGGGCTCATGCCCATCACTGGAATGATTGGGTTCAGGTAAGAAAAAGGGGGGCCCTGGGGGCAGCTGCAGCACAGGTAATTTTTCATAGAATGCATTAAGGTGAAAAACTTGGAGACTTTCCAACCACTTTAAAAATCTTGATAGGCAACGCTTTAAAAATTTCTACAGGTTGACAGAGGAGGTTTAGCACTAGAATTATTGCTCTCACTCTGAAGTTTGCGGCAATACCTTTATATGTGTGGTGCAAACACCATTTACATATGTTGGCGTGACCTACATATGCGTTCACCCCTGTTGGCGAGCAACAGGCGACGGGGGCACTTCTTTCTATTATTATTTATTTTATTATATTTTTTATACTGTCCCTTTAAAACATTTTTTTAAATCACTTTTATTGGTATCACAAGACATCTAAACATCTCTTGTAATAACAATACAGCATGACAGGAGAAGACCCCACATCTCTCCTCTACAATGGAGAGCATTAGATTAAAAAAAAAAATTGATTTAATGCTCAAAAAAAAAGTCCTCATTAAGCCTCATACACACGGACGTTTTTACAGTCACGTTTTGAGCTTTTTTTACTGCTTAAAACGCCTCTCCGTGTTATTCAATGGCCTCATACACACACTGACGTTTTTGAGCTGTAAGCGGCATAGGCGTTTTTAAGCTCCATAAAAAAAACCCAGGACCAGCGCGTTCTGAGGCTCCAGCACTAAAGTTGTAAAAACGCTGATGCCGGTAAAAGCTCAAAAATGAGCCTTAACGTTGTATACACAGTGTTAAGCCTTGTCAGGAGTTTCTCTGTCTCTATTCAAAATCAATGTGTGCTGAGGATCATGAAGGGGAACCCCGCAAAAATGAAAACAAAAATGTGCGTGGGGTTCCACCCCAGGAGATACCAGATCCTTCGGTTTGGTATGGATTTTAAGAAGAACCCCCATGTCAAAAGAAAGATGTGGGGTCCCTCCAAAATCCATACCAGACCCTTATCCGAGCATGCAGCCCAGCAGGTCAGGAAAAAGGGGGGAGCAAGTGAGCGCCCCCCTCCTGGACCATACCAGGCTGTATACCCTCAACATGGGGGGGTGGGTGCTTTGGGGCAGGGGAAGACCTGCACCCCCCACCCCAAAGCACCTTGTCCCCATGTTGATGCGGACAAGGGCCTCTTCCCGACAGCCCTGGCCGGTGCAGGGCATATTGGAATCTGGAAGACATGAGTATGGGGCAGGTTTTTAAAGTATTTTACTAAGGCAGCTCTGGTATCTTCTCCCTCCTCCGACATTTTCTTTCTTCTGCTCTTTTGCGGAGTCTTTTTTTCTAGAGGGTTTTTTTTTTTCTTCTGCTCTTTTGCCTTCTCGCTCTATTGCTGGGTCTTCAACGCTGTCTTTCAGGCGTTTTCATATCGAGGCAGTGATGTCATCAGTGGGTGGCCCCGCCCCATGGCAATATAAATCAATTCTCAGGGTGGAGCCAGCATTAGTATGGGAGATCGCATTGAGTCAACATCGGAAGAACAGAGGGCGAAGACAGTGGAGAAGACCCAGCAAAAACGCGCGCAGACAGAAGACCCTGCTAAAGAGCAGAAGAAAGAAGGCCCGGCAGAAGAAAGAAGACTTCGGAAGAAGGAGAAGACGCCGAAGCTGATTTAATAATTAAGAACATGTGTAGTGTGTTTTTTCTTCACGTGAATGGGTAAGGGTACAATGTACCCCATACTCATTCATACAGGGTGGGGGACCAGAAACTGGGGCCCCCTTATTAAAAGGGGCTTCCGGATTCCGATAAGCTCCCGCCTGCAGACCCCAACAACCGGCCAGGGTTGTCGGGAAGAGGCCCTTGTCCTCATTAACATGGTGACAAGATGCCTTGGGGTGGGGGGGGGCGCAGGGCCCCCTGCCCCAAAGCACTCACCCCCCATGTTGAGGGCATGCAGCTTGGTATGGTCCAGGAGGGGGGAGGGCGCTCACTCTCCCCCCCTTTCCTGACCTGCATGCTCGGATAAGGGTCTGGTATGGATTTTGGGGGGGCCCCACGCCATTTTTTTGGCGTGGGGGTTCCCCTTAAAATTCATACCAGACCAAAGGGTCTGGTAGCTCTGGGGGGGGGGGGGGGGATTCACAGCTGGTTCTCTACTGCGATTGGTGTGGGGACGGGTACCGGTCAAAAACAGGTACCCACTCCCCCCTCCCTCCTGAAAGGATGGAAGCTCTTTACCATGTCATCCGCTGTGTCCAATACACAGCTTTTCCTGTTTACAGAGTGATCAGCTGTGATCGGCTTTTCCTCTACTCGTGCTGCCAGACGCGAGTAGAGGAGAGCTGATAGGCTGCTCTTCTTACAGGGGGGGGGGGGTCTGCACTGGTTGATTATCAGTGCAGCCCCCCGAGGATGCCCACCCAGGACCATCAGGGATGCCCAAAAGGGATGGCACTCAGTGCCCATCAGTGATCCCTGCCAGTGCCTCCTGATCAGTGCTGCCTTACACTGCCCACCACTGCCGCCCATAATTGCTGCATATCAGTCCAACCTATCAGTGCCCATCAGTGCTTTATTTTTTGCGCTATAAACAAAGACCAACAATTTTGAGGAAAAAAAACAATATTTTTTTTACTTTATTTTCTGCTATAAAACATATCCAAAAAAAAAAAAATGTAATTTCTTCCTAAATTTAGGCCAATATGTATTCTGCTACATATTTATGGTTAAAAAAAAAAAAAATCCCAATAAGGGTATATTGATTGGTTTGTGCAAAAGTTATAGAGTCTGCAAACTATGGGATATATACAGGAATTTTTATTTATTTATTTTTTTTATGCTAGTAATGGTGGTGATCAGTGACTTATGGTGGGATTGTGATATTGCGGCAGCCAATCGGACACTAACTGATACCTTGTGGGAACCAGTGACTTGAATACAGTGATCAGTGCTAAAATATGCACTGTCATTGTACTAATGACACTGGCTGGGAAGGAGTTAAACATCTAGGGTGGTCAAAGGGTTAAATGAGTGCTTAACCAGTGTTTATGTGTTCTGTTTTTACTAAGGGATGTGATGGATTCTCTTTCCTTACTTTGTAGGGAAAGAAAATCTATCACATCCCCGCTGATAGGATGGATGTCTGCCTATTTAAACAAGGCAAAGCTCCATCCTGTGTCATTCCTTGCCAATCAGCAGGTGCTGGACAATAAATGTCTGCCAGCACCCGCTGATCGGCATCTGCTGTGACTAATCACAGCAGAAGAGGTGCGCGGCCCCTAAGCAGAAGTGAAGAATCATGTATATATATGTGATTCTGCACAGAATGGCCACCCGGTAGCAATAAAATTGCTATGGGGTGGTCGGGAAGTGGTTAGAGACATGGACGGTGTAAAAACATAAGCACACCAACTTTCTGGTGTGCACTCCTGTTTTCCTCATAGATAATATGCAGCTACCGTCAGGTGATTGGACACTGGCAAAAGTCTTGCTGGGAACATGCCCCCAGTGCACCACCATATAACTCCACATACTCAGTGGGACTCTAGTTTTGTAGCAAGCAATAAGGAGAAATGGAGGCCAGAGGCAAGGGGCCTGTACTGTACTCCAACATAAGGAATGTGCAGCCGAAGCTACCCACATCCACAGTGAAACGCGTTGACGTCACTTCTGCCCGTGATGCCGGCCAGTGTCTCGAACGCAGAAGGGATCTAGAAGACAGAGCGAAGGATGGGACTGGTGGATGAAGACTGGAGGACAGAACCCAGAGCACCATACACTATGTAGTGAAGGAGAGAGACCAAACGGGAAGGTGAGCAATACAGGCACTGTGCTTACTACACATACCGACAGAGGGATGGACATGAGCGCTGTTTAGCGCCACACTTATCAGCCCTTGATTAGTCAAGAACCTCCCGGTCTCTGCATTGGCTATGATGCTCCCTCAGTACACTACTTTAAGTGCTTAACGGACCCCAGGGACACCATCAGCTTGGTCTACAGGCTGCATATCTTCCCAAAACGGAATATACATCGGCATCTCCATCCAGGGATGGCTCTAGATAAGGCAGAGCATTAGTCCTCTGTGACTTCAGCCTAACATACAACACTGTATAGTGCCCCGGGATCCATTACACCTGGTTTACAGGTCCTCTTGAATGCCACTCACAGTAGACAGGCTCATCACAAGATTGTTGTGCCATCTTCACTGCTGACAGTACTGCAGAACTTGGATTTTTGTACAGCACCACTGGGGGAAATTTCCACTCCCTATACAACACTCCCTCCCCCCCCCCCACATGCAACTACAGCGGTGCTAAGAACGGGGAAACCCGTGTCTCTGGGGGTGTGGTTGTACATACTGTAGCACACTGTATCTATACTGCTATTCATATTTGTACTGTGCCCCTGGTACCGTATAGACTGGCCATATAGGCCCCCAAGAGCCAACTCCTTCAGTGGTATGGTCTCACATCCACTGCTCCAGCCCACGGAACCTACCAAGGTCATGACACCTCAGTAAGAGCACTAGGGATTCACCTTTATGCCTCACCAACAGGGGTTGTCACGTGACCTAGTTCCCGGGATCCTTCTTAGCTGGTCCCCTTCCCCCCCACATTGCCAACAGCGGTGTTTTGCACAGGGACGCCCCTGCTTACATACTGTGGCCGGGGTTTTTCACAGCATCACACCGCTATCTAACCCAGAGGCACTGGAGTATCTGGAGCCACCTCTACTCACTCACTTTTTGGAATAGGGAGACCACGGTCCCCCATAGGTGGCCTAGACACTGCAATTCCTCAGGTGTCTGGACGCTGTTAGTTTGTTTTACTTGTTTGTCAGTCTGTGGTCCACATGTTGTGTTTCCCCAATTATGTAACAGTATTGGAGGGCACCCCATATACTGGGGGGCTCCCCATTGTTGTGATTTTAACTTTAAAGTCGATTCAATAAACTTGATATATTTTCTCTTCACCTTTGACCTGTCATACTCTGAGTCGCTCACTAAGCCACTTTGCCCTCTCTTAGGACCATTTATATATAAATGTTTATTAGGCTTACAGTTTAGACCCACCTATATGGTACGCAGGTCAACGTAACTAATTTAAGTATACGCAGCCAAACCACTGCAGTGTGTTCAGTCAAGATAAGGAAATTACAGGTTTTAAAAAATTCCCATTATATTAATGATATAGTACAGGACATGTAGTCATAGACTATGGGATGTCTCCAAGTAATAAACTGAGGGCTGGAGAACAATATAGCAAACAACAGAATACAGGTCCACAAGGAAACAAAAGGGTCAACAGACCCAAAATTTTCAGATGACAGCTTGACGCACCTTGTGGCCAAAATTTGCATTAGCAGAGGCCTGGAGATCCACCAGTAAAATCACGAGAAAAGAAAAATAGAAATAATTGGTTTACAAAACTTCTCCAAAGAAGAGGTTCCATCACCTAAGGACACTGAGTACTATGCAGTGTTATATGGGAGTGAACAGGAGGGAGGCATTGACAGCTTCCAATCACCTGAAGGTATTGGCATATAATCCATGGTCTATGACTATGCATCCTGTGCTCTGTGCTGTGCAATTAAGATAAAAAATTTGTCTGGCGTTTACACTTGGTGGCACTTCAACACAAATGTTCACAGAAAGCTTTATATTTGGGTTTGGCTCTTATGTGTTTGGGGACAAAATGTAACAGAACAGATTCTTCCCATTAGAATGTATCTTGCATAAACAAGAGCTCGGCATTCATTTAGTCTTTTACTGAGATGACCCAGGTCAGCACAATCACCATACAGAGTCTTAGTGCCAGAGCTTGATGAGAACCTTGTCTAAAAAACAAAATATTATTTCACTTTATATCAGCAGATTGGTACAATTATGGGTGCCTATTGTCAGATTTTAACTCGTTGGCAGATTGTCATATCCCTGAGCAAGTTAGGACACTGGTGGCAGGTTGGTCTTGGAGGAAGGGTTCAGACGTGCCATAGACAATAGATTACAGGAAACCGACAACAGTCCAACATTCAGTGGCGGCTGGTGGGTTTCTGGGGAGGGGGGGCGGCAAACAACCATCCATCCACCGCCCCCCCCCCGAGCGGCACTCGCAGCAATCCCCCACATCCTGCCGCTGTTTGTCGGTTGGTCCGGCACTTACCCCATCATGGCATGGTGCAGGCAGTGGCTCAGCGGCTCCAAGTCCTTTCCATTGCAGCCGGGCAGCATGGTGCAGCGGCTCAGAGTCCTCTCCATGGCGGCTTCCAGCTCGCCTCTCCTCCTCCTAGACGTCCAATAGGATCGCCTGTCCTTTCAGCTAATCCGATAACGGTTATCAGACTCGCTTCCAGATTGGCCGGGATGAGGGTCAGTGTTACAACAGCAAATATTCATTGGCTGTTGCAACACACATGGGTGGGCTCCGGAGGCATTGCTCTGCACCCCAAGCCCACCCCATTTTGAAGCTTATTAGAGCCTCTGGATCTAATCAGGTGCTTCAAAAAGACACACCCCCACCTTTCCCCGCAATCGTAATTCTTGGATAAGGGTTGGCAGCAGCAGAGATAGGGGAGCGGTGCCCGTGCGCCCACAATGCACGGGCCCCCCCCTGCCAACATCTATGAGCTACCTGTAGACCATGGCTGATCTGAAGGAATAATGATAGCTTCTGATTGGCTATCACAGTGATCAGTCACTGTGAGCCCGCCCCTGTCTTTACTTCCTTTTCTGAATGAAGAGAGAGATGCATCTTCCTCTTCTTGCAGGAGAGGAAAATGTAAACAAATCAAAGTGTGTCAAAAAATAAAATCAAACCAAATATATTTGACAAGTTTTATAACAGAGAGTAAGGGAAACGGTTTTTCACATTTTTTGGCTTTTTGTTTTTACTTAACATGCTGGTTTTAAGGTGGTTAAAAAAGTCATAATACAAACACAATTTTCTTACATCAAATTGGCGGCGCATATTTATTTTACAAATACATATACAGAAAGCAACAAATTAGCATTATAGAAGGAAAACAATTATAACAAAAACATCCATTCAGGAAATATATTCGTTTTTCTGTAACACATAATACTGAGCAAAAGGATTATACATATAGAGACATATAGACAAGAGAATAACGCTGCATATAGAAGATGCTGTGCAGTGTCAATGGCACCCTTACTTTGAGCTGAGTACAGAAGCTAAACACAGCTCACTATATACACCGGATCTCTTCCGTCACAGTAAATAAAGGACAGTTCTTGTTGCTCCTTCGTTGTTTCAATGCCACATGGAAGAATGATAAAAACTTTAGCTAGCTGCTGTAAACAATACCAAGAAACCTAGCCACCTTCTCTGAAGACTAGCTGGTGGTCAGAAGAACGGATCAAACTCATTTCAGTATGTTTTTGGTCCCAGATTTCTTATTATATATGTCTATATTCCATCATATACAGCATGCTTACCTCTACACCTACTGTATATAAAACAATAAGCTATTGAAAAAAAATGCCATCCTAGCTGATATTTTCCTCCAACCAATACAGGTTCATGAACCATCCACTTTTATCTACAAATAAATTCATGACTGTTTATGGCTGTGTAAAATCACAGACATCAGATACCTGGCACTAAGCCCTCGTTCACTTTGGAGTGATTGGTCATGCGATTTGACACATCAGATTGCATAGCTAGTCGCAGCCCATTGCCGGCAAGGGCATTGTTCCAATCGGTGCAACGCCCACTTTGCAAAAGTAGTTCCTGCGCTATTTTTGCCCATTTTGGGTGCAACTTCGATAGACATTTGTGCATGAAGACGCAGAGATGTCTTTCAAGTCACACCCGAAGTTGCATGGACATGCAGCTTTGAAATCATGAGGCTTCAATGTGAACGAGGGCTAATCCATTAAAAATACCCCTTTGGTCGGGTTCACATATGTACGGCCGTGAGTTTGTGCCTGGGGCGTTCCTATGCACTGGTTCCGTTGCGACTCAGGTCTGAATTTTTACCTGAATTCACACCCAAATCGGACCCTTTTCAAATCCAGACCGCAGCCACCCCAGGACCTGTGTGAACCGGCTTCCCATTGAGGGTGGTCACACTCGCTTGTCATGCAAATTGGATGCGGGGAAACCGGTGAACCCAGGCTAAAACCACTTATCTGTAGCCTGTGTTTTAACTTGGCTATACATGGGTAGTAAAATATATATATATAGATTTTGTAACATTCTTTTACTTCAATGGTAGGTATGGTCAAATTGACAATTGTTTGTGATTGTAGTGAGGAGAAATTTTAAAAGTTAATGGTTTACAGTCTGTCCACTTCTCTGTTTGAGCATTTTTTTCTGCCAAAAGAACTAGTTTTTTTTAACCACTTCAGCCTCGGAAAAATTTACCCCATTAATGACCAAGCCATTTTTTGCGATACAGCACTGCGTCACTTTAACTGACAATTGCGCGGTCGTGCAACGCTGTACCCAAACAAAATTGATGTCCTTTTTTTCCCACAAATAGATTTTTATTTTTTGCGCTATAAACAAAGAGCGACAATTTTGATCAATATCTGAAAAAATATATACAAAAACAAATTTATTCAGCAATTTAGGCCAATATATGTTCGTTTACATATTCTTAAAAAAAAAAAAAAATGGCAATAGGCGTATATTGAGTGGTTTGCAAAAAAGTTAATGCGTCTACAAACTATGGGATAGACTTTTAGGCTGCATTCACACAGGGGTGACATGCGATCCAACTGGAGCTGTCTCAAGTCGCTTTACATCAGAAATTCCATTGAAGTGAATGGGAGCCGTCTTAATATACACGACTGAAGTCGCTCCGACTTCAAGCTGACTTCAGAAAAGGTTCCTGTACTACTTCAAGGCGACTAATATTCGACTTGTGCCCATAGAATTCAACAGAAGTTGTCTCCAAATCGGATCCCCCATCTGAATACAAGCGACTTTGTAGTTAAAAGAATAAAAACTTTATTTGGGGCAGCCCCCTCCCTCCCTCCCTTCTCTGATCAGCCACAGAAAGTCGCCTGGCATAAGTGGTGTTGTTAATCACCTGAAATCACGCTGAAGTCGACCTGAAAGTTGCGCTGAAATCACCTAGCAAAGTCACGCTGAAGTTGGGTCTCCCCTGTGTGAATGCAGCCTTAGAGACTTTTATTTTTTTTAAATAGTTTTTAGTGGTAATGGCAGCGATCTGTGATTTTTAGTGGGACTGCTACATTGCGGCGGACAAATCTGACCCCAAATGACACTTTTTGGGGATCAGTGACATTATTACATTGATCAGTGCTATAAAAATGCAGTGATCAATGTATAAATCGCACTGGCAGGGAAGGGGTTAACACTAGGGGGCGATCAAGGGGTTAACTGTGTTCCCTCAGTGTGTTCTAACTGTAGGGGGATGGGCTGTCAGGGACATGACAGAGATCGCTGTTCCCGATCACTGGGAACAGGAGATCTCTGAGATGTCCCCTGTCAGAACGGGGATCCACCTTGTTTACATAGGCAGATCCCCGTTTTGCCTCTGTATACCCCAATTGCGGGTCGTCGGCAGACAGAGTCCACCGGACCCACGCGCGCGTGCCCGCTATTCCATGTGCACGAACCGACATACACCTATGGCGATTAGCGCAGCTGAGCCACCTTGCCGCAGTATAACTGGGTGGTCAGCAAGTGGTTAAGCCCAGTGTGCATGGACCCTGAAAGTGTATATGTCTTTGTGATGATAGGTGGTGTTAACAATTTGTGTGGTTTACTGCACTGGTTCTCAACCTTAGTCCTCAAGTACCCCCAACGGGCCATGTTTTCAGGTCTTCCTTTACTATGCACATCTGATTTAAATCAATATCAATGACATGGTATTGATAAGAGCTATTTTATCTAAGGGACTTCCCCAAAACATGGCCCATTGGGGGTACTTGAGGACTGAGGTTGAGAACCACTGGTTTATTTGACTAGCTTCCAGTTGCTGTCTAATATACCAAAAACTGGAGAGTGGACTGTGCTCAGCTAGGGTTTAAATACAGCACAAGCATAAGGCACCAATGACACTGAGAAATACTAAGCAAAACCCAAAAGGTCAGTCTACCCAAAGCATAGTTTGCTACAGGATAAGCTTCCTGGTTCTACCCACCTGCCGTAGTTATTACTTACTGGATTTAAATTGATGTATCATTACAGAGAACCTGTGATCACTTTTAGTTTCCTTAACTTCAATCAGATATGCATACCAGGCACCTAAAGGTACCTTCATGTATAGTCATTGGCCTCATACACTGCGGATCACCGCAGGAGCGCCGATGCCTGGGGAGTGGTTCAAAAGAGTTAAGCCTTGTACACACTGTGAAACGATCGTATGAAATCGGTCATACAACCGCTTGTTGTACGATCATCCAACCGTTAGTATGAGCGATTAGAACAGCCGACGTGCGATGGTCGTGCAACAGGAGTTGGATGAGCAGACTAGAAAACTTTGGTTGTACAACAAGCGGTCGTACGACTGTTGTACCGTGTGTACAGAGAAGTTGGTCCAACAGTCAACCTTTTCCAAAAAAAAAAAAAAAAAAAGTAAATGCAGCAATGTTGATCCTGTGATGACTAGACATTTAATATTTTTTTGCCCTGAAGCCCGCAGTTTTGTACCTGCAACCAGTGCATCACATGTACAATGCACAGGCTCCTTCAATGTCTTCCTCCAACCTCGGGTCTGGTCTGTAAGTACAAACCTGCTGTTATGGGGTTGGTGGAAGGACAACAGGATTATATTAGGAAGAGGGAGGCGGGATGGCTGTGTACTCTGCACAGTCCCTTTGCCGTGGTGACAGATTGGACATCTGTAGCAATTTAATGGAAACAACCCCAAACTTGAATGACATAGCTGCATGACAGTGAGATCATTACAACTTTTGGACATAAATAGCACCCTGCAATTCAGTTAAGGGGGATCAAGCTTGGGTTGTGGGGTTCGTATATGGATCCATGCCGTAGTTTACACCCTAAATATGAGTGTAAACATAAGGCATGGTCTAGAATGTGGACTTTAAGTAAATAGCAGCTCCAGATAAATTTGTTCTTTTCAATATTTATTAGAAGCCAGTGCAGGATTCAGCCAGCATTTATCCTTAAACAAAATACCAGCACTGGATGGACAGACCTTTCAAGAAAAGGGGATGTGCAGCATAAGTAAAGCTTGTTTACTGCAGCAGTCCAACAAGCAATTAAGATGTGCACAGTGCTGTAGCCCACAGCAGACAATAACATTTTACCATAAATCAGTTGATAATTTGTGACATGTGGCTGCGGGTTACGCCATTATCCCCACTATTGTTGCTCTTTGCATTGCCTCATTTAATATGGCCAAACGACTAATTACATTACAGCCATCCTATGAAACATACACTACAAATAATACAAAAGAAGATCATGAGCATTGCCCAAGTGGTTTATTACTACATAAACCCTCCGTTATTAGTTTGATGCAGACTTGACCTACTACAACTACAAAATCAAGTGCTGATAGCAGCTTTTTTTATCTCATCGTTTGATTAACAGGAGACTAACCAACAGCTTGCAAACCTCTCTGGCAGCAAAGCACTAAATTGATTATAAAACAGGCATCATCTCATGCGGATCTCAAGCAAATAACTAGTTTACACTGGCTTCAGTGCCAGTTTACTAAGAAACATGCTTTAATATTCCTGATGGTGAATGTTATTGGTATCCATTTGACTTGAAGCTTAAACTTTTGCTTTTTAAGGTGCTCTAGGATATGCAACAACCGATGTAAGCCCAATGAAAGCGCACATGGCTCAGAGTGACACAACAGTGGTGACCGGTGAGTAAATTAAAAATGTGTTGCCCTTAGCAATCAGATTTAAATTATTTGGTATATGAGAAACAAACATAAGCACAGATGTGATTGGCTACACTTATTCCCAAAAGTCTTCTAAGTGCCATGTTTAAAAAGTGGAGGAAAGAAAAGGTTCAAATGCCTACAGACATTGGACAGTATTCACTTGGTCCATCTGGAATATCTACATGTTTGTAGGCTTCTGTGTAACCCCGACACTTCCTAGCTCTGGCTGCTGGGGCAAAGCTGACTGGCTGGGGTAAATTTTTCTGGCTGGCTAGCCGTACAGGAGTATAATTTTATTCAAAAGTTTATATATAGATTCTGAAAAATCATTTATCATAGCATGTGATATTACCATTAATTACTCAACAAGTTTAATTAGAAAGCCCATAAATTGTTTATTTTTAAGCCAATAGTTCAAATTTTAACGTTTTCTAGATGCATTGAAACAACGTAATGTTTATGCCTGTGACCCTACCACATGCAATATATAAAATAAATGTTTGTGACAAGATAGATAAGGATAGTTCTACTTCCTGACCTTTTCTTTAGATTTTTCTCACCACTATAGTTGTAAATGATCGTTGAATTGTCCCCAGTAACCATTATATAATCGAACAAATTATTAAAACACGCCCGCTTTCCGATGAAACAGTGTATGGCCAGCTTAATGTTTGGAGGCAGCTTTTGTTGTCCAAAACAAAGTTTCAAGCTCATGTTCTTCCAATACAAGTTAGAATTTATTGGGGGATCATCATCATGGAAGATAAATCAATGGGGTTTTAGGAAGTTTGGGCAACACAGTGCCATTCACAAAGAAGTCTTTCAGTAGCTAGATGCTTTCAGTTGGCTCCTGCACTGATGGGCGTCGCCTACATAATCTAGAGGCCCGAGTCTGGGCAGCTACTCAGATGACCCACTTATGCCTTTGGCCAAACGAGACTTTTACTTGGTCATTTAGTAACCAAGCTGTATGCACCTGACCTTACTTTATTTAAAGCCGCTGCCAATAAAATTAAAGAAATTAAGAGATTTGTTGTAAATGAAATGGAGATATAACATCCATTAGATACCAGGAACTGATCTGCCTCTTGTTACCTGCAGTCTTAGATTCTATTCTAGGCTGCTTTGCCATAGGTCAAGCCTTCTTATCAAAATTACAATTTTAAACTATGAAGGTTTACAGTGATGGGTAAATGACTGGCCCATGTGCACTGAAAAAACAGTAACTACTGTTTTGATAGTAAGCACTTTTACAGTTGTCTAAGTGGGAGGAGCCAGGCCTCTAAGTGGGCATGATTATGTTTTATTAAGCTGTCCACCAGCCTTTGGCAGGTAAAACCCAAACACAACGAAGAGGGAACCACTTAAAGTAAACCTGCTCAGACAGATATGAGTGCTACCATTGGGGACTTGTTTCGGGAGGTGCAAGCTTCAAGTATGTCATCCTCAATTGTTTCACCACTTATTAAGTCAGAAACTTGGACAAAGGTATGCAGCCAGTGAAGTTTAAGTTCCCAACCTGTATACCTGTGCTTTGTTGGAGATAACTTGCTGAAGCAAAAATGGCAGGCCCAGAGCTTGCATTGAGAAAAACAAATAAAAAAAGTTGTATCCATACTTCTGCCCTGACAAGTTGCATTTAAAGCAAAACTGCTTAGCTCATGTCAAGGGAACAGGTTTGCTTCAACCCCCCCAGCACAAGATAACTCTGTTTTCCTCCATATAGTTATCGTGATTGCAGAAAGTACTTCAAAGCAATTAGCAGAATTTGACAACACTGGGCCAATCACAAGCTTTGTCATATGTGGAAAGTTCATAGCCCTGCATATTTAAGTGACTTGTATCTTACATAGGGTGGTTTTTCCTGCTCTTGGAAGGTGAAAGAATGACAGGACAGAGAAGGATAAATGATTATGTGCAAATGAGGATGGGGGCATTGACCAGTTGCTTTGTTCTTGTCCTCACTTTAAAGTAAAGGATAAAACTGAATTCTGCAGGAAAGTGCGCCATTTTATTATATCCATTAAATTTATGGAGGATTGGATAAATCTGCTGCTTACTCTGGTTTTCGGCTATGGGCAACAAATTTATTTTACCTCTGATCCTTTTTTATTTTTAATGATCAAGATTAATGGTCTGGCCAAGTCTAAAATCATCTTTACAGTCACAAATCCTACCTAGGCTTACATACATAAATGCTGGTGACAGCCAGTGACCATAGTGGTAACAGTCGTATATAAGGCATGGCCAGGTCAGATTTTCTACACAATAAAAATCCATTTAGGCAATCGAATTCTACAATGCTCACTCAATCACAGAAAATGCTATCGTTCACAATGGCAAAATAGGATGCATACTTACAAAATATTGCTACATTTTAAAATCAGTTTAGCAGTCAATTTGCATATATTTTAAGCACCATTCAAGTCAATAGCAAACATATTAACCAGAGTGCAAAAAGTTGTGTTTGAATAAGAACATTTCACAACATGCAGATTAAAGTACAAACCATTTCCCTATAACATTACAATAAATTCTATACTGAAAACGCTAAGAGTTGAGTGGGATTTGATGAGTAAAAGCAGACCACATGCAGTTCAAG
Source organism: Glandirana rugosa (assembly GCA_018402905.1). Classification (NCBI taxonomy): domain Eukaryota; kingdom Metazoa; phylum Chordata; class Amphibia; order Anura; family Ranidae; genus Glandirana; species Glandirana rugosa. The sequence continues at coordinate 2,152,844 of BLSH010367513.1, read as the reverse complement.
AGGAAACTGCTACCCTTTGCACAGGTCTAACAAGACCCAGGGTTTTAAAGCCATCCTGCTGCATTCTGAAGATACCTGTCAGATATGACTGCCCAAGGTTGTATGTTTATGGGGGTTGTGAGAGGAGGCAGTGAGTTTTGACATAGAAATGTGATGACTTTTGGCATGCATTAGTCGGGGAACCAATAATGGTCATTTTGGAAAACTCTTTTTGAAGCATCAATCTCATTGTGTCCAGAGACAAACAATTGTATCCCAATCAGATCATTAACTACCACATCTGGTGACAGTCACTTTATGCCTGTGGTTAGCCTACGGCCCATTCAAATCTCTGCAATGTGGTTATGCGCATTTTACTACAATGCACAGTAAAGCCTGACACACACACAGGCCGAATGGCGGGGGACATCGGTCAGTGCAAAAGAGAATCGAGAGACATTGGCCAGTTTAAAAAAAGAACCGGCCAACATTTGGACCATGTGTATGTCAGTCTGGCTTCTGTCAGACGAGCTTGCTGAAAAGTAGCAGCCGACCGTCTCCCGATCAGTGCTCTGTGGCAGATGGCAGAGAGCGCTGGAGTGTTCTGGCGGGGGACCGTCCCTCTGTCAGAACACAACAGCTCAGCAGGGGAGATCGCTGCACTAACCTCGCATAGTTAGTACAGTGGCTCCGACTAGAGCTGACAGTTTCTTTTTTTTGAACAAAAAAAACTCATAGTGTGTACCAGGCTTTAGGAATGCTACATGATGTGATGTGTTATTGGTGCTGAATGCCACTTTAGTGGCACCTTAATGTGCAGATAAGAACCATTTTAGTGCATTAGAATGAACTGCACAGGTGAATAGGCTGCCTCATTGCATCTTAATGCATGAAACCCGCTATGATTATATCAGTGATTGTAATAAAATTTCAGCCGGTGGAAGTCTGGAGATGCTGCAGAGAATCCACAGACTGTTTTCCACTCAGATTGGGTGGCGTCAATCTCAAGTGTATGGGTACTTCTGATCACACTCCGGTTGTCCAAATATAATAGCTAAGTGCCCCAGATGAAATGCTAGATCCTAGGAATGACCCTTAGACTGATCTAAATCATGCATACTCACTTTCATGTGCAATCACAAGAGATTTTAGAACCGAAAAATCTCAAACTTTACACTCCCCTCTAAGGGAATGATTGTCTGAATGAAAATTGTGGAAATACACACGTGGTGATGCACAACGGAAAACATTAAATATAATTTCGACAGATGTCTTTGTGTAGCTGTAGATCACCTCAAAGCAACCCCCTTCATAATTGAAACAAAGTAATGGTGAAGCTGTACAGAACATAGCACAGGGTACATGGTCCAACCTACAGATCCCTATCTACTGCTAGAGTGCCCCCCAAAAACAAAAATCCAAAACAGGGTTTATGAAAGTAGTAAATTGAATTTGGCTAGGCAGAGCCACCTAGTGCTATAACTTGGGTATTGTGACTGGCTGCCCAGATGCTGAGCACTGCATTGTAGGAGTCAGGTAGGCTGGACATGGGTTACCAAGACAAACCGAGTTTCTCACGAGGGAGGTTTTGACTACATCACGCTGTTTAAGTAAACTGGTATCTGATGCCCATGCAGAAGCCATCAAGGTAAATAAAAGCAAAGAGTGATTTTACACATCAGATCCCACACAACATTACATTTTCAGGTGAAATTATTCCTGAAAACTAAGCTACACATATTTTAGAAATTCAGGTTTGTAATCAATTACATCATAAAGACATCTGAGGTCTGCTAGAATTCAGAGGACCTTTAAAAAGACAAAAAAAAATTATAACTTTGGCCTGCGGACCATAGGCTGGTCAGCACTGGTCTTTTTAAATAGTCATATTTGATATGTTAGTGTTGCTACTTTGTGTGCTTTGCTAATAAAGCTAGAAACTATGTTAAAAAAAGAAAAAACAAAAAACACCAGCAACAACAGCAAAGCGGTACAAAACATCCTTACAAGCTATATACAATGCAAACTAAACTAGTAGTATAATCAATTTTTTCACTGCATTATATTTTGGCTAGAGGACCCTATAGAAAAGATAACATCTCATCATTTTTGCTGTTCCTTTTTTTTTTGGCGCATATAATAAAATGCTATAAATCACACTAAATGAAAATGAATATATTTTATTTTCTGTACATGAATATATAATTATATAGTATATATTTTGATGCTTTAAATAAATAGGCTATGAAATTAAGGATCTGGTTGTAGAAAAGGGTAGAGCGTCTTTACGTAAAAAGATTATTTAAGGCCCTATGTTAGGAATACATACAAGAACTAAACTTTCATCATAATTCCTGCTCTGGGCTATGAATATATATTAGCTCTATTACAGGTGTTTGGGCAACTGGCCAAAAATCAATATTTAAAACTACCAGTTATTGTTAGAAAAATACAAGGTACATTTTTAATTCTCTAAATATGAATATGTATTTCTTGACTCCAGTTATTTTAACAGCTGGATAGACTGGGGATATTTGAAGGAATGAACAAAAGTACATTACAGTGTACTTAGTGCAGCAAGCCAGTTATTCAAAGAACTCCAATTTAGGTGGATTAATTGGTTACTATGTTTTTTTTTTTTTTGCATACTGCTGCTCTCTGCAATATGCTATTAAATGTTGTATGTAAACTCCAAAATTTAGTTTTTATAAATAACTCCCTTTGTGCCTGTTAAATATTGTAAGTCTTTTTTTATACAATAAAATGAATTCGCCTCATTTGTTTCCTCCCCCTCCCTATTCTAAAATGACGTTTTTTAAAGGATAGCACCTTTATTCATAGTACTTGCTCCCACTTTTCCTTTCCTCGTGAATAGGATGTAGCCCTCAGCACCACAGCCACCCATGATCAAACAGTGACAGCCAGCTCCCTAATCCAAGATGGTGGCATAGAAGAAAAAAATCTGCAAAGACTTTTGGTGCAAGGAAGACAACACTAAGCTTCACGAGTGCTAAGAAGACATCGCAGGGCTTCATGGGCCGGCAAATGCTTTTTTTAAAGGTTGCAGCTATAATACTTGTAGCTGCTGACTTCGTTTTTGCTAGCCAGGTGACCGTGGCAACAATAGGCTACTTAATGCTGTGATAGAATTATCAACCCACCATGCATGCTCCTGCTTTTTTAGTAATTTGTTTACATCAGCCTAGAACAGCCATTCTCAGCTAGGGTTTCTACAGAGGTTGCTAGAAGTTCCTTGAGCAGTGGCTGATTAACCTGCAGCTTGATGGTGCCTACATTAATTGGGGCCCAACACCACTTGGCAGAGCCAGTAACATATCAGATGGCACCACTGTATGCCTATATTTGTTAGGCTGCGTTTTTAACTGCCCCCCAACTGCTTCCCCTTAAGTTATATAGGCAAAAGATGGGGGTGTACACATGCTGCAGTACAAATTATTCCTGGTACATAGTGAGGATGGTTCCTTAGGCTGTGGTTGATTGACCTCTCAATCCAACGCCACTTGGCAGAGCCAGTAACATGACATCAAATGATCTTTTGAGATCTCTTTAAAGATGGCATTCTAACCACCACTGGATGGCTATATTTACACTGGTGGTTGGGAAAGGAAAGAAGGGTGGGATGAAACCACACTATTAAGCTGTGTTTTAAACCACCAGCCAACTACTCCCCCTTTAGGCTGTAAAGGCAGAGGATGGGGTATACATATGCCCCTGCACAAATTATCTCCCAGTCATGTCCAGTGGGGAGTAGTGCCCGCTAAATGTGACCCACTGCGTGAGTTCAATTGAATGAGGCGACACTACAACTGCCTGCAACCCCATGCAATGTATGCAGCTGCAGCACAGCCAGGGGCTAGAACAGCCATTCTCAACTAGGGTTTCTCCAGAGGTTGCTAGAAGTTCCTTGAGCAGTGGATGATTAACCTGTAACTTGTTGGTGCCTACATTAATTGGGGCCCAATACCACTTGGCAGAGCCAGTAACATATCAGATGGCACCACTGTATGCCTATATTTGTTAGGCTGCATTTTTAACTGCCCCCCCCCAAACTGCTCGCCCTTAAGTTTTATAGGCAAAAGATGGAGGTGTACACATGCTGCAGTACAAATTATTCCTGGTACATAGTGAGGAGCTTGGAAGGAGGTTGCTGTACTAACTATGTGCTTTTAATACAGCGATCTTCCCGCTGAGCTACTGTGTCCTGACAGGGGCACTGCCCTCCTCACCAGAACACATTGCTCATTCTACAAAAGCTGCACATTCAGCGGGGTCTGTCGGACATGCTGCCGTACACATGGTTTCTGTTGAACCAGCCAATATTCGGCCGTGTGTACCAGGCTTTATATCCCCATCATGTTCAGTGGGTAGTACTGCCCCCCGAACATAGCCTGTTGCATGAGTTCAACTGAATGGGGCAACACTGCAACTACCCCATGCAGTTGCAGAACAGCTTTTTAGGGGTTAAAACTATGAGGTGGTGACCTAATGCCTCTCCACTGTCTGCCAAATGTCCTCTGAAAAGCGATCTGCTGCAGGTCGCTCGTCTGAAGGCAATGCTTGTGTAAATGAGCTCTAAGGAGAATATTCTTCCCATTGACCCCCAATGCAAGGGACATTCTTCTTATTGATCCCAATTAATGCATTTTAGCTGGGGTTCCCCAAGGCTTCAAAATCATTTCAAAGTTTTCTCTGGGGTAAAAATATTGAGAAAGGTTGGGCTAGAGTGTACAGCATGGGAAACCAACTCTCCCAGGGAAATGGCACACAAGAGCCTTGTATTGACCTCAATGGCATTCACCTCAGCCATGGCCCTCGTTCTGCATGTAAAACAAAGTCCTGTACCAGTCACATGACCACTGAAAAGGTTATTTATGAGCATTTTGAGATTATACGGTACTTAAAAACCTGCCTGCAGTACACCCTGATAATTTAAAATCTATAGGGTTCAATTATATTTTTAAGAAACCCATGGAAATTATTGGTTGGCATGACTGAGGAAGAGGGTGAGCCGGCTTTAGTGGCCCACAGTGGCACAGTACCAGCCATGTGTTGGCAATAACAAGGGGTTAATGTAGTTCTAAAGCTTAAACATTTTTTACCTTCATGCATTCCTTGCATGAAGGTAAAAAATATTTAGGAAACAGCAAGCCCCCCCCCTCCTTTTACCTACCTGAGCCCTCATTCGATCATGCGCTGTGCACATCTGCAGCTCTTCTCACTCCTCACTTCCAGATCTCACTGGCTTTGCTGGGTCACTGCGATCCATTGGTAAGGGAGTGGGGGCGGGCCAAGTCATGCTATCTGTGTCAATAGATGCAGCAGCAGTGCTCGGGAGCGAGCACGTATGAGTGCCCCCATGGGAAGAGGCTTCCCATGGAGGCACTGGACAGAGAGGAGGGGTCAGGAGTGCCAGCGGGGATCCGAGAAAAGAAGCATTGCACAGAGCAGGGAAGTATAGATCGGTTTATTTATTTTAATTTTTTAAAATTAGAGGCTAGAGGTAGCTAGACATTATAGGACAGTAACTTTATCTTTCTGCCTGATATTTACTGCATTAACAGTTTGCTGTCTTGTAAACCAGCTATTGTAACTAGCTTTCTAAGAATAAGACATTCCTATAGAAGCAATGTATAGTATTCATGTCCTAATTGTACTGACTCAGCATTTCATATTACTCCATAAACAAGTTTGATAATCCTCCCCTGCAGGAGGTTATAATCAAGGATCAACAAACTCAATGCTGAAAGGAAAACCTTGGCAACTGTTCAAGGCCTTGATTTGGAAGAAACTAAAAGCTACACAAAATCCTGGAAAGATTCATAGACCTCATTCTACACAACAACCTGCAAACAGACATGGACAAAAACTATGCAAGAAATCTATTGTATTACACACAACCTCCAATCAGATCACAACTTTCATTTCCTAGGTAAACTGGAGGCCTATGATATTTTTTGTTTTACGAATGGAATGTTAGTTGTGCAATCAAAAAAAGTGAAGATTAATGTACAGCTCTGCAAAGAAGCCGGTCCGTTATAAATTAATGAAATATAAAATTGAAATACTTCAAAAGGGTAACTGGGTTATCAGTCCAGAACTTTATATGCCAACATTGTCCTGGCTAAATGGGAAGCTTAAAAAGGCTCCATGCACACTAGCGTTTTTTTTTTAGGCTCCTAGAAGCTAAATAGTGTTATCCTATGTGTCCATGCACACTACTTTAGGTTATTAGCATCTTTTTTACCTTCAGCAGCTAGGAGCAAAATGGTTTCCTGCGCGTTTTTCTAGCAGAAACGCCCCTAAATGCTACTAATAGCGTTTTTTTAACTTTTTTTTTCTTTAACTGCAAAAATTCCAATAAAGTGCTAATGCTCCTAAAACGGTGTTAAAATGCTATTACCAGCGTTTTTATCTAGCGAATTTTCCAGCGTTTTTGTAGTTTAAAAAAAAGGCTAGTGTAAATGGAGCTCATGGATGGTTTGTGGTTGGGCCCATGTGCCAAAAGCTCCACCTCTGGTGATGGCCAAAAGTAGCTCCCCTGGCAACAAGGTGGGGTGGAAGCTTCAGGCTGCAGCATAGATAATTTGCAAATAAAGTACAAAAAGTGCAGTTATCCTTTAAAGCTGAACTTCAAACCACTAAATACACAAATTAAATAAATATAATGGGAGCCATTTTACCTGGCAATGGATTTGTTTTTCTGTCCATCTGATTCAAAGACCTACAAATCATTAACAGTTAAGTAATACAAGTGTCCTCTTTCCATCCAAACTGCAGAATGGACACTGAAGAAGCAGCAGCAGACTGATGGGATCATCCCTCTACTCAGTCTGCTTTCTCTGCTTTTCAGCAAATTCCTTGTCAACACATTTGCATGTACTACATCCGATTGGCTCCCAGTCTGAGCTCTGCTGTATAGGGGATTATTGGAAATTAAAATAAGTTGAATGTATGTACATGCACCAGTTGCACATAAAAAAATAAATGCATATAATTATTTATGAAAATGGCTGCATTCGTTTGTGCATTTTATGTTCGCCTGGAGTCCAGCTTTAAGTTGGTCTTTGCTAGGTTACTGTAAATTTGGTTCACCCCTTCCTGCTACAGTCTGACTTTGTTCATAACACTTCATTATATATAAAAGATCAGACTAATACCAACATGCTCTTATTCAGGCCCCTAGGGTAGAGATGAAGGGTATTATGACTAAATCAGTAAAGTTTCAGATAGTCAGGACTGACCCTTTAACAGCTATTTTTTTCATATAGAACAGGGAACAAAAGATGCAGGACAGCAGCAGGGAGGAGTAGCAGACCTAAAACCAATTTTTGATTTTTGGCTGCAGCCTATCCAGCTTGCATCTTAATGCTTAGAGGTGTAAAATATCCAATAACTCAACCAGTGAATATTCCATAAGATACAGACATTCAGAAATGATTTGACTTCCCTACCAACCAATTGGGTCAAAAAAATAAAATAGTATTCCAGCACTAAACGGTTCACCGATCCATGGCAACTGCCAATGAGAGTAGAAATGGAGTATTAGATTTTATACACTATATCTCAATAATTACAAAAAGTTTTGCCAACAGATTTAACTATGCGTTCAGTGTTAAAAAAACAAATTATATTACTGTATCCCCTTATATAAGGGAGTTTTAAACAACACTAATAGATGAAAATAGATTTTTCAGCAAAAAATTGACATTAAAGAGACCCTGTCACCAACTTGAAAAACTGCTGGTAAAAGCACAAAACAATTTAAGTGTAACTGAAAAAAAAAATGCCTTTTAATTTGGATAGAGCAGGGATGGGTCATATCCCCTGTCAGCTTATTTTTTGCGATCTGTGTCCCTTTGGGGAAATTTTCCTTCTCTTCCTGTCCCATAGCCAAAACAGGAAGCAAGAGGTAACTGCAAATTAAGGGAATCCCATGGGAAACCCTAGATCACCAGAACAAGTGTCCTTATTGGAAGAATTCCTGTCTATTACTTTTCTGGGGGGAAAACCAAGATTTGGAATTTTCTTTTGATGACGGGACAAATGGAGAGGATAAATCTCTCCTAATGGGAGCACAAAGAGCAAGAAAACTGACAAGTGTTCTAATTCCTCTCTACTCCAAAACTTTTTTTTTGCTTTTAGTTGTATTTTAAGTATTTTTAATGCTTTATGTTTTTGCTTTACAAAAACTATTTTTATTACTTTGCTAAAGAAATATGACAACTTACAATTTATCACCTATGATAAATAGGCATTTCCTTTGCTCCCAAAGGAAAAATTTTGGCTTTACATACTGTACACGGTTTCCCTTGTCTTGTGTATTTTGCATTTCGGGCCTTTGATAGTCACTTGTTTCCCTACGGTTTTTGCTCTTTTGGAGAGTTTTTTCTATATTTTTGTTTGAATAACAATTTTTTTTTTTTTTTTTTAAAAGTGACAACTTCGGGAAGTGTCCATTCTCTAGTACAGCCCCCCACCCTATTTGGAAACAATGAAAAGTGATGGCAGAAAAAAGACCCAGCAGTCCATCGAGTCTGCCCATTACTTTCAGATCATAACCCTCTCCTCTTTTGGGAGCAAAGGGGGTACACGACAGAGTGTCACCTAAGTGACAGATTTGAGTCTGCTTGGGTTGCAGACATCACTTTCCAGATGGTAATGCTCAGCAGCAGTCTCAGGGCTTTTGTACCTCTCAAAGCAAGGAAGGATTTTACAGGTAAATAGCCTGCATAAAATGCATTAAATGCACAAAGAACCCTATGGGAAGATTGTTGTTAAAATAAATGGTCTGGTGACAGGGTCATTTTAAGGAGGTATAATTGGAGGGGATGGTATAAACACATTTCCTTGCAGTAATGCTACAGAAGATGATACTACCAGCTGTTATGTTGGTTCTTTCTTTGTGTCTGGTGGAGGTAAACATATGCAATAGACTGTGCAACAAAGTAATACAAATGTGCAATGTGGACCTTTACTATCCACCTATTACTCTGTGTTAGTATCTGTTCAGATCTGGGTCCTTTAATCATATTCCTGGAGATTTAGATATATTTATAATAGTTACAAAATATTTATTATTCAACTAAATTCATCACTCTCAATTCCTGATCATACAGATGGTTTATAATCACTCTTACATATTTTTTACTGCTGCCTTCTGGCAAAAATATAGATCACACTAAATCTATTCCAGTACTAGAGTATGAATTTGGGAAGTTTCAGTCTGCACTTTAATATCCCCATCTTGCTAGCTGCCAGTATCACACATGGTCTATGACAATGATACATGTTATTTAGGAAGGCAGTGCAAACAGCAAGGAGCAGCTGATAAAGCTGTCATCTATAGCAACCACATTTCTATATACCGAAGTCAAATGCTCTACCGCCCAAAAATGTTTGCAATTCTGCCCAACCAGTTTTAGGATTCACAGACCTCTGCAAACATGCATGCAAACCCTATTGCAAGCTCTGCCTCCTCACTGGACAATAAAACAGCATAATCACATTGGAAATTTATTGACTATTGATTGGACAGGTGACACAGGAACCTGCAAAGGTAAAATAGGCAATAAGGGAGTCATGTGCCTGGCAGATATGTGCGACTCATAGGACTGACTGGACAGAATCACATCTTTTGGAAGGTAATACAATTTGAATATATGTAATTCAGTAGTGTATTTACCCCACATCCAATACTCCAAAACCCCTTAAGGCTCCTTGTGGCTGCTACCCCCAGCCATGGCTGGCAGCCAATTCAATGGCACGTCCCATCCTCTATCTACTCCTCCAATAGTAATGTATATACAGTTCTATAAATGCAAGAAAGGTATATTCAGTGCAGACAGGTAGAAAGGACATAAAGAAGGTTTGCAGGCTGGACACGTAAAGGCAATTCAACAATCCTTTCATAGGGAATAAAATGGAAAACAGTGCAGTGCAAAAAACTTCAGTCCCAATTTTAACAGATAAGATAGATCTAATACAAGAGTTCGTAGGTGCCGTTTGTGTAGTTATCACATCACAATCATGCAGGTGAAGAGAACGTGGGTCCTACACCACCACCACTAGCAGCCTCTCACCTCCCTCCTTCGGCCACTAGGACCTTCAGGCATAAATCACTCGAGTAAGGTGACTAGGGTCCTGGTCTTCAAACTTGGTTACATCATATGGGCTTCCACATGAACACTCCCTCCTTCGGTCACTAGGACCTTCTAGCATAAATCACTCGAGTAAGGTGGCCAGGGGCCTGGTCTTCAGATAAGATATCAGATAAAAGATAATCCACCAGAAGATGGTCATGTGGGTGACGTCCGACGTGTTCTTCCCTCAAGGAACACATCAGACGTCACCCACATGACCATCTTCTGGTGGATTATCTTTTATCTGATACCTGTATACTAACACCAGTGGAAGTGTTTTTTAATATGAGTATCTCATTTTATGTTTAATAAACTGTGGATTGCAGACAGAGAGCACTAGAGAGTGTCTACGTTTATGTGGAAGCCCATATGATGTAACCAAGTTTGAAGACGAGGTCCTTGCCACCTTACTCGAGTGATTTATGGCAGAAGGTCCTAGTGGCGAAGGAGGGAGTGTTCATGTGGAAGCCCATATGATGTAACCAAGTTTGTAGACCAGGACCCTAGCCACCTTACTCGAGTGATTTATGCCTGAAGGTCCTAGTGGAGGGAGGTGAGAGGCTGCTAGAGGTGGTGGTGTAGGACCCACGTCATCTTCACCTGCATGATTGTGATGTGATAACAACACAAACGGCACCTGGGAACTCTTGTATTAGATCTATCTTGTCTGTTAAAATTGGGACTGAAGTTTTTTGCTCTGCACTGTTTTCCATTTTATATACAGTTCTAATCCCCATTAGTCAGGTGTTCAGTAAACTTTATCAATCAAGGTGGCATTGACACCCAACCTTACTCCTGAAGCCTGTTAAGGAGCTTAAAGCCATAGTTTCCCTTTAACAAAAAAAAAAAATGCCTATGCAGATAAGGGATGTCTGTAGATAAAAACAGGCTGTGCAGCTTTGACCAAAATGAAATAATGCCCTTACTATAGGTGTAGGCCATTTACGTACCTCATGAAGCCTGAGGTCAGGCTTCATAAGGTATGTAAATGGCCTACACCTATATGAAGGGCATTATTTAACGTTAGTCAAAGCTGCAGGTTGTTTATTATCTGCAGTCTTCTCTTCTCTAAATCTATTCAAAGTGCTGAATATTTACAGCTTGTCAGAAAACGTTGGCGGAGAGCTGAAGTCACACACTGCAGATCTCAGTGAGGAGAGCTCTGAGAGCTGATTGGAGGTAAAGGGCATACTCCCCACACAGCACACAGGACCAGAGCGGAGGCCATCAATCAGTTGGAGATCCCTACCGTCACCATATTTCTCTTGGTGTCAGGAAAACTTGTCAGAAGTGACTCATACTGACAGCAGAGGAATGAAGCAGCAGACAGAAATGACACTTTGCACTCTTAATTGAGAAGTACACACTATAGAAGGATATGCTTTTTTCATGTCTGAGAGTTACAACCACTTTAAAGGAGTCTAGCAGAGTGTCAATGCCATTTTGATTAAATTTATTGATTGCCTAATGTGAAATGTGGCTGTATTTTGATTACTATTACAGCACAGACTAAAGCGGTTCTGATCACACTGGGGTTGATTTACTAAACCTGGATGGCACTATATCTAGTGCAGCTGTGTATGGTAGTCAATCAGCCTCTAACTTCAGCTTGTTCAATTAAGCTTTGAAGAAAAAACCTGGAAGCCGATTGGTTTCTATATACCACTGCATCAGATTTTGGACTCTCCAGTTCATTTTTGGGGTGGAACTGAACCCTATTAAAGAGAGGGCATACCACAATCTAGCGTGCTTCCAGTAGTACACTCCGTCTTACTACAGAGAATCTGCAGCTGGGATTGGCTAGGAATCTATATTAAAGTATTACTAAACCCAGTGATATGAAAATAGTTCATCTGACCCCCCTGCCCCCCCCCCCACAGCTTACAAATCATCTTTTTACATGAAAATACTGCCACTATATACCTTTTTGGCTGTTCTGTATACCACGGTTAAATGATAAACTGCACAGTTTCTCCAGTGCTGAGAGTTCAGGTAGGAGGAGATTTATACTATAGCCTGTATACACGCCCACATGTGTGATGTCAATATCATGTGACCTGGCTAGCTCTGAGAACAAGGAAATGTTCTCTCCAGCATAAAAGACAACTGAGCATGTGCAGGTCAGCTTCCCTCTGACTGTGTTAAGCTGGCCTTCCTCAGATAGACAGTGCAGGGAGGGAAGAATCTATGCATACAGGATAAAATAGCCATTTTACACAATGCAGAGAATTAACCCCTTAAGTTCCACAGTGAGTATAACAAGCATGTTATTCTGCATATACAGACTGATTTTACTGTTGTGGATTTAGTAACACTTTAAGTGTTATTCTTCACATCAAGACACAGAAACCCATCACATTTTAGAAATCCCTCCCTGCTGTATTTTTATGCCTTTCACTCCCTTATAATGAAAGCAAAAATGCATCACACACACACACTGCAGTGCTTTTTTCAAAGTGCATGTAATAACAGCAACAGATAAGTCATTTTTTTCATTTACAAAATGACAGACATAAAACACATGCAGAAAAACACACAAACTGCTCACTGAAAGAAAACCGCATGTACTAACGCATGATCAAAAGCACATAAAACACATGCATTCCCAGACACACGAGGATGAACAGACCCTTAGAGTACTTCCAGGGATTCTGCTTCTTCGCCATAAACGGACTGCAGCTAACCGCACAGCAAATGCAGCAACATGGGAACTGCACTGGATGCCTATCACATCACCTGATATGTTTAGCCCTAGAGAAGCGAGGTCCCCTACACTTATATTACAGGAATGAGTAGAAGGAACCAATAAGCCTGCCACTATTCATATGCACTGGGCACATGAATGCAGTTTGCTTGAACAAGCTGTCCATAGCAGCCAGTCAAGTTTCATCTGACATTTCCTAGTTCTCTGCATCATCTTCAACCCCTCTTGTCTTATAGGAACCCCATTCTTCCCTCTTACTGCAGTAGCGGTCTACATCTGGTTGTGTTAAATCTGCAGCCTGAAAAGTACCTTTGGCCTTACAAAATTATTATTTCACTTTTCCATTCAATAAAAGTTAGCGGTAAAAATGATACATACGCAAAACATTCCATTCTCAAGGGACAGCTATGAATTCCAAAATGGGAGATCTAGAAGATTTGGCTAACACACAGACATGGTCACCTGCACACACGAGGCAAGCTTTAGAAATTATTGCACTCTGCAATGGGGCAAAATCTACTCAGCAACAAAGGCTGGGAACAGATATTGTTCTACTGCATGAGCCCTTTGTAAGTGTTTGTGTCCCTTCAATCACCAGTGCTGCTATTCTGCCAATACCACTGACCACCAATCAGAATGCGGAACCTTAGCTACATCTTGCTCTTTGGTTCTCTTGAAGGGAGACAAATGTAAAGTGCTGTCTATGGCTTTCACTGAAACGTGGCCTTCATTCTGCGCAGCGTGTCCTGGATCTTACGAGAATGTTTCTCAGAGTTCACATGATGGAAATTGGCATTGTTGTCAGCTGCCAAGGCGGAGATATCAGCCTCGTTAAAATGTGAAATGCGCTGGCGGAGGTAAAACTGAAAATCTTGATCTGAAGCAAAGGAGTATGGGATTTCTTGAAAAGCATGAACTTGGCTTATGACTTTTGCAATATTCCTATTGGAAAAAAAAAGAAAATGGGCTATAATACAGGCTGCAGAGGCAGGAAATATTACTGAAACAGTGTGATATACATTACAAGTTACTGAAACAGTATGATAAACAAGGATCAACCATAACTTTATAACCACTGACAGGTTAAGTGAATAGCATCGATTTTCTTGTTACAACGGCATGTGAAAGTCAGTGGGATATATTAGGCAGCAAGTAAACATGTTGTTCCTGAAGGCGATAAGTTAAAAGCAGAAAAAAGTGGGCATTGCACTTTGTTGTGCATGGGGCTGTGTAGCTGCAGACTGGTCAGGGTGCCCATGCTGAACTGTGTCCATAGCCAAAAGCACTTACAACGGGCATGTTGGCATCAGAACTGGACCACAGAGCAATGGAAGAAGGTGGTCTGGTCTGAAGAATCACGTTCTCTTTTGCATCATGTGGAGGGCCATGTCTTGGTGGGTGTCAGGGTTATTTTGGTGGCAAAAGGGAGACCTACTCAATATTAGGTGGGTGGTCAAAGTAATGGCTGATCAGTGTATAGGAAAAGCTATGTTTATTGTAGGGAACCATGACACATGCGTCTCAGCACGTCAGAATGCATGTGTTAAAACGCCACAATGGAAATTAGCTTTAAGAGAAAAATCAATGCACACAGGAAGCAATCTCATTTTAGGGTCAGACTGCTAGATTTGTATATAAAGGAGAGGGAAATTAAAAAGGTTGCCCTCAGCAACCATTCAGATTAGTGTTCCTTTCCACTGGGTTATTTCAGAAATACTGTATCATATGTGAAAGGTATGCAGCTGACCGTAATGCTCTAACAGGCTACACAATTCTTTATGTAGCCATTGTTTTGAAATAAAGAATAGTTCCAACAATGTAAGCCTTACCTTAGCTTATTCCACTTAAATGCTCCATTTGCCATGGTGAAACCACCAGTCTCAAGCTGCTGAACATGCATTGATAAGAGGTAAGCGGAAGGAATTGTGGGTAATGTTCTGAATCTGTCGCCTTTCATCAGACATAAGCTGTCACTCTTCAGAAACACCTGGTGAGTGACCATATCAGAAAACGGTTATAAGCATACTGTGAGAAATATATGTGAATGCAGACACCAAAAAATAAACCAAACACATCTTTCTTGGGAAGTACATACTTTTGTAATAAAATATATAAGCAGTAGGTAAGGCACTAATACCAATGCCAACATACATCAGATGCTCAGTAATCAGCACACATACTTGACATTTTGGCAGGACTGGGTCATAATTGGGCAATATATGAAGTGAGATGACATTAAGAGTCTGAAAAAAAGCTAAAATTACGGAAAATTATCATCCAATTCAGCTTCAATCTGCACGGTGTATGAAAACGGATCAACCATAACATTATAACCACCCACTATAACATGACCACCCACCTAATACTGAGTAGGCCCCCCTTTTGCCACCAAAAACAGCCCTCCTCCATGGAGGCAAGGACACCACTAGACTTCTGAGCCCGGGTTCACACTTGTGCGATCTCAGAGATCGCATTTAATTCGCACCCGCACTGCGGGTGCCGATCACATGCGATCTCTGAGCAATGCGAGTTCAGTCATACAGTTGTATGGCTGAACTCGCATTAGATTTGCACAAAAAAAAGGTGCAGGGACTTTTTTTCCCCTGCAGTGGAACCTTATCGCATGGGTGTTTTCACCCATGCAAACCAATTCACATGCGAGTTCACGGTTCGCACTGCAATCTGTGAAAAAAACTGGGGGTGTGATTAACTTTGTAATGACACCGGCAATTGTTCGCAGAAGGCAGTGTGAACTGCCTGCGGGAAGAATGCAATGCAGGAACCGGCTCTGTAATCGCGCCGATTCTCGCATCGCACATATGTGAACCGGGGCTGAAGGTATGCTGTAATATCTTTCACCAAGCTGTCAGTAGCAGATCCTTGAAGATCTGTAAGTTGTGAGGTGCGGCCTCCAAGGATTGGATTTGTTTTTCCAACACATCCTACAGATGAACAACTGGATGGACATCTAGAGAACTTGGAAGACAAGTCAACACCTCAAAGGCACCTACTTTCAATGCTCCATGTTCCGGTTCTCATGCTCACATGCCTATTGTATGCACTTTTGGCTCTGGACATGGGTCAGCGCAGGCACCCAGATCAGTCTGCAGCTATGCAGCCCCATATGTAACAAACTGGGATGCCCATTTTTTTCTGCTTTCAACATATCACCTTCAGTGACAACATGTTTACTTGCTGCCTAATATATCCAACTGATTTAAGATAATTTGAGCTACAGTAGCTCTTCTATTGGATTGGAATACACAGGCCATTCTTTGCTCCACCACTTGCACCAATGAGCCATGGCTGCCCATGACCTTGTCACAGGTTCGACGGTTTTCCGTCCTTGGCCCACTTTTGGTCTGTCCTGGTCACTGCAGACCAGGAACATTCCAAAAGAGCTGTAGTTTTGGAGTTGACCCATCTGTCAAGCCACCACAATTGGCCCTTGTCATGTCGTGCAAATCTTTAAGCTGGCCCATTTTTTCTGCTTTCAACACATCAAATTCAGGGACATATTCACTTGCTACCTAATATATCCCACCCACCGTCAGGTGCAATTGTAATGAAATAATCAATGTTATTCGCTTTACCTGTGAGTGGTCATAATGTTATGGCTGATCAATGTATACCGTAAAGCATAAATAAACCCAATCACTAAAACCTCATATATCCTTTAACATTTTAATGTAATTTCAGATGTCATTTTCAATATTTGCAAAATAGACACAAAGGTCGTACTTCAGGCACTAAAGCTGGCTATACCCTAGTAGAATTTTGAACGTACATTCGTATGAATACTTGTATGAAAATTCTTTGTACCTTCAATGACAGGACAAATGTTGTTTAAAAGTACTTCAAAATGTTGTTTGCTTTTTAAACATTTGTATTTTGGAATAAATAGAATTTCCCAAACAAAAAACATATACACTGTTAAAATTAATTTGTTCGAGAAACAATTTCCATCCTGCTCCTTTGAATATTCTCGTCACTGCGGTTCAAAATGAACACCAATTTGACCACACTAATGAATAGGAAATCCAACGAATGTTCTTAAAACTAACTGTAAAGCCAGCTTTTAGGGTGACAACACACTCTACCAATGTCCTCCTCAGGAAGCCCACTCTAAGAAATGCAGCTAATGCTGGAGTACATTTATGTATTTGTGTTTCAATATTTTTATTGTGTTTTATAAAGATAATAACATTGTACATGTCATCAGGCAAAGGAATTAGAATAAAAGTACGGTTTAATACATGAATAGCATGCGGATTTAAACAATGCAACATGACAACTGGTTTGAGACTTGCCATCATATGGTATACCAATATCTTAAGTATCTTTGTAGGATTATTTCAGTGTGAGAGACATTCAACCCCCACCCTCCTATGGGAACAAACTGTGTAACGGGGTGAGGTGAGTGCCCCCCACCTGGACATATCTCCTTCTTTCCAGTAGATTTTTATTGAAAGGTTTAACATGTTATAGCAGACTACCTGTGGACTCTATCAGGTAATAATACATAACAAACATGCTGTAACTCCCTTCAAAACCTTGTATAGCATCTTGAAGCGTTATAAAGAGGGATACTTGGAAGTGGCGTTCCGCCTCACGCCAAAGAGTGGCTAAAGGTAAGTCCATTGAGCTATGATAAAAGTGCCCCTTGGCTTATCTAAGGGGCAGAACATAGCCTGGCCCTCGTTCTGTACCCCATCTGGGACCAAGCTGTACAGGGAGGGTGACAATGTTGCGTGCCCCCCAATTTAACCTACACTCTTTCCACAAAATAGCTTATTTAGGGCATGGAGGTGTTGATGCTGAGTCTCCTATTATGATGTAGGTTATTACTTATTTATTTATCTGGATGCGGTCATCGGACCTCTAGTGCCCCATGGTTTGGTGGGCTTATGGCAGAATCTAAGGTGTTCAGGGGTGCGGTTACGCTTGGGTGATATCCACATTGCCTAAAATGAGGGGGGTGGGAAGTTCACTTTATCGGGTAAGTGAGGAGTCGGAATGAGTTGTTCTGAATGTCTGGAATTAGACAATATGGAGCGCGGGTGAAATAGGGGGAGAAAAGTGTATACGGAGGCGAAGAGGAAGAAAGGGAGAGGGAAGAGGAGGAGGAAAGGAGAGGAGAGAGAAATAGAAGAAGAAGAAGAAAGAAGGAGAAGAAAAGGAAAGGAAAAGAAAAAAAAAAAAAAGAGGAAGAAAGAAGAAGAAGAAGATAAAGAGAGA
>BLSH010367513.1:2109962-2134753 GCA_018402905.1 Glandirana rugosa | reverse complement strand
ACCTCACGGGGAGAAATGAAAAAAAAAAAAAAAAAAAAAAGGAAAGGAAAAGAAGAAGAAAGAAGAAGAAGATAAAGAGAGAGGAGAGGAAAGGAGGAGGAGAAGGGAGAGGGAAAGAAGGAGAAGCGGAGGCATATGTGAAAAGAGGGGGATAAAGTGGGCGCGAGGTATAACAGATTAAGGTCTGTAAGTCTTGTTGAGTAAGGCTGAGGAGTGAATGGGCTATTTCACTTGAAGGGTGGGGGGAGTAAAATCCGTTACACCTATAGTGGGTTCGCATTGGCGTGGGGACTTGTGGAATCTAAGACGGTATTCGGGTGGTTTGGTACCCCGTGATCTCCAGGCTACTGGCGTAGGTCTATTTATTTATTCATTATTGGATGTAGTATTATCCTCTGAGTCGTAGTTGTGGAGGTACGGGATTTATGAAAGGAAAAAAAAAAAAAAAAAAAAAAGTAAAGAGGGGCACTCCACTCCTCCCCCTCCTCCGAGCAGGCCACGTGGTCCAAGTGTGCAATCTATACTAGGTTGTTAATTGTGAATACTCCTTCGCTGTTTTGAAATGTTGCCAGCAGGACCAGGTGTTCCGGAATTTAAAGGGGGTTTCGTTGGCTTGATGTATAAGGTTTTCCATAGCTTCCGTTCTGTTTACCAGTCTAACCCAGTCGGCTAAGGTCGGGGGGTTAGGTGATTTCCAATGTGCTGGAAGTGCCATCTTGGCTGCATTTGGTAAGTGTAATGCAAGGAACTTATGTTTCTTAGGTATAGAAACGTAGCGAAGGAGCATTTGAGTCGGAGAGAATTTGATCATATAGGTGGTAATCTGAGTGATGAGGCAGTGAACCTCTGTCCAAAAGGGCTGAATTCTGGAGCAGGACCACCAAATATGCATAAGAGATCCCTCTTCCTCAGAACATCGCCAGCAGGTGGGGAAGATATCAGGTGAAATGTTAAGAAGCCTGAGGGGGGGTTTGTACCACCTAGAGAATATCTTATAGCTATTTTCCTGGGCTGAGACATTAATTGTTCCCTTATGAATGCAGAAGATATTTTCCCACTCTTCATCCGTAAGGTCTATGCCCAGTTCCTCTTTCCATATACCGCTTGCCCTGTTAGCTTTTGGGCTGCAGTCAGAGAATAGGATATTGTAGGTTTACGATATCAAATGTCTCTGTGGTTCCGTCTTTGTGCATAAAGCTTCAAAAGGCGTATGAGGTCTAGAGAAGTCCGAACGGGACCGAGGGCTGTCTAGGTAATATCTGAGCTGTACGTATGTCCAGAAGGGGAAGAGGCAATCCGGGGTCTGTTCCGACAGTTTGGGTATGGGTATGAGTTTATTGCTGGCGAAGAAGTGTTCCGTTCAAACGTTCGAGTCAGGGTTAAAACCTGGTAGAAAGGTCTTTGCTACCCCGAGAGGGAATTCCGGGTTATGACGGATGGGCGTAAGTGGACCCGGTGTGGTGGACAGTTTAGATTTGTGACAAACCTTGTTGAAGATGTGTAGGGTGGTGCTAATAAATGGGTGTTTTTTACACTCTGGTGGTCTATGCATTTCCTCGATCTATGGGAGTTGGTATAGAGTGTTAGTTGTAAACACGTGTTCTATTTGGACCCATGCTTTAACTTGAAAGTGCACGTTCCAGTCAATCATTCTTGTTAGGCCGATTCCTCCCTTAAGTTTGGAGACTGTCAGCCTTTGAAAGCTAATTCTGGGGCGTGATTTCCCCTAGATTAATTTCTTTCAAGCTTTACGCATGCACGCGAAGAAGGCCTGGTGTAATGAAATGGGTATAGTCTGCATGACATATAGGATATAGGATTCTGGGGAGGATATTCATTTTGAGGTTAGCCATTTGTGAATACTTATGGCTTTTAATGTGTTATCTCTCGCCTCACTACCCGGTATGAACCCTACTTGGTCCAGAGAGACGAGTTTTGACAGTAGGGGTATTAGATGATTGGCTAAAATTTTTGCAGAGAGTTTGAGATCCACATTTAGGAGGAAGATCGGGCGATAGTTGGTAACTTGGGAGGGATCCTTACCTGGTTTAGGAATCACCGCTATGTGTGCTGTCAGGAGATCTCGTGGGGCAGGGGTATCCAAAGAGAGGGAATTGAATGCTTTTAAGAAGTGCATTTTGAGCAAGTCTGTGAACATTTTGTAGTATCCGGTTGTCAGGCCATCTGGGCCTGGGCTTTTCCCTACTTTGAGTTGTTTAAGGGCAGAATCGACTTCCTCGGGGGAGAGCGGACGCTCAAGCTCCTTTGTTTCTGTTCTGGATATCGCTTTAGGGCTGTATTTTTTTAAGAAGTCTTCAATTAAGAGAGCCCGGGTATTTCCCTTAGTCTGGGGATCTGGGGGGGCCTAGATTATATAGTTGTGTATAATAATGGACAAATTGTTGCGCAATTCCATAGTTTGTAACTACTTTGCACCCCTTGGGATCAGTGAGAAAGTGTATTGTCGTGGCTGCTCGTGATCTCACCAGGAGCCTCCCTGATTTGTTCCCGTACTCATAAAAATTTTTTTGGGATAGCATGTAGTTCAGTTTAGTCTGTTTATCCAGTTCCTAGGAGGTCTGATCTAACATTGATCAGTTCCTGGAGGGAGGATTCGGCTTGGGAAGCTTTATGTAATTGTTCCAGAAAGCAAGCATCACATATATCTGACCTGGATTAGCCAATTGTGTTAATGTTAGTGATAACATGCACTTTACATTTATGTATTTATTACAGGTACTTACATAGAGCTAACAATTTACATAGCGCTTAAAGTGATTGTAAAGTCTCGCTTTAAAAAAAATAAATAACAAACATGTTATACTTACCCCCTCTGTGCAGTTGACTTTGCACAGAGCAGCCCGGATTCTCCTCTTCTCGGGCCCCTCTTTGCTACTCCTGGCCCCTCCCTCCTATGGAGTGCCCCCTCAGCCAGCAGCTTCCTATGGGGGCACCTAAGCTGAGTCAGAGCTCCATGTAATCATTCAGACACAGAGCTCCGCCCCTCTCTCCACTAATTGGCTGACTGAGTTTGATTGACAGCTGCAGGAGCCAATGGCGCAGCTGCTGTCTCTCAGCCAATCAGGAGGAGTGTCCCGGATGGCTTAGACATTCATGGACATCGCTGGAGAGAGAGGGGGCTCAGGTAAGTAATTAGGGGCTGCTGGGAAGGCTGCTACACACAACAGGTTTTTTTTTATCTTAATGCATAGAATGCATTAAGATAAAAAACCTTCTGCCTTTACAACTCCTTTAATATACTGTACATTAAGGGTCCCTGTCCTCAAGGAGCTTACAATCCAAACTCCATTTCACATGCATATATACAAGCTCACACACACCAGGGACACATTGGAAAGGGGCCAAATAACCTACCAGCATATCTTTTTAGCGTGAAGGAAACCAGAGTACCTGGAAGAAAACCAAGCAATCACTGGGGGAACATGAAAACTCCATGCAGATAGTGCCTTGGATACGAACCAGGGACACCAATGCCGCCACTAACCACTAAGCTGTCCCATGCATGGACACATTTTGTTTTTAGGGCTCCACCCTTTCCTCTTCCCAGTTGTCATAGTTTAGGAGTGCCTCAGTGATTAAAGAACTAGAGTATGCATCTCTTGAAAAAACAAAAACACAAAAATTGAACAGTTAGATTTTGTTTCTTTTAGATACAAAAATAGGTTTGTTACCTCAACAGCTTTCAGTTCTTCTAGAATTTCAGAAACTTTGGAGGGTAAATTTTTCCATGCCTTCAAAATAAATAAAATGAGATAAATTTGTGCACAAATCAGAAATACAACTCGTAAGACAAAGCAAACCAATAAAAACAAACCGGGAGCTGCCGGACTATGAGGTTCTCCAGCCCTCCAAGGATCTGCATGGCTGTTGAGAAATCTCGTTGCTCATAGGATAATTTTGCCACAAGGAGAAATTTTGTCAAAATGCTTGCCTGTAACTAGAAAGAAAAACCAGCATTACAAAGGTAACCTTCACATACCATATCAGCACAGGACACAAATATTAAGAATTATCTTTGGCTGGGGAGAAATCAACAGGGTAAATATAGGACTTTACCTTCTTTGACTTTTCACTTACAAAATATATATATATATCCAGAAATGGACTCTAGACTTAGAAGAAGACTTGAAGGAAGGGGACTGGACCCAGATATGGTCGACAGTGAAGTCTCACGTAATGCTCTGGCAGCATAAATTAAAGTCTTTACTTGTTGGTAGCTTGTAAACACAAGGGTAGCAACTTCTGTGCCGGGCAATTTTGGTTAAAGGTCTCCAGCATGCTCACAAAATTAGGGGGATTCACAGTACCCCTTAATGCAAAATATGCTTCCCTTACCTTGAGGCCCCCAACCTAACTAGCTCACAATTGATGTTCTCACGACTGCAAAAAAAAACAGTAGCTAAAGCTTGGAGAAGTAACACTTTAAATTGTACAGAAACAGGTCTAGAGTTCAGCTCCATACATGGATCGTTTTTTTTTTTCATTCAGCCAACCGACTCAATTCCCCCCATCCACACATTCTGTATGAATGCAGGTATCCTCTCCCACTGTGTCTTTGTATTCTGACAGCGGGGAAACTCTCGCCTCTCCCCACTGTCAGAATACACTGATCAGCCCAGCAGACTAATGGCTGATGAAACTGAAATTTTCCAGCAGTCCCTATTGTGAGAAGGCAATCGATAGATGAACAGAAACAGCCACAAATGGATCGAAATTCAGTCACTTCCTGCTGAACTGGCTTAAAGTGGTAGTAAACCCTCCTATCATTTTCAGCCAAGGAAGCTGCAATTTGGCCTCTGTTTAATCTACAAATGCCATGATGCTGCACATGTGATCAGCTATGACACCAGCCATTGGATGGTTTGACTGTTTGGTTTAGAGCACAACCAATGGGAGTGTTACATTTCCGGCATGTGCCAGAAATGTAACTGGTTTTTAAACTGTTAAATGGATGGGTTTACTACCGCTTTAAAGCGGAGTTCCACCCAGAAAATGTTTTTTTTTTTTGGTATCCACTCTTTTAATACTAAATAGATGTAACCTTTTGTTTCCTTACTTTCAAACCGCCTAGCGATTACATGTATTTTTTACTCACAATTTTGTTTCTCTCACTGCTGAACTTTTCCATTTTAGGTGAGGGCATCTGAAGCCCATCCGTAGTCTCCTGGCATCTCTTCCTGAAAGAAGTGCATGGTGGGTAACCATCATGCACTCCTCAATCTCAGTCTGCCTTAAATTGCGTCATTTCCTGTCTGGAAATAACACATCTTCCAGGAGGCCAGGCAAAGCAGGAATTGAGGAGAAGAGCCTCGGACCTAAAAGGGGCAGATTACAGAGACCACCTAGCAACAAGCGACTTAGGGTGAGTATAAGGAAAAAAAATTAATTCAAAAGGTAAGTCTATATAGGCAAAGGACATGAATGATGTGAAAAAAAAAATTCTGGGTGGAACTCCGCTTAAACGTTGATCCAGGTATGGGCAGCTTTACCCAGGCAATCCTTCAAGAGAAAACTGAAGGCAGAATTTAGTTGGCAATCTGGCAGCCCTGGAATTAAAATTACCACCCACCTGGCTTTGACTCATTCCTGCTACATGTATAACTATACAGTTTCCTGTATTCTCTTCAGACACCTTGCCAAGTGCCTTCACCCCCCCCCCCCCCATCCCCTTCTCCCCCTATTTCTATTTTAAATGTTGATAGAAGGATAAATATGCTGTTGTACTGAATACGGTTTTGTCTGTGAAGCATTACTTGTAATCTTCTTGTGTTCTATATAGCAGTCCTTCTTATATATACGCAATGTTTCATTAAAATCCAAGTAAAGGGAAAGTAATTGGGAAAGGAGAGATGTCATTTTCACAGCTGCTATCAAGGGATTGTTATAACATGAGCAATAAACTCACAACAGCCTCTAGTAATTGACATAGTAAGAAGAATGGCATGGACCACCTAAAGCAGGCCTATACACAAAAGTAGGCATACCTTGGTCACCTGATCTCTGCTGAAGAGGCAGCTCAGAGCTTAAAGGGGCTGATCTTCTTCTCCAGCAGAGATCACGTCACTAAGTAACCTAGGTTATTAAGCAAGTGGAATAAAGGCAACAGCAGTGTACGCCATGGCAAAGATCTAGTTGTCATTGTTCTTTACGGTAGCTTCCATTAGGCTGAATGGTAGGAATTTGGCTGCAACAGAGCAACGTCTGTGGTGGCTTTGGGCTGCGCAGCAAAAGTTGTCATTTACAAACAATAAGATAAATGGGTTATGGTGGTTGAAACTTGGGAAAGGATGTTTATTAAGGTCTCAGACCTCAGGCCATAGACAGAAAAGGTTTTTGTTTCATCTGCCAAAGTTTCAACTAAACAAAAAGCCTAAAAATAATTTGTCATTCTGATCATCTGTGCTAGGTTTTACACAGATGTCACAGCAATTTACTGTCAACCACAGCATGTGATTATTCAAACTGATTACATCTTTCCCTAATGATCATTTGCAGGGAATACATTTCCGCCATGTAGAAATAATCAGTTTGATATCTGTCGGTTGATGGGTTGCTTTGTTCATTGATTCATAAAAAAAACAAATTATATCACACAAAAATCATTTATGTTCAGCCTTACAGTGCATCCGAAAAGTATTCATAGCGCTTTTTTCCCACATTTTGTTATGTTACAGCTTTATTTCAGTATGGATTAAATTATTTTCCTCAGAGTTCTACAAACAATACCCCATAATGACAACACGAAAGAAGTTTGTTTGAAATCTTTGCAAATGTATTAAAAATAAATGAAAAAAGTCCCATGTACATAAGTATTCATAGCCTTTGCCACAACACTCAAAATTAAGCTCAGGTGCATCCTGCTTCCACTGATCATCCTTGAGATGTTTTTACAGCTTGATTGGAGTCAACCTGTGGTAAATTTAGTTTGTTGGACATGATTTGGAAAGGCACACACCTGTCTATATAAGGTTCCAAATTTGACAGTGCATGTCAGAGCACAAACCAAGCCATGAAGTTCAGGAATTGTCTGTAGACCTCCGAGACAGGATTGAATCGATGAGCACAGTGGCCTCCATCATCTGTAAATGGAAGAAGTTTGGAACCACCAGAACTCTGCCTAGAGCAGGCTGCCTGGCCAAACTGAGCGATCAGGGGAGAAGGGCCTTAGTCAGGGAGGTGACCAAGAACAAGATGGTCACTCTGAAAGAGCTCCAGCATTTCTCTGTGGAGAGAGGAGAACCTTCCAGAAGATCAACCATCTCTGCAGCCCTCTACCAATCAGGCCTGTATGGTAGAGTGGCCAGATGGAAGCCACTCCTCAGCAAAAAGGCACATGACAGCCCACCTAGAGTTTGCCAAGAGGCATCTGAAGGAGTCTCAGACCATGAGAAACAAAATTCTGAAACAAAGCTTGAACTCTTTGGCCTGAATGGCAAGCCTCATGTCTGAAGGAAACCAGGCACCACTCATCACCTGGCCAATGCCATCCCTACAGTGAAGAATGGTGGTGGCAACATCATGCTGTGGGTATGTTTTTCAGCGGCAGGAACTGGGAGACTAGTCTGGATCGAGGGAAAGATGAATGCAGCAATGCACAGAGACATCCTTGATGAAAACCTGCTCCAGAGCACTCTGGGCCTCAGACTGGGGCGAAGGTTCAGCTTCCAACAGGGCAACAACCCTAAGTACACAGCCAAGATAACAAAGGAGTGGCTACCGGACAACTCTGGGAATGTCCTTGAGTGGCCCAGGCAGAGCCCAGACTTAAACCCGATTAAACAACTTTGAAGAGATCTGAAAATGGCTGTGCCCGATGCTCCCCATCCAACCTGATGGAGCTTGAGATGTCCTGCAAAGAAGAATGGGAGAAACTGCCCAAAAATAGGTGTGCCAAGCTTGTAGCATACTCAAAAAGACTTGAGGCTGTGATTGGTGCCAAAGGTGCTTCAACAATGTATTGAGCAAAGGCTGTGAATAGTTGTGTACATGTGATTTTTTTTTATTTTTTATTTTTAATAAATTTGCAAAGATTTCAAAACAAACTTCTTTAACATTGTCATTATGGGGTATTATTTGTAGAATTTTGAGGAAAATAATGAATTTAATCCATTTTGCAAAAAGGCTGTAACTTAACAAAATGTGGAAAAATTGAAGTGCTGTGAATACTTTCCGGATGCACTGCAAAGTCTACTTATCTTTTAAAATAGACAATGAGGAGATTGCTCAACATATTAATTTCAAATCCTTTTTTTTTTAAACATATACCTATATGTACATTCATACTTTCAGGTGTTTAAAGCGGTTGTAAAGTATATATATTTTTTAATCACTTGCCCACCGGGCCAATTCTCACACTTCGCTCCTACATGTACTTGCTGATTACCTAGAGTTCTAGGTAGAGATTGAATGAAGCAAAAGAAATAAAGAAATAATAATCATAAATTAAAGGAAAAAAAACGGTTGTGGGGGGGGGGGGGGTGGTATTGTCATGTTCTTTACATTCCATCTTTTCTCTTGACACTTTCTTTTTACATTTTTTTTATCACTTTTATTCCTATTACAAGGAGTGTAAACATCTCTTGCAATAGAAATAGGGCATGACAGGTCCTCTTTACAGCAAGATCTGAGGTCTATAAGACCCCAGATCTCGCCTCTAGGCTGGGAAGCCTGAAATAAACAAAAATAAAATGCAGAGGCCAGGGGTGACGTCACAACATCACGCCCAGCCTCAAAGATCATAGAGCCTTGGGGGACCATCTGACCCGCTGGAAATCAATATGGAAATCAATATGGTAACCTTCTGGGCCAATCCCTTCTCCGGCTCGAAGATCGCATTGGCGAGCCGGGAGAAGCACCAGAGGGCGGCAGGAGGAGATATATATATATATATATATATATCTTTTTTTTTTTTTTTTAATTTTCTGTAGAAATTTTTAAACATCACTGATGGAGATTTTTAAGTGTCAAAGTTTGCTGCCATTCCACGAGCGGGCGCAATTTTGAAGCATGACATGTTGGGTATCAATTTACTCAGCGTAACATTATCTTAAACAATATGGAAAAAATTGGGCTAACTTTACCGTTGTCTTATTTTTTAATTAAAAAAAGTGATTTTTTTCCAAAAAAAAAAATGGCGCTTGTAAGACTGCAGCGCAAATACGGCGTGACAAAGTATTGCAACAACCACTATTTTATTCTCTAGGGGGTTAGAAAAAAAATATATTGTTTGGGGGTTCTAAGTAATTTTATAGCAAAAAAACTGATTTTAACTTGTAAACACCAGATCTCAAAAAGAGGCTTGGTCCTTAAGTGGTACAATGTCTAAATGCATGTTTATATTAAATATCAAAACCAACCTTGGATGTATGACACGTAACAATCTCCGCTGCCACCCACGTACTGACATTGTCTGCAAACCTTAACAACTGCAGCAGGTACTTATCGTGTGTAGAAGTTGTTGAGAACAGACTGCTAACTTCAGCTGGAAGAGAATCCGAGGAGAACGTTCTAGAAGGACAAAATAAAAGTTCTATTTATCACAAATATAACAACCACTAAGGGCTGGTTCACACCTAGGGGACTTGCGATCAAACTTGTGTCGCCCCAAACCGCTTGACATAAGAAATCCCATTGAAATGAATGGGAGCCGTCTTAATATGCGCTACTCAAGTCGCTCCAACTTCAGGGCGGCTTCTGAAAAGGTTCCTGTACTACTTCAAGGCGACTTCTAGGCGATTTTGAGCCCATAGAAGTCAATGGAAGTCGCTTCCAAGTCGGATCAATGTCTATAAAGAAGCGTCTTTACAGGAAAAATAAAATAATTTAAGGCAACCCCCTCACTCTGTGGCCACAGGCAAAGTGGCCTGGCATGGAGGTTGCTTCAGGTCGCGTTGTAAGTTGCCCAAAGTCACGCTGCAGTCGCGTTCAAAATCGCCTAGCAAAGTTGCCTCTGAAGTCAAATCGCCTAGGTGTGAACCGGCCCTAACGAAGATAAAAAGATATTACATAATACACAAATAGAAAACAGACAGCTAGGTCTGTTATTGGACACACTCATAGAACAGTAGATTCTATCTACAGAAGAACATCACATTTCACCCAATTTTCCATAATTCAGTTCCTGAACATTTGAGGTGGATGAGGGGAATCCTCCTCACTGTGCCTCTGTATTCTGACAGCGGGGAGACTTCCCTGGCATCAGAATGCACTGATTAGTGCTGTGGGCTATAGCGCTGATCGAGCGGCAAAAATCAGACAGGGCAGTTGTACAGATTGACTTATGTACAACCACCCTGCCCATACATGGATCGAAACTGGGACAACCCCTGCTCAACCTGCTAAATTTCAATCCATGCACGGCTGGCTTAAGAGTCTTCTACCATAAAGCTATACATGACTATAATACTCTCTCTTACAAATCGTGCAAGGCTAGGCAAGGGGACAATGAGAGGCTGAGCCGGGTGCCAGTCCAGAAGATGTTGTGCTCTTTCCCAAGCCTGGATCACCTCTGTGACATCAGCCGACTTCAGCCCGCTGTCTGCTGAAAATGGGTAACAGGATTGCAGAATGAATTGCACTCCTGTGATCCACAGGAGAAGTACAGTGCAACAAGCTTTGGCTAGACTTCTCCTTTAAGATTTCTTATTAGTAATTCCTTATTCTTAAAGCAGAGCTACAGCTTTACCTCTAGTCTTGCACGGTTATTCAGGCTCCTTCCCTGTATAGAAATTGCTTACTTTGATTTCACTGCACAATGTGAGCTTCTGTCAGAAACTGGTGTGACCAGAAATGTGTGGACTGCGCAGAAAATACCAAACACAAGCATAAAGGAAATAAGATGATTTATTACAAGATATGTGACAGTGAACTAAAACGCACAACCAAACAGCAAACGGTATAGCCAACCAAAGGGCACAGGGCTAGTGAAACAACATAAACATGAAAAGAGAATTGTCCAAACCGTAAACTTTAAGCCAGGCTAGGGTAGGGTTACCACCTCATACCTTTAAACCCGAACACATATGAATTACTCAGGTTCTGAGGCTAATTTAATGCAGACAAGGCACAAAGTGAGTTTAATTACCACCTTAATCAGCCACAGAACCTGGGTAATTAATATATGTTCGGTTTTAAAGGGATGAGGTGGCAACCCCTAGCCTAGGGTCATACACGGAAGATCAGTCAAAGGGAATCGGGAGCAGGGCAAGACAGGATTCAGGGGTACAGGCTTCAGGTTAGGATGCAGGTTTCAGGATGCAGATCACGGGATACAGGTTTCAGGATTCAGGTTTAAGAGGCACAAGGTGAGCAAACGCCAAGGCACCCAGCACATGGTGGACAGGGTTTAAATGTCCTTCCTGTACCGAGCATCAGGTGATGACTCATGAGCCTCTGGTCCCTGGGAGACACCCGCTGGTGGCCACTGGAACTGCAGCCCATGGATCCAGGATTCATCAGCGCCACCAGCTGGAGGGACCATTCCTGACAGCTTCTCACAATGTGCACTAGAAGCTGCAGCAAGTCAGATATTTCCTAACTGGATGATATACAGCATCATCTAGCTCTTCCTTCCCAGCCTGCCTTCATCATTCATTGCATTTCAGTTCTTTCAATCATGGAGGCTCAGCATCACATGTGGGTGTTACCTAGGAAGGTATGCATCCTCCCAAGAGCTAGCCTACTGCTTGCATCAGCTGAGAGCTCCTGTGGGGAATACTGAGGCAGGGTGCTGTGATTTGTAAGAAGGAGATGTACAGCACTCTGCTGGCCCCTTCCACCAGCTATGAATTGCCTTCATTGCATAGAGAAGTACAGAGATCCAGTGATGATGTCACTGGGTCTATAATATGTTCTTCAGTGATTGTCAGTGTTGGAAACATTCAGTGTATAAAAAAATATGAATTAAAAAAAAACAAAAAACAAATCACAGTCCTGGAACAGTACAGTGTCACTATGGTGACCCTGGAACTGGTGTGGCCAGTGATCAGGGAAACTGGTCGGTTGCTCTGTATGCCAGTACAGCCAGCCAGTATCCCTGACCACTAGCACACCAGTCCGAATGTCACCAGACCAGTGCAGCCAATCACAGTGTCAGTGTTCACTGCCACACCGGTACAGTGAAGCCAAAATCAATATTCCTGAGCACAGCCATACCAGACCAGTGTAAGCTAGCAATAATATTCCTGATCACTGCCGCACCAGACACATTGTCCCCAGACCAGTGTAAGCCAGCAAACACTGTCACACCAGTGCCAGCATCACCACAGCTAGTGCAGTCAGCAACAGCGTCCCTGATTGCCACCACACTAGTTTCAGTGTTACCAGAGCAGTGTAAGGCAGCAATAATGTTCCTAATCATCACCAGGGTTTAGCTCAGGCGTGTTCAGAGTCTGAACCAGCCCAAAATATCCTGCCTGGGAAGCTTTTAAAGTTGAAAGCCAGTCATAGGCAGTGGAGGCATTTCCTGTCCCACATCATGCCCCTTGCACCACCTATGATTCGCTGTCAGCTTTGACAGCTTCCTGGCAGGAAACACGCCTAAGCTCATCCTTCACCACCAGCACACAAGTCTCAATTTCACCAGACCAGTGTAAAAACAGCAACCGTGTTCCTAATTGCTGCCACACCGGCCCCTGTTTTGCCAGATCAGTGTTCCTTTTTGTTCCACAACAGTTCGAGTGTCACCAGACCAGTGCAGCCAGCAACAGGGTTTCTGATTGTTGCCACACCAGTCCCAGTGTCATCAGACCAGTGTAGGCTGTCAACAGTGTTTCTGATCACCACCACATCATTACAGTGTCATGAGAGTCAGTGCAGCCAGCAACTGGGCTACTGATCACCACCATACCAGTGCAGTGTTGCCACTGCCTGCTGCCTGTACATTGACCATGTTTCTGCCTGCAGCCTGAATGGAAATTAGATGCAAAATGTATGCCCTTTGAAATCCTGAAGTTACTCTTTGGATTCTGGGCCCCTCTGTGTGGCCAGGTTGTGGAAAAGTCTCATGTATGTGGTATCCCCATACTCAGGAGGAGTAGCAAAATGTGTTTTGGGGTGTAATGTTTACCAGTGCTGTGTGTAAGAAATAACTTGTTAAAAGGACAACTTTGTAAATGAAAAAAATAATTTTATTTACTTTCTTAAAGTGATACTAAACTCTCCCATTTTTTCGCCTAGATCTGTTGCTAAATAATAGCACTACATGAAAAGTCTAACCTTTTTTGTCATTTTCGCTTCTAAGTTGTTTTATTCAGGCTTCGTTTTTCTCATTTCCAGTTTCTCCTGTGTGCAGGGTGACCCGTGCATTGCCGATCTCCATGTCACCCGTGCGTGCGCGCTCACACCTATGTGACTACAGCCCTTTGTAGGTACGCTGGCTGTGTACCCAGGCACGAAGGACGCTGTAGCGCCACCTCCCATGTGCTTTGATTGACATGAAAATCCAGAGCTCTGAACTGAAGGGGCGGAGAAGAGGTGGAGCTGGAGTTCAGAGCTCTGGATTTTCATGTCAATCAAAGCACATGGGAGGCGGAGCTACAGCGTCCTCTGAGTCCGGGAACACAGTGAGGGCTGTAGTCCCATAGGTGTGAGCGCGCTCGCACAGGTGACACTGAGATCAGCAATGCACGGGTCACCCAGCAAACAGAAGAAACTGGAAATGAGAAAAATGGAGCCTGAATAAAACAACTTAGAAGCGAAAATGACAAAAAAAAGTTAGACTTCTCATGTAGTGCTATTATTTAGCAACAGATATAGGTGAAAAAATGTGAGGGTTTAGTATTACTTTAATTTTTCAAAAAAATGATTATAGTGTCAAAAAATTTGCCATGCCTCTTACTAAATACCTTGAACGGTCTACTTTCCAAAAAGGGGTCATTTGGGGGGTATTTGCACTGTCCTGGCATTTTAGGGTCTCAAAAAATAAGATTGGCAGTCAGAACATCAGGGTTGATAAATTTCACGTATATCTACCATAGTTAGCAGACTAGTTAGAAAATTTTCACACACTAAAAAATATACACCTATTATTTTTTTTTTTAACCAACTGCCGACCAGCCAACGTCATATGGAGGCAGGTTGGAGGCGGCTCGGGCAGCTGCAGTTGATGGTGGGAGTGCGCCGGCGCACTCTCCCGACCGTTGCGTGAGCATGCTCGCGGGTCGGGCAGACTTGATGTCCGCTGTCGACCCGTGATCGCCTGTCACAGAGGCAGAACGGAGATCTGCCAATGTAAACACGGTGCATATAAGTTCTGTCAGGGAACATGTAACAGATATATTGTTCCCAGTGATCGGGATCAGTTAGATCTGTCATGCCCCTGCCAGCCCAGCCTCCACACAGTTAGAACACACACAGGGAACACAGTTAACCCCTTCATTGCCCCCTGCAGGTTAACCTCTTCCCTGCCAATGACATTTATACAGTAATCAGTGGCTATTTTTAGCTCTGATTGCTGTATAAATGTCATTGGCCCCAAAGTGTCCGATATGTCTGCTGTATCGCAGTCCCGATAAAAAACGCAGATCACTGCCATTACTAGTAAAAAAAAAATGCCATAAATCTATTCCCTTAGTTTGTAGATACGATAACTTTTGCACAACCCAATCAATATAAGCCTATTGCGATATTTTTTTTTACCAAAGATATGTTGAAGAATATATATTAGCCTAAACTGAATGTAAAATTCGTTTTTTTACATTTTTTTCTGGATATGTATTCTAGCAAAAAGTAAAAAAATTTTTTTTTTTTTCAAAATTGTCACTTTTTTTTATAGCGCAAAAAATAAAAACCACAGAGGAGATCAAATACCACCAAAAGAAAGCTCTATTTGTAAAAAAAAAAAAAGGACGCCAATTTTGCATGACTGCGCAATTGTCAGTTAAAGCGACGCAGTGCCGGATCGCAAAAAGTGCTCTGGTCAGGAAAGTGTAAATCCTTCCGGGGCTGAAGTGGTTAATCATAGAAATGTGGCAGAATACATTTTGGCCTAAATTTATGAAGAAAGATTATTTATTTGCAAAGTTTTAAAGCAGAAACTAAAAACTTTTTTCAAAAGTTTCTGTCTTTTGTTCCTTTATATAATAAAAGATGGCACCAAAATAACGCTCTGTCTCAAAAAATAATATAAAATGCATTTGTGTTTAGTGTTGCATGCTTGAATAATTATTAGTCAAAATATCACAGTGTTGAAAACTAAAAAAATGGCCTGGACAGGAAGGGGGTTGTACATGCCGGTCTTCATGTACAAGACATAACACACGTTAACAATTGTATTTGCTGACAATTTAACAAAGCCTTTTACTGGGATTTTTCTTGTTAGGCCCCATCGAAGAGATCCTTTATTGTACTTCAGCCAATGGTAACACTTGTGTCTTGTATAGAACATTTCCTTTTTATTGTTGAATTAGATCATACTGCAAGCATTTTGTATTGCCCTTCTGCACAGTGGGGCAGATCAGAACCATGCCATTTTTCATGTGGAAGCATCTTACCAGTCATGGTAAAATGCTAGTTAAATGGTACTGTAACTAAAAATAGAAAATAGAATAAAAAAGGATAACTGCACCAATCCAATATATTGACAAATTAGAAGTTTGTATGTGTACCAGCAGAGGGATGATATCCTCCGGCACTCCATACTGTTAACAGTGGTGTATTTTGGTTTTGTGCTGCCCTAGGCAAGACTAAAATTGGGCTCCCCCATCTAAATTTGCCTCACCCCTTCCTGTTTAAGAGACACCCCTTCATCTGCGAAACTCCACCCCTTTCTATTTAGGCTCCACCTCTTCCTATTAGAGGGGGAGAGAGAGAGGGACTCCGACCTGCTCTGCCAAGTGAGCTACTTCCAGGAGCAGAGTCTGCCGCCGCCGCCTCCTGCTTCCGCTTTGCTCCCCTGTCACCAAACTGTCAGTCCATGGCTGCCCCTGGTATCATTCACTGGCGGGTGTTGCCCAGGTGCAGATTGCACCCCTGTAGCAACGCCACTGCTCTTTGTGTCCATCTGCCTGGGGGCGGTGCCGCCCCCCTAAAAAAAAAAACGCCCCTGACTGTTAAAGCATGGGCAGTCTATTCAGAGCAGAGTGGGGCAGAGGGGGAAGGGTCTTAGGTTCACCATACAAATTAAAATCTGATTGTACAAGTTAGATCTACTATGTATGTAGTGGAAGGCTCTGCTTGATTAAATAAAAATTGATAAAATATGTATCATCAGACTGTATGGTGTATAGGCAACTTGAGATTTACCAAAACCATGTAATAGGAGGACAAACCTGAACAATCACAGTTACAGTTAGTCAGGTTGAAAAAAAGACCATCTAGTTCAACCAAAAAAAAAAAAAAAAAAATTATATATGTAACCATACAATCCTATATACACACAATCCTTCACCCACAGTTGATCCAGAGGAAGGCAAAAAACCCCCAGCAAAGTCTGATCCAATTTGCTATAGCGGGGGAAAAAATTCCTTCCTGATCCCCCTTAGAGGCAATCGAATTTTCCCTGGATCAACTTTACCTATAAATGTTAGTAGCCAGTTATGTTATGTGAATCTAGGCCTTTTTTAAAGCAATCTACTTGCAATTAATTTGTATCCAATCAGGCAGGCACACGCTTAGCACCAGTTCGCATGACTTTGAATCAGACATGCCAGCGTGACTTCACCGCGGCTTGCATACAACTTCTTTATCAGAAGTTGTATGCAAGCCGCGGTTCAGTGCACCATTTATCAGAATGGTGCACTGAAGTCGCACCAAAAGTAGCGCAAGAACCTTTTTCTAAGTCAAACTGGCTTGAATCGCACTGATTAGAACCGTGCCATTGCAGTTAATGGGGCGCGACTTCTCATGTGACTTTGAACTCTCAAATCGCATGACAAATTGCGGCAGTGTGAACCAGGTATTAAGGAGATTACAGACTGTATAGTGCATTGTCACCTTTAGGATAAAAAAAAATGACCCGCAAGACAGTCCCCGCCCCCTCTTTTGCACTAATTGTTCCCACCCTTGTGTTCTCCCCATTTATTGTAGGAGCCTTTGAATTACCTGGGGATATCCGCACAGCTGCTTCTCACTGGCTAACCTCTACACGGTGCAGAAGACAGTAGTGATGTAGTGGTTAAAAGGTGAAACCGATGAGAGCCGAGGGGGATACAAGAGATCCACACTCATGTTGGGGTAGTACGGTGGCTCAGTGGTTAGCATTCCTGTCTTGCAAATCGGTCAATCAACTAGGGTACAACTGCCTGCCAGATTCTCTTACATGTCTGTGTTGATAGGGAAATCATGCAAATGATTCATGCGAATGATCCAGCCTGCTGGATTCTCTTGCGATTGTCGCTAGTGGCTGCTATAGCCGCTAGGGATAATCACTGTCTTCTCCCAGCGGGGAAGACTTCTCCTGCCCATCCCAGCCCTCCTGCCAAGAGCAGACAATTGCTCGGCAGGAGGTATTCCCCTGTCGGCACTGACTGTGTTTATGGGGGAATTGTGCAAATTTGCACTGTGTATGGTCGGGCCTTAGAAGCATAGATGAACCAGCATTCTGTAAACAAAGCAGTTCACAGTAATTGTTTTCTCACCAACTTCCGGATTTGATCCACACCAAAAGGAACACCACCCGTCTCTGCCGGCTCACCCAACTAGGGTGAAACCGAGTGGTGTCACTTCTGGTGTGGATCAAAACCAAAAGTTGGTGAGAAAACCATTGCTGTGAACTGCATGGTTTACAGAATTCTGGTTCATCTTTGCTTCTAAGAGTACCACCCTATACATTGAGAGATGATGACCACTTAAAGGGTCCCAAATATCACATCCACGCCACCTGAGTAATACCCCTAGAGAGACAAGCGCATGTGACCTATATAATATACATTATATGGGTCCTTTTTTGAGGTGA
Organism: Glandirana rugosa; assembly: GCA_018402905.1. NCBI lineage: Eukaryota > Metazoa > Chordata > Amphibia > Anura > Ranidae > Glandirana > Glandirana rugosa. Next base: position 2,116,839 of record BLSH010367513.1, on the reverse strand, counting down.
GCATATAAGGTGTGGTGGGATATCTGTTGGATACTCTCTTCAGGATACTATTTGGCACATTGGAAGAGAGATCACAAGTGGAGTGAACTTTTGAGCACCATTGTACATAAACTCACATGAAAAAGTATGTGGCGTTCAAATATTGGACTTACAGCACCGGGGTTATGTTATCAATGTCCAACAGAGTGATTGGTAGAATATAATTATGTAAAGATTCATTTCAATTTGCAGTGAGCACATTTTGTATTTGTAGCACTGGGATTGTGGTTTCACACAGATTATACATATTTTGGATTGCATGTTGTTTGTATAGCATGTGTTTATTCAGTGTACTGAAGGACAAAAAGAATCACTAAAATAGCATATTTTTTCCATCTATTTATCACAGTTGTAAATATGTTAGATAGGAGCAGTGCTGCACTTAGTCACAAAGCTTTATATTTATCAGTGTGGGAAGACATTATAGGTGTCAGCAGCAGTTCTAATTTATTGTGATTTTATTTTAATTTATATTATTTTACTTTCACAGCGGGAGCACGTAGGTAATTTCTGTTATTATTCACAATATGTAAAGCGCTGCATAAATTGTTATATAAATAATTATTATAGTCATAAGTGTTGCTTTCTAAGTGGATTTTAGAGGGCCAATTCCTGGTAACAGAGGGGCGTATGGCAGAAAAGGTAGGTGCACACTTTTACCAGTAGACCTGTTTGTAGAAGGTTTACTATAGCAACATTGTTCATTTAAAGTTGAATTCCGAGCAATTATTAATTTTTTTTACCATGCAGTGGGGCTGTGCCTGCACTGCATGGGTTAACTGCTTGTTTTGGGGTTTGGAGAGCTGAGATATACTCACCTAATCCTCCAATCCTTCCAATGCAAGACCGGACTCAAAAGCCCACCCCCCCATCCACCGGTCTTGTGTGGTGGAATGTTTCTGATGTCACCACCCCCACAGACCAGCTCTTGAAGAGAAAACGTCAGGAATGGTCCACTGCTGGACACGGGGGAGCACCGTTTTCCAAAGGATCGAAAGATTGGGTGAATATAGGTGCTGTGTTAACCCCTAGACAAAATGAGCAGTTAACCCATGCAAAGCAGGCACAGCCCCACTGGATGGGGAAAAAAAATTGCCCGGAGTTGGACTGTCATTTCAAAGCCATTGTATCTAATTTTTAAGGACTCTTTAATGACTGGAATAGTACCACTGGATAGGCGTAGGGCCAATGTGGTACCCATATTTAGAAAGGGATCAAAGTCTTTACCAAGTAACTATAGACCTGTTAGTTTAACTTCTATAGCTGGGAAGATACTGGAGAGTTTAGTAAAAGACCACATAGATGAGTTCTTGTTGGAAAAAAATATTTTAAGCAACAGAGGGCATGGATTTATGAAAGACAGAAGTTGTCAGACAAATCTGATTTCTTTTTATGAGGAGGCAAGTAAAACCTTGGACAGAGGGGTGGCTGTGGACGTGGTATACTTGGATTTTGCATAAGCGCTTGACACCGTTACCCACACACGGCTATTGTGTAAGGTAAAATCTATCTACATGCTTGGAAATGGATAGAAAACTGGCTAAAAGACCGAATTCAGAGATACTTACTCTGAATGGTCTAAGGTTATCAGTGGTGTACCCAAAGTTCAGTGTTGGGACCCTTACTTTTTAATATATTTATAAATTATATTGGGTCTGGGACTAAAAGTACCATTTCAGTGTTTGCAGATGACACCAAGCTATCCAATGGAATAACCTCCTTACAGGATGTCTCCAACCTACAAGCCGACCTTGATGCACTGTTTAATTGGGCGACTATGTGGCAAATGAGGTTTAATGTTGATAAATGTAAAGTTATGCACTTGGGGGCTAAGGACATGCATGCATCATACATACTAGGGGGAGTACAACTGGGGGAATCCATAGTGGAGACGGATCTGGGGGTTTTGGTAGATCATAGGTTTAATAAATCGCATGCAATGCCAAGCTGTGGTTTCCAAAGCAAGCAAAATCCTTTCTTATAAATCAAGAGAGGTATGGACGAGAGAGAGAGAGAGAGAGAGAGAGAGAGAGAGAGAGAGAGAGAGAGAGAGAGAGAGAGAGAGAGACACACACACAGACACATCACTTTGACCCTGTACAAATCATTAGTAATGCCTCATCTGGAATATGCAGTTCAGTTTTGGGCACAAGTTCACCAAAAGGATTGCCCATGACTAAGCTCCAGTGGGCGGAGTGAAACACATTGGGGGCGTGGCCTGGCCAGAGTCCAGGCTGAGGTTGCCACTCTATTCATCTCTCTAAGACATCTTGGATGTGTGACTTCCAGAGGCTACCCCTTTCTTCTTTTCACAAAAAAGGATATCAGGGAACTGGAGAAAGTGCAGAGAAGGGCAACCAAACTGATAAGAGGCATGGAGGAGCTCAGCTATGAGGAAAGATTAGAGGAATTGCATTTATTCTCTCTTGAGAATAGATTTAGGGGGGATATGAACAACATGTACAAATACATAAATGGTCCATATAGTGAACAGAGCACATATAGTGAACAGAGCACAAGAGGGCACTCTTTACGCCTAGAGGAAAAGCGATTTCATCTCCAAATACAGAAAGGTTTCTTCACAGTAAGAGCTGTGAAAATGTGCAATAGACTCCCTCCAGAGGTGGTTCTGGCCAGCACAGTAAATTGCTTTAAAAAAGGCCTGAATTATTTCCTAAATCTACATAATATAACTGGGTACTAACCTTTATAGGTAAAGCTGATCCAGGGAATATCCAATCGCCTCTCGGGGGGGATCAGGAAGGACATTTTTTCCCCTGCTGTAGCAAATTGGATCATGCTTTGCTGGGGTTTTTCGCCTTCTTCTGGATCAACTGTGGGTATAGGATTGTGTATATGGGATTGTATGATATTTTTTTTTATGATTGAACTAGATGGACTCCAAGGAGATTCTGTTTGATTTTTACGATTACAACAAAAAAATAAATAAAACATTTTTAAATAGGAACAAATGCATTCACTATCAAGTAAAAAGATTGAGCAGGCAACTCTGTAGTCCATATAGCGATTTTAATGGTTGGCTACATGAAGTGACAAGCAAAACATCTGATGCGTTTCGGCAACAGCCTTGGTTGCATATATGGACTAGAGTTGCCGGCTCAATCTTTTTACTTGTTTGTGCTGTAGTGTGTAAGGACACACTGAGCCCGAGCACCTGAAAGAGGATCTTGCAAATTGGACTTGGAGTTCCCCATTGTGTGCGCTGTCTCTCTTCAAACTTACCTGCATTCACTTTATCTGGTCTCCCACAGTACACAGAACATGGAAATGCAATAGTTTTAGTAAATATAAACTGCTAAATTCCTTTTCTCATCAGCAGTATATAGGAGTCTTGTAAATTCTATCAGTGTCTGGTTAAAGCTTGTAGGAGGGGTTTTCATTCTGCACTGGCTGTCCTATCAGGGCAGTGCGGATTGGTCCTGTGCTGACCACATGCACCCTCCCAAGTAAAGAAAAAACCTCACTAGAAATACACATCAAACTGAGCATGTGCAGCCTGTACCCAAGGCTCTGTATTATCAGGAAATATATTGGGGACAGTGGAAGGAAGAGAGGATCAGAGAAGACAGGATGAGACACCCTTTTTACACAATGCAAAGGATTAACCCCTTAGGTACCACAGTGATTATAACCAGCATTCTTTACTGCATATACAGACTGATTTTATTGTTGTGGGTTTAGTAACCCTTTTTCCTATATAAGGCTTTGGAGCAGAAAGCTCACTTTTCGCTGTACGATATTTTGCTTAGCTATAAAAACCTGACAGAGGTCCTAGCTTTCATAAGAATTTCAGTTTAGAGCTGACGTTTATTCTGCTTATATTTTGCCTTCTCTGGTTCCTCCTTATAGCCTCAGCAACATGCTACTGCCATTTTGAAATAAAACCTGTTTTAATTACACACCTTATTTTGGGATCAGTGATATCATCGCCAGGTCATTGTGATTCTCTCCAGGGATCTCCAAACCACGGCTCTCCGGTTGTTGCAGAACTACATGTCCCACAAGGCATTGTATAACTCTGACATTCACAGACATGACTATGCATGATGGGAATTGTAGTTGCTGAACAGATGGAGGGCCATAATTTGAAGACCCCTGCTCTATGCAATGCAGGCAGATAATGGTTGCCTCGGTACTGCTTTTAAAAGCCCTGATGTTAGCAGTAGGCAGGTTCTTGGAAGGAGTCATCCAAATATCAAAATGCCTTGGGCAGGCTCCATTTGCTTACATTACTGATTGGTCGGTTCTATTCTGGGTCTCACAGCGGTCATTCAGCTCCCTGCAGCTTGGACTATCTCACCATCTCGTACAGGATCCTTCACACACAGCTCACCTGGGCGCAGACAGCCTCTCATGATTACCCTGTGAGTTGAACATGTTATTGTGTTTTATATTTACTTATTAAACTGTTTTACATTATTGGTCGCCTCGTGCCTCTCTCCCCTTCCCCTCTTCCATTTGCATACAGACCCTAGCTAACACCCATGTGTTATGCGGAGCTTCCATGATTGAAGGAATTGAAATCTAATGGATGAAAGAAGTGGACCTGGGACAGTAAGACTGTGGAGGGAAGACTAGATGATGCTGGACGTTGTCCAGCCAGGAGATGAGGCAGGGCTCTATCGGACTTGCTGCAGCTTCTAATGTACACAATGAGAAGCTCACAGTGTGCAGTGAAAGCAGTGTAAGCTATTTTAGTAAAGGAGAGGAGCCTGTACAGCGATGACTGAAGGTTGGAGTTGAGCTTTAAGTTGATCTGCCACGTGTGTACAGAAACATGGAAAAAGCACATTTCTCCTGTAAGCAGAGTATGGTTGTGTGTAGCTCCTGTACGGTTCATCTGGCGTCACTGCACATCTGGCCCAGGAATTCAGTGCACCTCCTCCAGCCCACAATGATACAGTAGGGCCCTGGTACACTCCCCACACATACACAGCTGACCTTGATCTATTATCGTTCTGCTTACCTTGCCACATTGCTGGATTTGTCTTTAACTCCTAGTGCCCGAGAGTTCAAGAAGTGTACAGGATGGCACTTCTGAAACATTTCCTAAAGAATGAAATGTATACATAGTAAACAACAGGGACATCACAGGAGATATATATGTATGGAGATTACACAGAAATTATACTCCTTCTGTTCAAGGGATAGTAAATCTATAGTATATGTTAGCATTGTACAACTGCCTGCACCAGGGTGCTACTTAAAGCAGTTGTAAAGGCAGAAGGTTTTTTATCTTCATGCATTCTATGCATGAAGATAAAAACCCTTCTGTGTGCAGCAGCCCCCTAACACTTACACTGTCCAGCAATGTCTATGAGTGTCTCAGCAGTCCCAGATTCCCCCCTCCTGATTGGTTAGACACAGCCATTGGCTGCTGCTGCTGTCACTCAAAATCAGCTAGCCAAGCAGGGGAGAGAGGGGCGGGGCCGGGGCTCCATGTCTGAATGGACACAGGGAGCTGTGACTTGGCTTGGGTGCCTCCATTGCAAGCTACTTGCTGGGAGGGCACTGAACAGGAGGGAGGGGCCAGGAGTGCCGGCGGGGGATCGGAGAAGAGGATGATCGGGGCTGCTCTGTGCACATCCACTGCACAGAGGAGGTAAGTATAACATGTTTGCTATTTTTATAGGAAAAAAAATGAGAATTTACAATCAATCACTTTAACCCCGGAAGGGATTAACCGTGTTCCCTCAGAGCGTTCTAATTGTAGGGGGGATGGGCAGGCAGGGACATAGAGATCACTGTTCCTGATCACTGGGAACAGGGGATACGCTTTGTTTACATAGGCAGAACCCAGTTCTGCCTCTGCACTAGGCAATCGCGGGTCGCCAGTGGACATTGAGTCCACGGGACCCATGGGCACGCTCCCGCAGCGGGCCCCCACAATAGCTTGTGCACGGACGGCCGTACAGCTACGGCAATTCGCGCTACGGCGATTCGCGCAGGAGAGCCAACCTGCCCCTGTACAACGACAGCGGCTGGTCGGCAAGTGGTTAAGCTGACCAAACACCGATCACAATTCGGCCAGTCCAAAAGAGACTGATTGAATTTCAATCAGTGTGTGGGCTCCTCAGTTGACAGAAGTTGATTGCCTAATCGTTTTATGTCAAAAAAAATTTTGAGAGGATCAGTGGCTGCAGGCCTACCTGCTGTGGTCACTGATCAGTGTATTGTGGCGAGTGTGGTTGAATACAATGCCCTATCAAGGGAGATTCCTTCATCCACATTATATGTTTGAACAGTGAAATCTATTAATTTTAATAGATTTAATAACGTATAAGACTTGGCCATACATGGTTCATTTTTTTTTTTTGTTCAGCAATCGGGCTTGGTGAAAAAATTAATAGATTCCTCCATCCACACATACAATGTGAATGGAGGAATCTCCCTTGATTTTCACCAAGCCCGATTGCTGAACAAAAAAAAAAAAAATGAACCATGTATGGCCAAGTCTTATACGTGTACCTATACACGATCAGAAAGTCGGGCGAAAAGAACGCTTTCAAAGCGATTGTATGATAATACGATTGTTAGTACGCAGCTTTTGAGAGCAGGTCATGCAAAATTATCCGAAGGGACAAACATACAAATTTCATTTAATCAGTACAGTATTCGTCCGAACAAAAGACCAAGACCATGCATGCTCTGAAACAAAAAAATACATTACAATACAACACATTACATCACTTCCGAAGTTGTATTCTGTCATACGAGAATATTTGTAACTTTAGTAACCTCTTCATTTATTGATATGAGATTAGCATGCAACAAAAAAACTGGATGATCATTGTCTGATATTCTCATAGTGTGTACG
>BLSH010367513.1:2089396-2109952 GCA_018402905.1 Glandirana rugosa | reverse complement strand
TCAAGGGAGATTCCTCCATTCACATTGTATGTGTGGATGGAGGAATCTATTAATTTTTTCACCAAGCCCGATTGCTGAACAAAAAAAAAAAAAATGAACCATGTATGGCCAAGTCTTATACGTGTACCTATACACGATCAGAAAGTCGGGCGAAAAGAACGCTTTCAAAGCGATTGTATGATAATACGATTGTTAGTACGCAGCTTTTGAGAGCAGGTCATGCAAAATTATCCGAAGGGACAAACATACAAATTTCATTTAATCAGTACAGTATTCGTCCGAACAAAAGACCAAGACCATGCATGCTCTGAAACAAAAAAATACATTACAATACAACACATTACATCACTTCCGAAGTTGTATTCTGTCATACGAGAATATTTGTAACTTTAGTAACCTCTTCATTTATTGATATGAGATTAGCATGCAACAAAAAAACTGGATGATCATTGTCTGATATTCTCATAGTGTGTACGAGGCTTTAAGGGGCCACAGATGGATCAAAATATGGCTGGCTTAGCCGGGACCAGCCGAATTTCGATCCACATATGGCCACTGCAGTTGAACAGAAGTTGATCTGTTGATCATCTTCTGTTCAACCAACCTGTCAGATAAAGCCACTTCATCAGCTGCTGCAGCACTGATCAGATTTGAGGTGGATGGGGGAGACTTTCCCACTGCGCTATTATATTCCCACAGCGGGGGAGACGTTTCCACTGTCAGAATACACTGATCAATGCTGTAGCCATTGGATGCAGCAGCTAATTAAGCAGCTTTTATCTGACAAGACTTGCTGAATGAAAAAAACCTGAACCACTTATGGCCAGTTTACATTGGCAAGAGGCTGTAGGTCAGGTATATTAACTTTATGCTGGCGATCACGGTCTCATGTCAGTGATTAGAAGAGAAATCTGTTGATTCGTCCAGAAAATTTGCCTATGGTTTTTTTTTTGGGGGGGGGGGGGTGAGGAGTATTTCTGCTAATAGCACAAAGGACACATTCTACTGCCTGTAGATGGTGTCCTTTACCCTGATTTTGTTTTTTTTTTTTTGGCTGCACTTAAAGTGGTTGTCAACCCTGGACAACCACTTTAACCTACAGGTAAACCTATAATAAGGCTTATCTGTAGGTTCCCTGCATATCTCCTAAACATGCACGGTTTAGGAGATATACAGGGTACTAGATGTGCCGACGTTATCGGACACATGCGCAGTGAAGAAACAGTCTTCGCTCCGTTTCTTCACTGAGATCGTGCCGCGATTGGCAGCTCCTGTGTGCATGCGCGGGAGTGACATCACGCGACTCTGACCAGTCACAGAGTTAGAGTCCGCGGCCCCTGAAGGAAGAGGGGCGGAAGATGGACGCGGCCTGGAGTGGGGACAGCGCGGGCTTCCAATGCAGGCAAGTGCCACATAATGGGCTAGTATGCGATGCATACTAGCCCATTATGCTTTTACATTGCAGGGTAATAAAGAGGAAGTAAAACCCATCAAGGTTTATTTCCTCTTTAACCCTAGCACTCACAATGAGATTATTGGACGAATGAGCTAGTCTCCATATCGAGAATGAATAGGTTACTAAAGTACGAAAATTCTCATAGGACAGAATATAAATTTGGAATTGATGTATTGTATTGTATTTTTGGATGAAAACTGTACCGATTAAATAAAAATCGTACAATCTGGTATCGTACGAGAAATATTTTTGTGTTTGTTCCTTCAGAAAATTTAAGATGAAAGCTATGTACCAACGATCGGTTTATCGTACGATCGATATCGCATCATATTTTTTGTATGATATTCTGATCGCGCGTATGGGGCTTTAGGCTTAAAGCTAGCCATGTACATTGATATCCAGTGCCGATTGGACAATATTTGGACAACTATATACAAAGATTTCAGCCTGCAACTGTCTGAAGAAAATTTCAGATGAAAGCTGTGTACTAAAGATCAGATTATCATACAATCGCTTTGATCGCTGGTATTTTTTGTATAATAATCTGATCGTGTGTACAGGCTTTAGGCTTACATTTAGACATGTACATAGATATCCAGTGCAGATTGGACAATATCTGGACAACTATATACAGAGATTTCAGCCTGCAGCTGTCTGAAGAAAAGTCACTTTACTGTATTGACATTTTTTTACATCTATCATTGAAAGAATATCACTGTAAGTGGCAATATGGCAGAAAAAGTAATATATCTAAACTGCTGCATACTAGTGTCATATGTGATGGTAAGTTTATAGAAGGGTTGCTTGACCATGCGTGGTTCTCCTGTATTACTCGTACCTTGGTGTACACTGACCGACTATGATGGTCTTGTTCACTGCTTGTATGATCGCGCTTTAATGACTACAGCCAGTATAAGAGATAGCCTTTGGCTCCCTCTAGTGCTACTAAATGATATTAAAAAATCAAAATCAATACTGTACTGTTCATTTGTGGTGAAGGTCTTTCCTTACAGCACGTTCCTACCATCCACAGCACTTTTCTATTTTTTGTGCTTGTTATAGATGTCATAGCGACTAAAAGCTAAGACAAAGCCATAAGTAGAATGCTTTCTGCAGGCAAGGATAATACTAAAGTTTTCTGTTACACCTTGTAGTCTAGGACAACAGGGACACCTACAGGCACACAGATTATTTACACTTCAACCTTTTCACAAATTCCAAGCAAACTAATAGGTGTAAGGGTACATGCACACAGCCATGGTGAAATGACTGATCATCTGTGCAGGATCTTGCTGGTGGAAAGATCCTGCATAGAAAAACGTTTAAAAAAAAAAGTACCGCTTTTTTTGGTGGCCATGTGCATAAATTCTACATCATGACACAATAAGGAATGTGAATCTTGTTCCTAATGTGACATTTTATAACATCTATAAAAGTTACAATTCATAAAATGTGAACTACCAGATCAAAGGAAGATAAAAATGTCCAGATGTCACACACTGTCCCTGAACAATCACCTGGCTATCTAGTGGTGCAATACAGTCAAAGGACTGGAAGACTTGTAACTAGCAAGTTACATTTCAGTGCAATAGTATGTACATCCAGGTGCCTCCACATATCTTCAGCTTCTCTGCAAAGCACCACAAATTCAGGGTGTTCCCACAAATGAAATATCAGCTACAACTAGGAATTCACAGATTTCTCTGGCCCTCTTCTACCCTGTCACTGGCTCCTGGTTCATTACTGTGATGGTAAGCATCAGTAGCCAATAGCAAGGCACTGATCGAAGGAAAAAAGCACTTACTTCCTAACTATGTGTATGTATGAATGTGAGTTAGGGACCTTAGATTGTAAGCTCCTTGAGGGTAGGGAGTGAATGTACAATGTATATGTAAAGATCTGCGTAAATTTACGCCGCTATATAAGTACCTGTAATAAATAACTGAAGATTTCAGGGCTCCCTGTAAGAAGAATATACTTTCAGGAACCTAGAGGAACCAGCTATTGCACTGCAGTGCCAAAGTTGTTAAAGTTGAGCTTCAGGGCAAGTAAAAGCCATCCCTAGCTGTGGGACTGACCCTGCATGACAAGGGTTAAATTCTTGTGTATATCTAGGGTACCACATAAAATCAGTTAAACTTACCCAAGCCTCCATTCCCGCAGGCTTCCCCTGTTCCACTAAACCGGTCTTCACAGCAGTTCTCCTCTAGGCTCCAGCAGTCATAGGTCCTCCAAAGTTATTAATTAGAGTGCAGAGCAGAACCCATAGCCCTGCTATGGATGGGAGGACGCCGAAGGGCAGTCCACTGCCAGAGCATAGAGAAGAAGAGGAGAGCAGCGGCTATTGGGGAAGCGGGCAATCAGGTAAGTAAAGCTGCTTTTCTCGGTTCCCCAGACATAAAGGAGCATCTAACCCTTGCAGAGGCCTTTTACTTTCCCCGGAAAAGGGCTTTGAAGTATGTTGGCTACAAGCTTACTATAAATACTAGGTATGTAACTACCTGAATAATGGTGAGTGTATTTGTGGGCTACTAGCTGAAAAAAATAAAACTCAATGTGGTCTTCATCCTTTAGGGGGGCTTGAATTTAAATGCAAATAATTGAAGGAATGGCTTGACTGTATTATCTGTAAAGATCAAATATAGACTGCTAGAAAAAAAAACTGTGAGAAACATATGGGGGAAAAAATGGAGTATGACATCAGAATAAGCCCTATGGTAGGCAATAACCAGCCCTTAGAAAGTCCAAGCCAATGGAGAATAAACACTTGTGACAGCTGCAGCACCTCACTATAGTAGGAACATGGGTAGTCCTACTGTAAAGCCGACAAAAGAAAAGAAGAGAGAGGGTGCCAGCATCTAAAAGTAGATTGAAAAAAAAAAAAAAAAACACACACTGTAATTGCACTCACTGTGATTAACTAAACGAGGCATACCAGGTAGTGTGCATCAAGCAAGCAGATTTCAGGAAATAATTTACTAGGTACACACTACCTGATATATCTTGTTTTATTAATCACAATAAGTTCAATTACAAAAGTGTTTTTTTCTACTATAAATAAATCTACACTTAGATGCTAGCGCCCTCTCTCTTATCTTTTGCTAGAAAGAAAATTGCTGAAATAAATACTTGGCTGCTATAGGGAATGGCGCAGCATTGCATGTAACCTCTTATTACATAATAAAGGATTCATAAAGACTATTTTAGATTTAAATGGCTGTTGGCTATAATTGTACAAATATTTTCAATCCATGCTGACCTCTTGGAGTAAAGTGAGTTGAGTTGAGATCTGCTGAACACTGCACTCGTGTATAGAGTATGGTCCAGCCTCTTCTCCCTTCACATAATAGGTAGACAGATCTTCTACGAAGCCAGGGTAACATGGCCGAGGTAAAGCTGCTGATATTGTATACTGCTTATCCCTGTGATGAGTTATATGGAGTCCATTCCCTTTAGAGAGTTTCCAGTTAAAGCTCTGCAACAGACAATTCAGGTATATGTTAATTTTCTCATTACACAGATCGGCCACTACTACAACACTGTACAGTGCGTTGAAAAAGTATTCATACCCCTTGACATTTTCGACATTTTGTCATGTTAGAACCAAAAGCTTAATTGTATTTTATTGGGATTTTATGCGATAGACCAACACAAAGTGGCACATCATTTTGAAGTGGAAAGAAAATGATAAATGGTTTTCACATTTTTTACAAATAAATATCTGAAAAGTGTGGCATGAATTTGTATTCAGCCCCTTTACTCTGATACCCCTAACTAAAATCGAGTGGAACCAACTGCCTTCTAATTAGTAAATAGACTCCACCTGTATGTAATTTAATCTCAGAATAAATACAGCTGTTCTTTGAAGCCCTTAGAGGTTTGTTAGAGAACCTTAGTGAACATACAGCATTATTAAGGCCAAGGAACACACCAGACAGGCCAGGGATAAAGCTGTGGAGAAGTTTAAAGCAGAGTTAGGTTCTAAAAAAATATATCCCAAGCTTTGAACATCTCACGGAGCACTGTTCAATCCATCATTCGAAAATGGAAAGAGTATGGCTCAACTGCAAACCTACCAAGACATGGCCGTCCACCTAAACTGACAGGCTGAGCAAGGAGAGCTTTAATCAGAGAAGCAGCCAAGAGGCCCATGGTAACTTTGGAGGAGCTGCAGAGATCCACAGCTCAGATGGGAGAACCTGTCCACAGGACATCGATTAGTCATGCACTCCACAAATCTGGCATTTATGGCAAGAAGAAAGCCATTGTTGAAAGAAAGCCATAAGAAGTCCCATTTGCAGTTTGTGAGATGCCATGTGGGTGACACAGCAAACATGTGGAAGAAGGTGCTCTGGTCAGATGAGACCAAAACTGAACTTTTTGGCCTAAAAGCAAAACACTATGTGTGGTAGAAACGGGCACTGTACATCAACCTGAACACACCATCCCCACCGTGAAACATGATGGTAACAGCATTGTGTTGTAGGAATGCTTTTCTTCAGCAAGGACAGGGAAGCTGGTCAGAGTTGATGGGAAGATGGATGGAGCCAAATACAGGGCAATTTGTTAGAGTATGTAAAAGGCTTGAGACTGGGGCGGAGGTTCACCTTCCAGTAGGACAACAACACTAAACATACAGCCAGAGCTACAATGGAATGGTTTAGATGAAACCATATTCATGTGTTAGAATGGTCCAGTCACAGTCCAGACCTAAATCCAATTGAGAATCTGTGGCAAGACTTGAAAACTGCTGTTCACAGACGCTCTCCATCCAATCTGACAGAGCTTGAGCTATTTTGCAAAGAAGAATGGACAACAATGTCACTCTCTAGATGTGGTAGAGACATCCCAAAAAGACTTGCAGCTGTAATTGCAGCGAAAGATGGTTCTACAAAGTATTGACTCAGGGGGGCTGAATACAAATGCATGCCACACTTTTCAGATATTTATTTGTAAAACCTGTTGAAAACCATTTATCATTTTCCTTCCACTTCACAATTATGTGCCACTTTGTGTTGGTCTAGCACATAAAATCCCAATAAAATACATTTACATTTTTGGTTGTAACATGACAAAATGTGGAAAATTTCAAGGGGTATGAATACTTTTTCAAGGCACTGTATCTCAATGATGGTGATCAGACTTTGATACAAGATGTTGCCCCCCCGGCACTCCCCATCTTCCATAAGCAGCTGATGTCAAACAAGTACACCAAATACCTAGGTTGTTAACAAAAGTGTTGTATTCCAATAAACATCATGTATTTACTACAGGATGACGGGTTCCATTGTTCCCCTGTAAACATACCTGTTAGGTCAGTTTACTGAAATTTAGCTTAAAAAAAAATCCCCTATGATTTTAGTCACAATGTTCATGTATGTCCTATGCTATGCAGGCAGTTGGATCCTGAAGAAGTCTTCTTTGCTGGGATGCTGGTCTTCTTCCTATCTCTGAACTTCCAGAGCTGCAAAAGTTAACAGCTTTGGATTTTCAGGCAGTACAGATGGTCCGACATGCCTTCACCTTTTTCCTCCACTGAGGATAATTATTACATTAATTACACTGCAATCACTGATTACACTGCTTGTAACACGATCTGTGAATGGAGGAAAGTCTGATCAGTCACAGGATTCTCTTCCCCTTTCAAAGATTGTGTTACAAGTAGTGTAATCAATGAAAGAACTTTTCTCAACGGAGGAGGAAAGAGGGTGCGTCCCCCCCCCCCCCCATTGGATCATCTGTGCTGCTGTATTGCCTAAAGCTGGTAATTATTGCAGTGCTGGAAGTGCAGAGACAGGAAGAGGACAGGCATCCCTGCAATGGGGATCTCTCCATGATTCAGCTGCCTGCACAGCATGAGACATCCTTCATTACAGGTAAGTGATGCGAATAAAGCTATAGGAATATTTTATTTACCCAAGCTCCACTTTAAAAAGAACCTTGTTGTAGCAAACTAAAAACTGAATATAATACTCAATTTTAACTTAACATACATTAAGTATGGCTAGTGTCTACACTACATATATCTTGCATTCTCTGGGGAGGAGGGTATTCTGTAGTTGCCATACTGGAGAAGCCTGAGATTGCATAATCTCCTTCCCTCACAACCTCTAAAATCACAGAGACCTCACATACTGTGCACACAGACTTCACTGCAGCCAGGTCCTTGGGAGACAAGGGTTTCTGACATTACATAACCACCATACCATGAACCCTTGGCTAGTTAAGAAACCGAAATAGAGGTTTGCCAACGTTAAATGTTGTTTTTCTTAAACTAGTGGGATTAAAGAAGATGGTCAGTTAGGATGCAACCCCTAAACAGGGACATTCTTCTACAAACACCATGGCCAGATTAAAGTGTAGATAAGGATCATAAAAAAAATCAAATGATGAACATTGCAGGTCAATTTAAAATACACCATATGGCCGAAAGTATGAAATTAAATAAAAATGTATGGGATTAAAAAAAAAAAAAAAGAAGAAAAGCATACATACTTCTTTCCATGCTATAGCATATGTGTGATTCTGAAGCTGTCCGTCAGCTATAAGACCGAGAACTTAACGGTCACATGACTGCTGATCGCTCAGTTCTTGGTTTGCTCCAAGTGGAGAACAGTGACTGTCCATCACAGCTCTCTGCTCCTCCAGGGCCAGGGACTTGGGAGAGGACGGGAGTGGCTGGCTTCAACTTTCAGCTACGCAATGAGAGGCTGAGGTAGCGGTCAATCAGGCAGCAGGGTGGAACAACAATATTGTCAGGATGCCTCCTGAGCTTGCCAGCTGATAGCGGATGATAGTCCACTATAAGCTGGCTCTGGCTCACAAGGACGACAAAAGTAATTGTACTACTGTGGCCCGTAAGAGAAGTATGGCCAAAAAGCTTTGGCCATATTTCTCTTAAGTTAAAATGTGTCACAAGTTTAGCATCTCCTCTTCTCAAGAGAGCATAAATTCAGTTCCTCTAATGTTTCCTCATAGCTGAGCTCCTCCATGTCTCTTATTAGTTTGGTTGCTCTTCTCTGCACTTTCTCCAGTTCCCTGATATCCTTTTTGAGAACTGGTGCCCAAATCTGAACTGTGCATTCCAGATGAGGTCTTACTAATGATTTGCACAGGGGCAAAATGAGGTCTCTCTCTCTGGAGTCCATACCTCTCTTAATACAAGAAAGGATTTTGCTTGTTTTGGAAACCACTGCTTGTGATTCCATGCCATTATTAAGCTTAAGATCTACTAGAAAGCCCAGATCCTTCTCCACCACTGATTCCCCCAGTTGTACTCCCCCAGGTATGTACGATGCATGCATATTCTTAGCCCCCAAGTGCATAACTTTACATTTATCTACATTAAACCTCATTTGCCACATAGCCACCCAATTGGAGAGTGCATTGAGGTTGGCTTGTAAGTTGGAGACATCCTGTAAGGACGTTATTCCACTGAATAGCTTGGTGTCTGCAAGCACTGAAATTGTACTTTTAATCCCAAATCCAATATCATTTATAAATATATTAAAAAGTAAGGGTCCCAACACTGGACCTTGGGGTGCACCACTGATAACCTCATAGACCATTCAACGTAAGAATCATTAACCACTACTCTATGAAGTTACATATCAAAAATGTATTAGTACATGGGAAGTATCTAAAGTTTTTATTTTTTTCTGATTTTGTGAGATCAAACTAGCTGGTAAAGTTAAAAAAAAAAAACAAGAAAACTACTAATAGCATTACAATAGATCAGTGTCAGACTTCCTGCACTGAGACAAGACTCCAGGTATCTGAAACAGAATTTAATATGCATTATGCATCATCACCTTTTCTGATACTATGATTCTTAGTCAAACCAACTGCTCCTGGCTGTCAGCCATTTTTGGATCCAATTCGTTATATGATCTGCACATCAATGAGATTATTTACTACAAATCCGTGCTGTGTTAGGAAATGCCTCCCCAGGATGGAAACACTACCACCAGTCTCCAACATCTGGATGTATATACGTATATTTGTTCCAGATGCTGAAAGTTGTTTTCCATTAACTAGACCATGAGGGAATGCAAAGTCTTCAACTTTTTTTTTCAAAAATGCGTAAAAAGGCATTAGCTTGATGAAATTAGGGTCCTTTCACACTGATGCTTTCTTACCTTGCTAAGAAGGCAAGAAAAATGTTTACCATTAAATCCTTTGGGAAGCTACACAACACTGTGCTGGGGGTGCAGTGCGTCTTGAAAAGTAATGCTTGCTACATCTTCAGTGAGCTTTGCAAAACCGAACCAAAAATACAGCTCCCATTGAAATGAATAGAAAACACACCAGAAACGCATCAAAAATGCATATGCAGGAAGAGAAAGCCCAGAGTTGGGCTTAAGTGGTTGTCAACCTCAGATACGAAATCTGAACAAAAGCATATCCCTCTATAGTGTGTACTTGGCTCAACAAAGAACAATAAGTGTTTGTTCCTTTGCTATCAGCATGATAGCTTCTCACAAGTTTTCCTGACACCAAGAGAAAAAAAGGTGAAATGGCAGGGACCTCCAGCTGATTGACAGCCTTGGGTCTGTTCCTGTTTGCTGTGAGAACGGGTCTATGTCCCATCCCTCCAATCAGCTCTTCACACTGAGCTCTGCAGAGTGTAACTTCAGCTCTCCACCACCCTTTTTTCTGACAGCTCAGACAAGCTTTATAAATTGAAGGGATGTAAAGTATAGAAGGCTGCAGATAAACAAGTACAACATATGTAGGAGGCGTTGTTAAATCTCTGTGTATCACTTGAGGCCAATTACTTTACTGGGTATATGTAAGGGTTTACAACCACCAACCACTTAAAGACCCCATTCACACTGAGGCAGTTTACAGGCGTTGTTGCACTAAAAATAGCGCAAATAAAGAGCCTGTAAACTGTCTCTCCTGTGTCCCCAGTGTGAAAGCACGAGTGTTTTCACACTGGGGCAATGCGCTTGCAGGACAAGAAAAAGGCCTGGTGATACACCGCTCCCTTCATTGAAATCAATGGGCAGCGCTTTCGAATCGGCTGAACACCGTTTCTGAAGCGCCGTGCGCCGGCAGTTTAAGCCACTTCTCAACTTGTTGTGGAGGGTTAAAAAGCTCTGCTGAAAGTAGCGGCACTATACCGCTACCGCCCCCCCCCGCAGCGCGAAAGTACCCTAAAGGCAAATTGCACCTTAGGAGTCTGTAAAGCACCGTAACCATTATCAGTAGATCATAGATGCAGTGCAAAGACCTGCTGACTCTTGCTCTAGCTCCATGTCTGTACGGAAGTACGGAATTGCAGTTACCCCGGAAATGTCCATCTCGGCGTTTCCTGCGCCGCATTCTAGTGTGGACCGAGACTTAAAGTGAACAAATGCTCAAAATGTGCACTCAGTTAAAATAAACATACAGTATAGTATATTTTTTCTTTACAATAAAGGAGAAAAAATACAGAGGGAAGTAGACACCATAAGCTCCACGGATGCATATTTTCATCCACAATGCATCTCTCCAGTGTGATCCGACAGTGGCAGCATAGGCATTACCCCACCCGTCCTTCTTAGATGGCTGAGCAACCTTTCAGCAAACCTGTGGATTGCCATGAGTAGGGAAGGCTCCCATTAGAGGTATGTTCTAGCACGTTATGGACCCGATGTCTTGTAAAATTGTTATTTGACTGGTTCTTGTTTTCATACAGGTTCATATCACTGGCTATGGTGGCAACATAAAGCTTCTCTATGCTTTATAAACTAAACAATGCAATAAGTAATACTGCAAAGATTACAGAGAGCTCACTGACTCTCAAACACAAACCTTCCTGGATATACTATCCTCAGAAAACTTGGTGCAGAGTGAATGTAACGATTTGGTGTCATCCTTTTTCTCAGAGCCAGGAGAAGAAATGGTGTATTTCTTATTAGTCAGTTCATGCAGCAATGACACTAGGTGTTCACCACGTTCATCTTTTGGAAGACTCTGAAAAGGAATTGATAAAATATGTTATAAAGATCTGCTGTGCCAAACAGACTTTTACCTTTTAAATAACTTTTCTCATCTAATCGGTAATGACTGTGCAATGAATGTCCCTGCAATCTCTCCTAAACAACAGCAAACTCTAATAGCAGACACTGGCATACCCAAATTCACCAGCAGGTGGTGCTGCAGGCAAAATCAAAAGTTAAAGCATCGTTCAAGAAAAAAAAACTGGAGGCTGAATCTGCTTTTTTGGGTAATAGCACAAGCATATAAAGAGGATTTCATGCTTAAACAATTTTACAGCATTTTAAATAAGAATAAAGAGAGAAAAAAAAAATCATAGCATATAATAACAAGAGATAAATAACAGAAAAGTAACAAGACTCAATTGCAGTGTATAACTACAGGATTGCACAAAAGACTCATCAAAAGAAATTGTCATAATAAACTGACAGTGTTCCTTAAGTACAGATTATACTCAGATGTACATGCTGCATTTAGAATCCTGCACAGTAAGAATTGCTGAAGAATTATCCAAGAGTAAAGTGAGTTAAAGCGGTATTAAACCCAAAAGTGAACATTTGCCATTTCTGTAATTGCTGCATTCATTTTATTTTTTAGGCATTCTCTTTTATTTTCATCTAGTGATCCTGCCAGCAAGTCCATTGTTTTTCAAAAGAACAAGCTCTCCAGCAGAATGTATCAGTTACAGAGATAAGACAAATAATTTAAAGAGGAAGTAAACCCTGATGGGGTTTACTTCCTCTATATTCCCCTGCAAAGTAAAAGCATAATGGGCTACTATGCATCGCATAGTAGCCCGTTATGTGGCACTTAACTGCAAATGAAGCCAGCGATGTCCCCTGTGCAGGCAGCGTCCATCTTCAGCTCCTTTTCCTTCTGGGGCCGCGACTCCGGCGCTGTGACTGGCTGGACTCACGTGACGTATGTGCGCGGGAGCCACCAGTCACGGCACGAACAAAGTGAAGAAATTGCACGGCGGGCTGTTTCTTCACTGCGAATGTGCCGAGTGATGTCGGCAATGACAATACACTGTAAATCTCCTAAACTGTGCAAGTTTAGGAGATATGCAGTGAACCTACAGGTAAGCCTTATTATAGGCTTCCCTGTAGGTTAAAGTGGTTGTCACGGGTTGACAACCACTTTAACACTAGTAGGGGTGCTTACAATAATCAGCTTTATTTATATAAAACCTTTATCCCAAAAGGGAAAAAATGATTTGCTGTAACTGCTTATAAAGTATTAGCTTGAGTTTGACTTTGTCATTTGATTTAAATCTGCTAGTCCATGTAACACTCCCCTTTCCCCAGATTAATAATGCTGTTGTCCAAAGGCAACCCTGTGCTCCTTCATCCAGAGTGGAGGCACTCTAATACAGAAGGTGTTGTACTAGCCAGATCACCAGGTTAAATAAGAGATAAATAAGCCTAAAATTAGAAAATTAATGCAACAACCACATTTAATGATTGCAATAAATTACATTTTTGGTTTTGGATTTAATATCTCTGTAAAAAATTAGGGCCAAAGCTCCTTTGGCCATACTCCTTGTGTGGGTCACAAGAGTGCACTTAGTTGATGTGTCATGAAGCCAGTCCAGACTCTGGAGAGATCCCAAATTTACTGGGATCCTCCCAGATGCCTGGATTGGCAGCTGAATCAGCCTCTGGGTACCCAGCTGCGGGCCAGAACCAGCTTTAATGTCGGGATCCTCCCAGGTGCCTGGATTGGCAGCTGAATCAGCCTCTGGGTACCCTGCTGTGGGCCAGAACCAGCTTTAATGTCGGGATCCTCCCAGGTGCCTGGATTGGCAGCTGAATCAGCCTCTGGGTACCCTGCTGCGGGCCAGAACCAGCTTTAATGTCGGGATCCTCCCAGATGCCTGGATTGGCAGCTGAATCAGTCTCTCAGTGCACTGCTGCGGGCCTGAACCAGCTGCTCCTGACCCCTCCCACAGCCCGGGCTCCAGTGAGCACTGGAGGGGCAAAGCAGAGAGGCTGTAATTTAAGGCAGAGTGACAGTGCCTCCTGGCAGCTTACGCTCCAGAAATAGTTGCACATTAAAACTCACTCACCATCTGCCTGCTCCAATTGAGTGGAGCTTCTATTTATGGGGAGTATGTGTCCTCCCCCACATGACAGTGGGGAGTCTTCAGTGGTCAATCACTAGGCCAAAACACTAACGTGGGAAGGGGCAGTGACATCATTCACTTGGGTAGCTCTGCCATCAAGCATACAGGAATGCGTGTGAACGCTGGGGAAAAATTGAGTGGGACTTTATATGAAGCGAAGTGGTGGGTAATAGATAAGATGATGGATTATGATAAAATTCATAATTTATTGGTAAACACATAAAAAAGGATATACATGATTGACATTTCATATATAGATCAATATTCATTAGTAGAGATATTAGCATGAAATCCAAATAGTACATAAAGCATGTTTTGCCCCAATCCATCAATGTTTACATTCAAGTTCATATCCAATTAAACAACCAAGTTGTAACTCAAATATAGAAGTCTGGCATGCAACCCTCATCACCTCAGGAGGTAAATTCATTGGGATAATATTGTCCATAAACCTGGTAAGGTGAGTAATACACGGCGATGGTGGCTCTACGCGTTTTGTTGCAAGTTTAGGCCACTCATCAGGAGCAAACCGTGACATGACTAAAAAATTAAACAAAAAGATTGTATGTATGAAAACTTGCAGCACATACCAATACATAAGTAGGGGGTATAACAGCCCCCACACAACATTGGAACATTGATCTTTTCCACTATTTTTACTTCTTTCATCCCTTATTCACTCACTTTTATCTACTCCACCTCTTCACTAATTTCAACCATTCATGTTTCTCTTCTTTCCCCTCTTTATCCTCCACTTTTCATCCACTCACATGTTTACTCAGCACACATCAGTTCGTCTTGTTTTTTCATCCACAGCGGTTATCATGCTTCACTCAGACAACACACCTGGGTGCTCCCCTCCCCCACCCTGGGTGCCGCTGGTGTGGACCGCCCTCGTCTCAGTTTCTCCCCTCGGCTCCCGACCTGCTCACTTCCGGGTGGCCTTATACCCCCTACTTATGTATTGGTATGTGCTGCAAGTTTTGATACCTACAATCTTTTTCTTTCATTTTTTAGTCATGTCACGGTTTGCTCCTGACGAGTGGCCTAAACTTGCCACGAAACGCGTAGAACCTTACCAGGTTTCGGACAATATTACCCCAATAAATTTACCTCCTGGGGTGATGAGGGTTGCAGGCCAGACTTCTATATTTGAGTTACAACTTGGTTGTTTAATTGGCTATGAACTTGAATGTAAACATTGATGGATTGGGGCAAAACATGCTTTATGTACTATTTGGATTTCATGATAATATCTCTACTAATGAATATGGAATATTGATCTATATATGAAATGTCAATCATGTATATCCTTTTTTATGTTTTTATGTGTTTACCAATAAATTATGAATTTTATCATAATCCATCATCTTATCTATTACCCACCACTTCGCTTCATATAAAGTCCCACTCAATTTTTCCCCAGCGTTCACACGCATTCTTGAATATGTATATAGGGATGGAAGTGTCTTACCAGGCCACAATTTCACTTCATATAAAGTCCCAATGTTCCCCTCCCCTTTGTTCTTCTCAATCAAGCATACAGGCTGGTCTCTTCCAAGCTCACTCAGCAACTCAGCAATGAGTCCATTGGGATCCAGTCACAATATAGTAGAAAAGTCAGACTCAGGATGACTGTGCTGGATAGCTGTAAGCTGGTAGATAAGTACGACTAGCAGCAGTCAATATGGGTAAATCTTCATTGAGAGAGGGCATGCACAGAGGAAATTACCCGCTGCATTGGGCGCTGCAGCGAACTTCAGCAGAATAGGTCTGGAAATCGTTCATGCTAAGACCAGGTCAATTCCAGGCTGGCTACTTAATCTTCCAGTCCATCAGGGTCCAGTCAGAATACAGTTGAAAATCAGGCTCAGGACAACTATGCTGGCCTGAGGCCTCTAGAAGGTGCTGGATGCTCGGAGCGCATAGCCTTGTTTTCTCATCTGGTTCTCTATCCTTCCGGTGACGTCACATCCGGTGTGCATTGCACGCTGGTTAGCGTGGCTTCCCGGGGCTCCTCCAGACTCCTGAGGGGGCCATCCTCCTATCCCAGCAGCTGGAACACCTCACAGTGGTCCTGCAGGTCAGATATATGAGGAATCTACATCTAAATACGCAGCACCAGATGAGCGGTTTTATCTTGTGAGTGTTATTAATCCATTATTATTAAAGCATTTTAACAGGGATACTACACTTAGCTGGCGCTTCCTTCCTTTTGTTATTTTCTCCCATTGAATCCCACAGAGCTGAACACAACTCTGAGGATAGCAGCCCCAGGTGGTCCCGAGCCTCCCCCCTCTGCTTTTACATCTTGTCCTACAGGATTAGAGACCATCTTGGACTACCCCTTACCCCTATCAATGGTCGCAAACATTCTATTGCTAATTGGACTATATAACCTCGGTGCGCCGGATTATCTCTCTCTTTTTACAACTGTGCTGGATAGCTGCGAGCCGGTAGATAAAAACGTCCCGCAGCAGCCAATGTAGAAAAATCTTGGCTAAACAAATACTTCTTTGAAATACCAAAACTGAAAGCGGAACTTCACTCTCTCAATCAGCATTGACCATTCTTAATCCATAGGGCCCTTTCACACTGCTCTGTAGCAAAATTGCGGTAAAAACGCATTTTGCTGAGAGGGGCGTGGCTGGCTGCGGACTATGATGGCTGCCTGATCTCATAGCTCCGCTCAGCCTGGGACATCTGGCAACTCTAGCAACTAATATAACAACTAATCCCCCCTTATCTCTCTCTCAGGGGGGCTCTTAGATCTTTATCCACTGACTGGGCATATTGGGAATCTGCCAGGCAGCTGAACTTGAGACAGGATCTGCGAAGATAGCGACGTCCCTGAGGGAATACCAGATCTCCGCCGGGTAAACGGCATCCGTCCTCCCTGACTCGGGATCAGCGGGACATCAGAACAACTGTCCCAGACTCTCTGGCCACCGCACTCTCGGATTAACCAGGTTCAGCTTTAGTCGGAGGTCCGGCGGGAGTGTAACCAGGGCTGCAGCGGCTCCCTCATATCACTGTCAGCCGCCATCTTAGGGCCCAGCCGAAGAGACTCAGCCGACCTGGACCAATGCTCGAGTGTGGCTTAGCTCACCCCTGCATACCTGTCCAGACGTAATCCACTGGCGGCATTCGCAGATCTGTGCGAGGAGGATAAGGACCTGAGCGAGAACACTGAAGCAGGAGCGGATCAGTGACAGAAGACACCCTGGAGGGAGAGCCGTCTCCCGATAAGATACTCGGCCCCCACCCCAAAGCAGCTGGAGATTTGGCACGCTCTCCCCGGACTCCTTGACCCTCGGGTTCTTAGCCTCGCCGGGTCTGTCTGTATCTGGCTCCCGGTCCCCACTGCATCACGAGCGGCTCTCCCACGGCTCCGTCGGCCGCTACCTTGTGACATAGCCGAGGATAACACAGAGGATCTCATTTGGGACCACAGCTCATCCCTGCGACTCCAACCTCCCCCTGACTACCTGGAGACTGATCACTAAGGGCAGCGGTGGACGGGGGTCGGTTCCAAAATACACCCGCGGCCGCAACGGAGCTGGAACAGCGGCCTTCTTGAGGCCAAAAGTGGTATTGGTGACACGGATAGAGCTGTATACAAAACCTTAACTAGTGTCACTGACAGCCGGCAATCTCTATTCTGCCCTCCTGGGAGTATTAAACTGACTGTGTTGGGAATCAGTTGTATTACGGCCCATTCGACTTGTGGCCTAGCTAGGGACTCATGAGAGCCTACTTAATAGTTATTATCCTGGGACCGGGATACAACATTTGATCTGAAAACGGGGATCAACCATGGAGCGGGTGACGTTGGGGCACCCCAATTGTGCGGGACGGATTACCGTCTCCTAGCCTGACCAAGGGCTGTTTGCTGGATAGGAAGGTGCCTATTTTGCACCTCCTGTTGTGCAACGAGCCACATCTTTTTCTCAACCCAAAATTAATTCAGTCACGGCCCTTCCATACCAGAGCGGACAACGCAGACATCTTCTCATTGGGATCCTTGTTGACCTATGGGCATCCGCCCCAGATTGTGCTGCTGCGGAGGATATCTCTTGATCAGTGTGCAACTATACCACCTCCCTAAGACCCTCCTGGTATTTTTTTTTTTTTCTTTCTAGCAGGGCACCACAAGAAGCTACCACACAAGGGCCGTGTCCAAGATATGCCCAAAAAGAAATCACGTATTATAGATAGTACACACAGCATATCTGAATTCTTCCAAGAATCTACCATGCAAAACGCTCAGGTCACCCCTGGAACAGCCTCTCCCATCCTTTCCACACAATTATCTGAGGCCCGTCATACTCTGGACAACTCACTGGAAGTAATGGACGACTCGAATAATGGCTCCACCTATCTGCAGTCCCAACCTACCGATAGAGGGAAGAGAGCCGCCCTGTCTCCAGCTCAGTCTCCATCTAAATCTCCGCTGTATAAAAAACAACACTGGGATGAGATACCGGACACTGAGGGCTCACAGGAATCACTGGCGGCACATCCCGCCACAGACCAACCACCATCTGAACAAACGCTCAAACAGATGCTGCTTTCGCTTCAAAAGGATCTGAGAATTGAATTACGATCATCACTCTCTACACTCCATACTAGAATGGATCAAATCGAGGAGCGCACAGCTACAATTGAGCACCAAGTTGCAGCTCAGGCGGCTGCGCATGATGTAACAACGGAGACCCAATTTAAACACTCTGAAGAACTGCACTATCTACGAGCCAAAGTGACAGACCTCGAGGACCGCTCTCGTAGGAATAATGTCAAACTCAGAGGCATTCCGGAATCGGTGAAACCATCGGATATTACCCGATACATTCAACAGATGTTCCTTAAACTCATCCCCCAACTATCGCAGCTGGATTTGACTATAGACCGAGCACACAGAATCGCAAAACCGAGTTACCTGCCAGACTCTGTCCCAAGAGATGTGCTGGCGCGCATTCATTTTTTCCACATTAAGGAGAAGATAATGTCGGCTGCCAGACTGTCAGGAACACTACCAGATCCCTACTCTGCTATCTCCTTGTACACCGATATCTCAGCGGCCACAGCGCAAAAAAGAAGAGAATTTGCTCAGGTTACCACCATCCTCAGAGATCATAATATTCCGTACAAGTGGGGCTTCCCGACAAAGCTCGTAGTGACGTTCCAATCCCAAATGACAGACATCTTGACCCCCAAGGAAGGCATTAAACGGCTGCTCAATTGGAGAATCATCAACACTCCTCCCCCACCATTGCCATCTGAACGTCGGCCACAACAACCACACGGGCCACGGCACACTGACTCCAACCGGCACCCCCCTCGTGCCCGTCAGCCAGTTTGAAGCCTATACACACCTGGGCCTACCCAGGTTCCACCATGAACTAAAGTAAGACGATTGCTATCTTCATTTGTCCCAGCGAGTATACTATGGTTTGTTGTATTTACCTCTTCACCATAGTCTACGAGACCTCTCACTCCTATATAGAGTGCTAAGCACTCTCAGAAAACTTTTCTTTCTGCCTTAACATTGTTGGTCATTTGTTCCTTCTCATTGTTCTAGATATCTGCTGACTACAGTTTACTCGAACATATTGTTCCGCTTATCTAGAAACTAGTTATACCATTGTGCATCTCTGTTTCTTTAACAAGTTCAGTTATTAAGCCTTTTTTTTTTTTTGTTTTTTTTTTTTTTTTTCTGAAAGATTGTATTCATTTTGCCTTAACCTTGGGTGTGCGACAGAGCAGGTGCCCACTCTTACAGTACACTCTCACATCCCTTGCAACTAATATAGCAACTCACCACTATGGCCATCAATGTCTCCTCACTTAATGTGAAAGGCCTAAACTCCCCTTTCAAACCCCATCTTCTGTGGAAGGAAGCATTATTGTTAAAAGCAGATGTTAAGTGTGCTCAAGAAACACACTTCTCCTCACTTAAACCTCCCGCATGCTCCCATAAACAATACCCACACTGCTTTTACGCAAACTCCACCAAAAAGAAAGCTGGGGTCCTTATAGCCATACGCTCTACTGTAGCGTTTCAATTAATCCACTCAGAACTGAACACCCAGGGCAGGTTCATCATTCTTCATGCCTCCTTTAACCACCACATCATGACTGTGGTAAATATCTATGCTCCCAACACCCATCAGTCCCAGTGTTACAAAACCATTATGTAAAAACTCCAACCTTTCCGCACTCACCCTTTGATCATATGTGGGGACTTTAATCAGATTGTAGATCCCACTCTTGATACCTCTAATCCTATCAGGAAACAATCCTCAGCCCTACCAGATCTCCTTTGCTCAGAAGACTTATATGATCCATGGCGGTGCCTCCATGATACTGAGAGAGATTACACCTACTTCTCGCACACACAAAAGTCCTATTCTAGGATTGACCTGTTTCTGGTAGATAAACACACTCTACAAACCACTCAATTGGCTACCATTGGCAATATTACCTGGTCGGACCACGCACCGGTCTCCCTCCAGCTTTTCCCAGCTAACCCCAAACAAACGGGAAAAATTTGGAGACTTAACACCTCTCTGATTAACCACTTCCTTACTGGGCACTTAAACCCCCCTCCTGCCCGAACCAATTTTCAGTTTTCAGCGCTGTCGCTCTTTGAATGACAATTGCGCGGTCGTGCGAAGTTGCACCCAAACAAAATTTGCGTCCTTTTTTCCCCACAAATAGAGCTTTCTTTTGGTGGTATTTGATCCCCTCTGCGTCATTTCTGATCGCCGCTATAAACAAAAAAAGAGCGACAATTTTGAAAAAAAAACAATATTTTTTACTTTTTGCTATAATAAATATCCAAAAATAAAAAATAAAAAAACAAATTTATTCATCAGTTTTGACCGATTTATATTCTTCTACATATTTTTGGTAAAAAAAAATCGCAATCGGCGTTTATTGATTGGGTTGCGCAAAAGTTATAGCGCCTACAAACTATGGACATTGATTT
>BLSH010367513.1:2050844-2088705 GCA_018402905.1 Glandirana rugosa | reverse complement strand
TTTTCCCTGATCTCTCATTCAGGTGGACAAGGACCCAATCTCTCCCGTCTCGTTCTAGACGATTTTTAAATCTCTATAATCTACCCAGCCCTCGACACCGAAGTAATAACCGGCAGTCCAACATTTCTAACCACATTTTGACCGGTTTTGCTAGTCGTTATAGGAATCCCAACCATTCGAATGATACCAACACTCTCCACTCCATCCCTTAAAACCGCACGTGCTACACGAAAAAGTTAACAAAACGCTCCGTACGGGGGCCAAACAACACCACCCGTATCTTTAATTCAAAGTCGGAGAAGTCACGTTTTAGTTTTAAGCTCACATCTACCAGTGATTCACAGAAGGATCACGTTAAGTCGAGACAGAGATCTCACACACTTCCTACACGAAACACCCGATCAAGGTTCCTCGTCTTAACCAATTCGTCCAACAACCATCATCGTAACGCATAAAAAGAGAGGACCCGGGGGTTAAATTATTCTTCTGGAGCTTATATTCGAAATACCCGTAAGGTTGTTCATCAACCTAAACGTTGGCTCAGCGGCAAACAAACTTTCTTATGTGAATCAAGTCTAACCTGGACAGGAACAGGTGGACTTACTCTCTAGTCCCTTTTCCCTAACGGAATTACACCAAACCATTGCCTCTTTGCCCCTACACAAAGCTCCAGGCCCGGACGGGTTCAGCAACGAGCAATTCTCTGCCCTGCTAGCACCCTACCTACTACACTCCCTGAATATTACATTTACTACGGGCACCATCCCACCTGAGGCCCTGGTGGCCATCATTACTACTATTCCCAAGCCAGGTAAAACACCGGATGATCCAGCTAACTATAGACCTATCTCCCTGTTGAACTCGGATACCAAAATATATGCTAAGATGCTAGCCACACGTCTATCCTCTGTCATCTCTCAACTAGTACATCCCGATCAAGTGGGCTTTATTAACGGCAGGCAAGCCTCTGATGGGACCCGCAGATATATAAATTTACTTCAGTGGGCCGAACATCACAAAACGCCCTCTCTGTTCATCTCCTTAGATGCAGAGAAGGCGTTTGACAGGGTGGACTGGACATTTCTCAGAGCAGTCCTAATCAAATTTGGCTTCTCTGGTATGCTTTTGGAAGCAATAATGGTGCTATATACTTCACCCAGCGCTAGGGTGGTGACTTCGGGCATTTTATCTGACCCTTTCCCAATCTCTAATGGTACCCGTCAGGGTTGCCCCCTGTCGCCACTCATCTTCACTCTAGTCATGGAGCCGCTCGCACAATCTATTCGAGCCAACCCTCTTATCCCGGGTATTGAGATAAAAAACCACGCCCATAAAATTGGACTCTACGCAGATGATGTCATTGTGTCCATCACTAATCCCACAAAATCACTCCCACAACTACATCATACTTTGGACCTCTTTAGTGCAGTATCTATAAAATTAACTGTTCCAAGTCTTCTATGATTGGTGTTAACATCAAACCACATCTCAGAAGTAGCATTGCGCAACTCACCTCCTTCTCCTGGGCCCCTAACTCTGTCTTAACTTATTTAGGGATAAGCCTGATATCACCTACCTCTCAATTACTCAATATGAACCTTTCACTCCTGCTTGCCAAACTGCATCAAACCATACAAAATCTACGCAATGCCCAAGCTTCCTGGGCTGGAAGAATAGCCCTAGCCAAGATGTATCTATTACCACACGTGATCTATACATTCCGGACACTACCTGTTCCATTCTTCACCTCTCATCTCAACAAACTTCAGGCAACTCTTCACGCCTTCATATGGAATGGTAAACATTCGAGGCTCAATAGAACTACGCTTTGCAAGCCGATCACAGCTGGAGGCATGGGAGCCCCCAACCTTACAGCATACTACAGAGCTAATATTCTGGAACAAACTAAGCATTGGTGGACCCAGGATACTACACTCCCATGGTTACAGATAGAACGATCAGCTCTCTTAGCATGTCCCAAATTGACCCTCAGTACACTGCTGATATATCAACACAAACCAGCTTCGTATCTTGACACGATCAATGTTACCCTCAGAACTTGGCAAGTGATATCGCAACAGTCTAATGGTATTCCCCGAACTATACTGCACGACTTACCCTTACAAACCTTGCATTACGTCTTACAAGACATCCCCTTACAAAATTGGATTACAGCTGGGATCTCCACACTAGGAGATCTTTACCAAGATTCTATGCTGCTCTCCTTCCAGCAAATTCAACAGAAATACCACATCCCACACAAAGACCTCTTCAAATTCCTGAGAATCCGCTCAGTGCTATCAAAAGTAAGCTGGTCCGAAGTTCCAACATTGCGAAACATACTGCAATTCTACAAAGGAGCCCACCCACTTTCTAGAGGCATCTCCTTCTTCTACAAATTACTCACCAACCTAGACCCCAATTCCAAGACTCCCACTATGCTCAAGTGGGAACAACGACTAAACTGCTCATTTACCGCCAACAATGGCACAGCGCCTTGAGATTGCCCTCTCGCCTCTCTCGCTGTTGTACCCACTGGGAAGGGACCCAAAAATATTTCATGACTGGTACCTCACGCCACAAAAACTGAACAGGATCTACCCATCGACACCTGACATGTGTTGGAGGTTATGCAACCAACGTGCATCAGCCTTTCACATCTGGTGGTCTTGCCCTAAGTTGAAACCTCTCTGGAATACTATTTCAAAGCTTTTATCTTCTGTACTATTCACCCCAGTCTCGCTTTCTCCACAAATGCTACTGCTTGGCCTAGATATTGACTCCTGGCCGGCACCCACACAAACTGTTCTGTCTCACACTCTCTTTGCTACTAGATCACTTCTAGCCAAAAACTGGAAGTCATCTGCCCTTCCATCTCTCCCGGAAATCATCTCAGCCATCAACAATCAAGGTGAGACGGAGCTTATGTACGCCAGAGCTCACCTTCAAATGCCTAAATTCTTGAAGCGGTGGTCTCTTTGGCTTGCCCAACCCAAGTGTTCTTTGTTACTCTGATCTCAGCCAATATTGAATATCAACTTAATTCCGGAGCAACGTCGATGACTTCCATGTAGTAAGAGCACTGTTTTTTTTTTCAATTTTCAAATAGATCAAATATATATGCTAACGGAACATTCTGACTTTACCTCCACACTTTCGCTGTTGCTTTCTTGTTCACTTTTGCTATTACTGTTGCTTTTGTATCAGTGGATGCCAATGATAGAGGCGATTTTCGTATCCGTCGGTTGCGCTGCCCCTACCGCCTGACACAGCATGTTCCCGTTGGGGTGTCTGTGAGGGGCAGGTGCAACCGCTGTCGTTCCAATCGCCAAGCCTCTACCACATTTCCATGGTGTTTATTTGCTACAATGTATGTTTATATATGCACAATGGTTGATTTTCATGTTTTCTCAACTTTTGCTGTACTTCGGTGCAGCTCTGCTTTAATCTCTCTGTATGCTCATGAAACTTTTTAAAAATTTAATAAAGATTATAAAAAAAAAAAAAAACGCATTTTGCTGCGTTTCATATGCATCTTCCTGTGCGTTCCTGGTGCATTTTTAGGTTGCCTGCACCTGTGAAAAATGGACATGTGACTCAAAAACGCAAATCATTTTACAGCGATTTCCATTAATTTTAAAGGGAGGCTGCGTTTTTGGTGCAGTTTTCAGCACCGCAGCAAAGATACAAGATGCAGGACTTTTCAAAATGCACCACACCGACAGCGCAGTGGTGTGAAAAGTCCCATAGGTTTTAAAGGAAAACCTTTTTCTTGCATTGTTCTCGCAGATATAAAACGCAGGAAAAAACATATCAGTGTAAAAGGGGTCTTATGCTGCTATAGCATTATAAAAATAGGATTTTATTAAGAACTTACCGTAAAATCCTTTTCTCTGAGTTCATTGACAGACGCAGCCTCTCTTCATGACACGTGGGTTATGTACCTTTTACTAGGAGTAGACTAGGCAGAACGAAAGTTCAGAAAGCAAAGCTGGCCCCTCCCAGGGGGCCGTCCTTACTCAGCACATAACCCCTCAGCCCTGCATAGCATATCAGTTCGTAACAAGCCGTACAAACACAACACGGAGGGGTGGGTGCTGCATCTGTCAATGAACTCAGAGAAAAGGATTTTACAGTAAGTTCTTAATAAAATCCTATTTTCTCTTACGTTTATTGACAGACGCAGCCTCTATTCATGACACGTGGGGATGTCTCAAAGCAGTATCAAACAAGAGGGGTGGGCAAACAATAACAACTGTACCCACAGAAAGATCTCGGGAGGCGCCAGCCGCGCCTACACCGCCACCTGTAAAACTTTGCGGTCAAAAGCAGCATCCGCGGATGCTGACACATCAACTTTGTAAAACTTAACAAAAGTGTGCCACGAGGCCCAAGTAGCCGCCTTGCACACCTGAGACACCGATGCTTGGTGTCTAAACGCCCAGGAAGTGCTATCGCCCTGGTGGAATGAGCGGTGACCAGAAAAGGGGGTACTTGTCCCCGAACAGTATACGCATGGGTCACGGTCTGTCTGATCAAACGTGAAACAGTGGCCGACGAAGCCGCCAACCCTTTGCGCGGCCCATCAGTCAGCACAAACAGCGCATCCGACTTCCTAAAAGGAGCTGTAGCTGCCAAATACACCCGCAATGCTCTCACCACATCCAAGGAATGCAAAGCAATCTCCTTAGGGTGAGACGGGTGCCGACACAATTAAGGGAGGACAATGTCCTCATTAATGTGAAAAGAGGCTACTACCTTCGGAAGGAACGAAGTAGATGGGCGCAGCACCACCTTATCCTTATGTAGGACCAAATAAGGAGTCCTACACGATAAAGCTGCCAATTCAGACACCCGCCTAGACGATGTGATAGCCACCAAGAAGGCGACCTTCTGAGACAGCAATTGTAAGGGAATATCCCTGATCTTCTCATAAGGCGGTTTCTGCAGCACAGAAAGTACCAAGTTAAGATCCCACGGCGCCAGGGGCGACCGTACCTGAGGAGCCACATGATGTACACCCTGTACAAATGTACGGATCAAAGAATGCGTCGCCAAAGGACGCTGAAACAGGGTCGCCAGAGCGGAGATCTGGCCCTTGAGGGTGCTCAGAGCCAACTTTTGGTCCAGGCCTTGTTGAAGAAAGGCCAGCACCCGAGCAACTGCAAAGGAACGGGGTGTTAAGTACCTGGTAGTGAGCCTGACGGTCGGGGTGGCCTCTCCTATGACTCCGGTTCGTGGGACCACTGGAGTTGGGAACAGCGGCCACAGGAGCACGGTGGGGTAAGAGTGCCTGTAGAAGTCCAGGAGTATCCGTCAGCAGCGGACAGGAGATGTGCTGGAAGGGTGCTGATGTTTAGAGCAGGATACTTGGTGGGACCAGATGGTCGCAGGCACAGTAGCGGAGTTAGGGACGAGCAGGGTCGGCAACGGGCAGGCAGCAGAGGTACAGAAGGATTAGGCAATCGGATGGTCGTAGGCAAGCTAGGGGTCGGTACAGGCAGAGTTCAGGCAAAGTCAGGCAGGCCAGGTCACAGGAATCAGATAACGGGTAGCAGAACGCTCAGGAAAACAGGGCACACACTGTAGATCAGACAGTACTAGATGCAGGAAGTACACTTGTTTAAATGGGGCTGCCCGGCCCCGCCTCTTCCTGGAGCGTGAGGAAACAACAATCAAATGCACAAACCCTCAGCACAGTCTTCTAACACGGGGGTTCCAACCCCCCGACTCACACCAAGCAATATAGGCCTTCCAGGTGCGATGATAGATCTTGCCCGACATACACTTACGCGCCTTAAGCATGGTGGGGATCACTGACTCAGAGACCCCCCTGTCCCTAAACACCTGGGACTCAATAGCCATGCTGTCAAAGCCAGCGATGGTAAAGCAGGGTGCAAGATAGGGCCCTGCGACAGTAGATCTTCGCGAAGCGGGAGTCGCCAGGGAACGTCTGTTACCATCCGCACCACATCGGCATACCAAGGATGCCAAAGCCAATCCGGAGCCACCAGGATTGCCGGGATTCCCTCCACTTCTATCCTGCACAGCAATCGCGGTAGAAGCTTGAGAGGGGGAAAGGCGTACAGAAGCCTGTACCGGGACCACGGGGCCACCAGAGCATCTGTGGCTGCCGCCAACCGGTCCCTTGACCTGCTCACGAAGGTCTTCACCTTGTGATTGAATCTGGACGCCAGGAGATCCACATCTGGTGTGCCCCACCTTTTGCAAATCTGGCGAAAGACCTCTGGATGCAGGGACCACTCTCCCTGGTCCAGCTTCTGGCGACTTAAGAAGTCCGCCTTCCAATTTTCTACGCCCGGAATGTAGATGGCGGAGATTGCCGACACGTGAAGCTCTGCCCACTTCAGGATGTGGGCTGCCTCTGCCGCTGAGCTTCTTGCTCCGCCTTGATGGTTCACGTACGCCACGGCCGTGGCGTTGTCTGACTGAACCCGAACCGGGAGGGCGCGCAGCCTCGCTGACCAGCGGAGGAGACAAAGCTTGATCTCCCTCAGCTCCAACACATTGATCGGAAGTCAAGACTCCTGCGTCGACCAACGGCCCTGAGCCGACAGGTTCCCCAGCACTCCTCCCCAGCCCGAGAGACTGGCATCCGTCGTGACTATCGACCAATTTAGAGGAAGAAATGACTTCCCCAGGGTCAATGCCGAGGCCTGAAGCCACCAAGTCAACGACCCCCTGGTCAGATGATCCAGCCGGATCAGACGGTCCAGAGACAAGGGGGACCTGTCCCACTGCAGTAGTATAGCTCGCTGCAGGAGCCAGGTGTGACTCTGGGCGTACGGTATCGCCTCGAAGGAAGAGACCATGTGTCCCAACACCCGCATGCAAAAACGTAAGGAGGACCACCTTCGTGACCGGAGGGACCGCACTGCTACTTGCAGTGCCAGCAACTTGTCTGGAGGTAGAAATACCTTGGCCTGCACAGTGTCCAATGTCAGATCCAGATAGTCGAGGCGACAGGACGGGGTCAATGTCGACCTCCGTAGGTTGATCAGCCAACCGAAGTCCCTCAGTGAGGTCAGGGTGACAGTAACATGTCCTCCAGAGCCTGCGCCGACTCCGCGCGCAGGAGGAGATAGTCCAGGTAGGCTACCACGGCAATGTCCCTCTGCCGCAACAGAGCGAGCACCGGGGCCAGTAACTTGGTGAACACCCACGGAGCCGAGGTCAGGCCAAAGGGGAGAGCCACAAACTGGTAATGAAGGTCCCCCACAGCAAAGCGCAGGAAGCGCTGGTGCCCGACATAGATGGGAACGTGTTGATATGCGTCCTTGATGTCCAGGGATGCCAGCCAATTCCCTTGGTGCAGGGCGGCCACGACCGAACGGACTAATTGCATCCTGAATTTGCGAGCCTTCACAAAGTGATTGAGTGCTTTCAAGTCCAGAACCGGCCTGCCCCCCCCCTTTCTTTGGTACCACAAAGAGGTTTGAATAGAAGCCGCGGAATCTCTCCGCCGGGGGGACTGGCACAATCACCCCCTATTCGGACATTGACCGCACAGCCCCTAGCAGGGCTAGCCATCGCTCCAGAGGGAGCCTTAAATTGGACGGGAAGAACCTGTCCGGGGGCCGGGTGCTGAACTCTATCTTGTACCCGGAGGATACCACCTCCCACACCCACTGTTCAGAGATGCGGACGGTCCATCAGTCCGCGAACCCCAGAAGTCGGCCCCCCACCCGAGAATCGGGCGGGGGCAACCCATCATGTGAAGGAGGACTTATCCTCCGTCTTTTCGGGCTTGCATTGCCAGGGACGCTTACCAGAGCCCAAGGCAGACTTGCCGGGCCGGGAGTTCCTGTCCGCCTGACCGGGCGGACGAAAAAAATGTTTCTGCCCAGAGGGCTGAGGCCCCTGTTTGCGGCGCTGGTCACGCCGCTTGGGTTCGGGAAGAAACGTACTCTTCCCCCCAGTGCAATCCTTAATTATTTCATCCAATTGGGGCCCAAATAGCCGGCCACCTTGAAAGGGAAGATCCGCGAGACCTTTCTTGGACGCATGGTCACCCAACCAGCGTCGCAGCCACAGCAGGCGCCTGATAATGATTGCAAAAACTGACATTTTTGACAACATCAGTACCAAGTCCAGAGCTGCATCACAAAGATAACAGAGCCCTTGCACCAGGTGGTCTGCTCGCTGCAAGGACTCAGGCGAATCTACGCCTCCCTGGGCCTCACTCCACTCCATTGCACACTCCGTGAGCGACTGAGCTACCATGACAGACGCCAAGGCCAGTCGCATGGCTGCCCCCGCCACCAAAAAGAGTGCCTTGGACACTGCTTCCGTCCGCCTATCGGCCGGATCCCTAAAAGAGTGAGACCCCTCTAGGGGAATAGTTGTCGCCTTGTTCAGGCGGGCCACTGGCGGATCCACCGCGGGGGGGGAGACCCATTTCTGTAACAGGCTGTCCTCAAAGGGATAGCGCACAGAAAAACGTTTTGGCAGAGTAAAGTAATTCAGCGGGCGTTTCCATTCCTTATACGCATACTGGTAAAATACTGGAGGTAGGGAAAAACCTTAGGAGCACGAGAGGGCTTTTTGGACCCAAAAATATAGGCAGACGCCTGTGCCTCTCCAGCCTGATCCAGGCGCAGTGAATTGCGAACGGCCGTGACCAGGGCGCCCACCAGCGCCTTTTCGCGTGCCACCGAGGCCCCCTGGTCCTCTTCCCCGTCCGAAGGCTCCAGTTCTCCGTCTGAGAGCTCCACTGGGGTCCCCGTGACCCCAGAGCCCCCTTCCGGTTCCGAGTCCTCCTCAGAGGATTGCGGAGGAGGGGTACACTTTTTAGGGCCCCCCCTATACCCGTCTGATTACCCCGGGTGAAAAACTCCTCCAAGATGGAGGTCAACTGATCTAGGGGAACCAGAGGTCCCTGCGCGGCCTGTGCTTCTGCAGAGCCCTCCGGAGAAGAAACTGTCGGTCCAGCCGCCATTGCGCCACCGCCAAGACACTCGTGAGGCCTACCAGCCATCACCCCCACAGTGCCACCCCCTGCAAGCCTCAGGACTGCCCAGTAGTACTCAGCACCACCGCTCCTGCACCCCAGGGAGAAAGCCAGCAATACTTGCGGAACCCTGTGCCAGTGTGTGCCAAAAGGAGGCCGCCACTGTCTGCCAATGCCACCACTGCTGTGCCGCTGCTGCAATCTGCTGAGCTGCTGATGTTGCTGCCGCTGTGTTCCCGGAAGGAATGGCGCCAAAAGCACGTGGAAAAACTCCCATACAGGGAGACCAACCAAAAATGGCTGCCGACAAACACAAGAGGCCAAACACCTCCAAAATGGCCGTGCCCTCGGCTACGGGAAAATGGCGGCCGACGCCGCTAAAATGGCGGCGGCCGCATGGCATGCGAACGGAGCAGTCCGAGCGGAGTGGTCCACGCGGTTGTAGCAGGTGAGCGACAGAGCGACTTAGTAGCAGAGCGGGCAGGTCGCGGTTGGGGCAGGGGGGGGAGGAAGGACATGACAGGGACCCATGGGCCTGTACCCCCCCACAGGAATGGGCACCGCTAGTTGCCCCCCCTCCGCCCCAGGGAGGAGGGGGGTGTCACTCACCCATCCAGACGGGCATAGCGGGTAGCCACCCGGTGCAGACCTTCCTCCCCCCAGGTGGGGAGGGATGCTGCTGGCCAAGCGACCCCTGGAACAGGCCATAGCCTGGACGCTGGGACGTTCAACCCACCGGCCGCCCGCACGGAACAGGCAGGATGCGGCGGACCCCGCCAGTGCTAAGGGTAGCTTGCATCCATAGGCCATGCTGGGGAAATGGCAGGACCTATGAACATCCGCCTGGTCCCCAGCCAGCTACTTGATTGCAGTCTTCATCAGAAGGCTTGCGCAAAAAGAAGAAAAAAGAAAAAACTTTAGGGGAACTGCAGTTCCCAGCAGGGAACCAGGTCTAACTCCTTGCACTAGGCAGAAGAAAACTGATAAGCTATGCAGGGCTGAGGGGTTATGTGCTGAGTAAGGACGGCCCCCTGGGAGGGGCCAGCTTTGCTTTCTGAACTTTCATTCTGCCAAGTCTACTCCTAGTAAAAGGTACATAACCCCACGTGTCATGAATAGAGGCTGCGTCTGTCAATGAACGTAAGAGAAATGGATAGTTAAGTATATCATACTTGTTTGTTTTAAACTTTTTTCTTACATTTCTTCAGGTTCTTCCAGGTTTCCATGTCTGGGCAAATGATATCATACATCCCAGGAGTCTTCAGGAGGGGAGAAGGGGCTTTCTCAGCTAAGCACACCCTCTCCTGCTTGCATGCCTGATCTAAGGGCAGGTAGATTCCAGGACGTAAATGCTACATGAATCTGCCCTTATTTAAGATGGCCACGGGGGGGGTGTTTTTCAAAGTGATTTCCCAACAAAATAAAGCATAGAGACATGGATGGATACGCGAGTTTGCTTTGAATATTAAAAATGAATTAAACAGCATTTTTTGGTTTGTGGTGCTCAGATGAAGTGTAGTTCCACTTGAAAGAAAGACGATCATCCTCCTAGGACACTGGCAAAACACTAAGGCTGGAGCTGGTCTACGGTTTTTAGGTAGCCGTAATACTCTTGTATAACCTGAAGGTTTAAGGTTTCCTGGGTCCATTAATCACCTCAATACCAGACAATTTCACCCCCTTTCTGCCTAGTCCAATGTTCAGCTTTCAGTGCTGTCGCACTTTGAATGAAAATTGCGCGGTCATGCAATGCTATACGCAAATGCATTTTTTATCATTTTCTTTCCACAAATAGTGCTCTCTTTTAGTGGTACTTAATCAACGCTGTTTTTTTATTTTTTGCTACAATAACGAAAAAAGAACAAAAATGTAAAAAATAAAAAATGTTTTTCTTAGTTGGTCAGAAAATGTTGTGAATAAGTAATTTTTCTCCTTCACTGATGTGCACTGATGAGGCTGCACCGATGGGCACAGATGAGGCTGCACCGATGGGCACAGATGAGGCTGCACCGATGGGCACAGATGAGGCTGCACCGATGGGCACAGATGAGGCTGCACCGATGGGCACGGATGAGGTGCCACCGATGGGCACGGATGAGGTGCCACCGATGGGCACGGATGAGGTGCCACCGATGGGCACGGATGAGGTGCCACCGATGGGCACGGATGAGGTGGCATTGAAAGGCACTGATGAGGAGGCACTAATATGTAGGACTGTTATGCAGCACTGATGAGCACTGATAGGCAGCACTAATGGGCAGCACTGATTGGTCGCTGATGGGCACAGACTGGTGTCACTGATGAGCACAGAGTGGCGTCATCAATGGGCACTTTTGCGGCTGCATTGTAATCAGGCACCTATACACATATCCCCTGTGAGGCGATGCCACTGATCGGCTCTCCTCGCCTCACACTCTGTCAGTGTGAGGCGAGGAGATCCGATAAACTGCATCTCCTTGTTTACATGTGAGCGGCTGGGATTGAACACAGCCAATCACATGGGTAAAGACTCGCGGCTGATTGCCAAGATCAGGGACACCCGCGATCGATGTGCTGCATGCCCCCGCGGGCACACAATTGTGACTTCTGCACTGTCATTGGTCTAATCGGCGGGCGCGAGGCGATTGAGGCGAAACAAAAATATTTTTAAATGTGTAATTTTTCAGTACTGAACATTAAAAATACATAAAACTAATAGTTTCCTTTAGTTTTACACTGTAGTTTTGACAACACACTGTCTTTAGAATAAGAAAACGCAGGAAAATGGGAGTGAGTCTATATGTAAAAATAAATACATAAGCTGTGAATACAGCAAATTTGATCTTTACAAATAAATAAGCTCACCTGGGAGTTGCTCAAGTCTTCCAGCCGGTCTAGCAAGTCTGGATTCACAGAGAAGTCAATGTGCCAGCAGTCCTCAATCCAAGTTTGTAATAGGATGAGCGATCGATGGTAGATTTTTGCAGTCAAACAGCATGGGTCTGTGTCTTCCCTGCAGACATACAACACGGAGTGATTGTTGTAGAACAGCAATAAAACAGGTTTAATTTAGCTGTGCGACTCCATTGACAACTGGTGATGTCACTGAGACCCAACTAATTACAATTACTGAGACTCAAATCAAATATCTTTAGGGCAGTGAAGGTTTAATCACGTGCAATGGATATTATGATTATTATGTGGCCTGTAATTTACAGGCTTGAAAAAGTGGAATGGATTTAAAAGGCCTACACAAAGATTTTTAGATTTGAAATGGCAAAGGGGATTACTTTGATAAGCATAACAATTACTTTGTCTCTATGGCTACTGGTTTGACAGCAATACCAGACACCCTAATAATCTGTGGTCTGGACCTTAAAGCGGAGTTCCACTCTATTACAAGTCAGCAGCTACAAAAAGTGTAGCTGCCGACTTTTAATAATCAGACACTCACCTGCCCCACGCTCCAGCGATGCGGCCGCCCGCATCGTCGTTCTTCTCCCCCTCCTCCGTATGGCGCCGGCATCACAAGTGTGGGCGCCCAGTTTTGGCTTCAACTTTTGGGTGGAACTCCGCTTTAAAGTAGAACTTTAGTAATTAAGTTAAGTCCTGCTGGATCCCTTCAGTCTGGCCCCTTTTGCAGGTATAGCTACTGTATGTAAAACATTAAAAGTATCTATACTGTTTAAAATCCAATAATACACACTGTCTCACCCTGCTCTGCACATGCTCAGTTGCTCTCTGTTTTTAGGCACTGTGCAGGTGGCTGATCTGCTGACAGCCCAAAGATTTACTACTGTTTAGGGGCTCTGGGCTTCAGCAAAATGGCAGCCTCCGGCAAGAAGAAGCAGGTACAATGCTGGAGGCAATATGCAGCACACACTAATTTAGGTAGCATAATTATTCATGTGGAATGGATGTTCCTTGCTCCGCAGTGGGAGCACATGCATTCTAATGGATAGAGGGCAGGTGGGCCTGGAGGTAGCCCAATCCTCCTTAAAGGCACAGGGGCACATTGGACACCCGGCACATAGCACAATGGCAGAAAAGGTATTTAATTAGCACACATTTGCAAATGCATGCGTAAGCTGCAGGGTGCTGTGAAGGGACTAACTACACCCCGATTTTTAATGCAGACTATTGGACAGGTTAATTTGGTTGGTGAGTTGAGCTGAGAATTTCCTCTGGTTTTGTCTTTCATGCGTTGCCCTTCTATGTGCTGTGAAGGCCAGTTATAGGTGGGGGCAGGGGCCATCTGTTTGTTACTGGTGTACATTTGGTCAGTGGACATACTGGACACCTTTTCTGCCATTGTGCTATATGCTAGGTGTCCAATGTGCCCCTGTGTCTTTAAGGAGGATTGGGCTACCCACAGGCCCACCTGCCCCTGATTTATCCATGAGAATACATGTGCTCCCACTGTGGAGACTCTCATAAATTTAGAAGGATTAGTACTATAATTAATACAGGATGCCGTGAAGGGGCCTTGCAGCTCACGCATGCGTTTGCAAATGTGTGCTAACTAAATCCCTGTTTTTAAATGCATACCGTTGGACAGGTTGATTTGGTTGGTAAGCAGACTAGTTGGTGAGTTGAGCTGGGAATTTTCTCTGGTTTTGTCTTTCAATATGAGGACTATATAAAGATGCTGCCATTGCAACTAGGGGAAATCAGCAGTAAAGCTTTCAGGCTTCACAGCCTGTTTCCTACTGCGCATGCACGAGTCACGCTGTGCTTTCTGAATGGCCCCATTGTCTTCTGGGACACATACAGGTCCCAGAAGGCAGTGGGGGGGGGGGGGGAAGGGCCGATGCAAATGCCGAGATGACATACCTTGTGCTGTGAGGTTTGGAAAAAAGTCCTGCTAGAGAACAAAAAAAAAGGTGCAAAACGGCACAAAAAAAATAAAAGGATATCCACAAACGAGGGGGTGATTGATTAACCACTTCCGGACCGCCGTACGTCGTTTGACGGCGGTACTTTGAAGTGGAATACCGTTGTTATGGTAGCAGATAGCTACCATAACCCCGGTATCATTTTTTTCTGCAGGCGATTCTGCGTAAGATAAAAGTGATCTTAGCGGCGGATTCGCCGCGAGATCACTTTTATCAGCGGCGGGAGAGGTGCCCCCCCCCCCCTCCCGCCGCTTTCCGGTCATCTCCGCCGCTTACCGGACCCGCCAGCGGCGGAGATGATCGGGTCCTTCCCCCCCAATGTTCGTGTGCCGAGTGAGCGGCTGAAGCCGCTCACCCGGCTCCATAACAAGGCTGGGCGGAAGCTACGTCACAAGTAGCTTCCGCCCAATGCTCTTAAAGGGGACATTTTTTTTTTTTCCCCTGCCACTTTTTTTTAATGCATTTTAGCCTAAAAATGAGATCTGAAGTCTTTTTGACCCCAGATCTCATATTTTGGAGGTCCTGGCATGCTTTTTTCTATTACAAGGAATGTTTACATTTCTTGTAATAGGAAAAAAAGTGATCAAAAATTTTTTTTTTTTTTAAAAAGTTGTAAAAATAAAAATTAAAAAGTAAAATACATAATTAAAAAAAAAAAAAAAAATTTAAAGCGCACCGTCCTTGCGAGCTCACGCGCAGAAGCGAATGCATACGTAAGTCCCGCCCACATATGAAAACGGTGTGCAAACCACACATGTGAGGTATCGCCGCGATCGTTAGAGCGAGAGCAATAATTCTAGCCCTAGACCTCCTCTGTAACGCAAAAATGCTAACCTGTAGAATTTTTTAAACGTCGCCAATGGAGATTTTTATGTTGCAAAGTTTGTCGCCATTCCGCGAGCGGACGCAATTTTGAAGCATGACATGTTGGGTATCATTTTACTCGGCGTAACATTATCTTTCACAATATGAAAAAAAATTGACCTAACTTTACTGTTGTCTTATTTTTTAACTCAAAAAACTGAATTTTTTTTAAAAAAATCGCGCTTTTAAAGACCGCTGCGAAAATACGGTGTGACATAAAGTTTTGCAATGGCCGCCATTTTATTCTCTAGGGTCTTAGAAAAAAAAAATATATAATGTTTGGGGGTTCTAAGTAATTTTATAGCAAAAAAACCTGTTTTTAGCTGATAACCTCCAAACTCCAAAAAGAGGCTCGGTCTTAAAGTGGTTAAGACCTGGTTTCATTTTAGCTTGGAACTCCACTTTAAAGAGTTTGTAAACCTCATACACAAAATATTAACAGCATATCCCTCTATTAATGTGTCATTTCTGTCTGCTGCTTTGCCCCTCTGCTATCAGCATGAATCACATCTGACACGTTTTCCTGACACCAAAAGAAAGAAGGTGACAGGGGATTGACAGCCTCAGCTCTGTTCCTGTGTGTTGTGTGAAGGGGGGGTCCCTTCCTTCCAATCAGCTCTCAGAGCTCTCCTAACTGAGCTCTGCAAAGTGTAGTTTTTAGGCATTATCTACATCGATAACTAGAGTGAACCTCAAAATTAGGAGCTAGCTGTATTCTTGAGGAGCTTTGGCTACCTTTTATAAAGAGAAAAAAAAGGAGAGAAAAGCGCCACTACCTAAATGTAGCATTTATTAAAACATATTGGTAAAATGAAAAACAATAAATATGCACTTAAATTTGAAAGACATTAAGCCCCCCATTCACACCAGTGCAACTTTGACAGCTCCAAATTGCATGACAAATCCCCCCTTTGCCAGCAATGGAACCATTCCTATTGCCTCGACTTATGTCGCAACGATTATGAAAAAAGGTTCCTGCACTACTATTTACCGATTTTATTGCGACTGCCATAGATGTCTGTTAAATGAAGTTGCAAGCCGCAATGAAATCAGCAGTGCAAATAAATCCCTGAAGTAGTGCAATTACAAAGCTGCACCGGTGTGAACCAAGGCTAAAAAGTGTATTAACAAGTCTCCAGCAGGTGGCAATTTTCCAGGTGGTCCATGGTGAGCAAGCCCCTCTCTGTGGATGTGATGTAAGGTGCTTGCAACCAGGAAGTTGACCAGAGGAACACCAAGAAGAGCCGGCAAAAGCAGCAGAGTGTGAACATCACATGAATGAGAACCATTGTGGACAGCAGGAAGGTGTTGCAGGCCCACAAAATGGCTGTGGTGATGTCATGTGTGGTATCAATGGGCGCGGTTGTGCATTTCAGGGTGCAGCCCCCTTTGTCAAACCTGGTTCCAAGCACCTTACATCTAAGGATGGGCTGGGGCATGTTCGGAATCGAATGTGCCCGAGCCCGCCAGGAAGGGAACCCTGCGCTCCGCTAATCACAGGCAATGAGACATTTCCCTGATGCACGGCTGCAGCAATCAGGGAATGTCTTACTGCTTGTGATTAGCGCAGCGCAGGGTTCACTTCCTGGCGGGCTCGGTTATGTTCGGTTCCGAACATGCCCGAGCCCATTCCTGCTTACATCCTATCCACACGGAGGGACTTGCTTACCATCAACCACCTAGAAGGTTGCCACCTGCTGGAGACTTATTGATACACTCTTTAATGTCTTTCAAATGTGAGTGTATATTTATTGTTTTTCATTTTATCAATATGTTTTAATAAATGCTACACTTCGGTAGTGGCGCTTTTCTCTCCATTTTTCTGTTTATACATGGTTTGCTAGTGGGAGCATCCGCCGATCCTGCTTGGAAGAGAGACTGCAGACACTGCCATAATGTTAATTTCATGCCACAATGTTTTTTATGGACCCTTTTCAAGGACTAAAAATACTCCTTTCATTCATTTATCATTCTTTGCCCATTGGGTGTGTGTTTTTTTTTGCCAGTTGCACCAGTGCCCTTTTTTTTTTGCGCCTGGGTATTTTTAGGGTGCTAATGCCCTTTACAGATCTTTTTTTTTTTGCTTTGGCTACCTGGTTGCTGGCATTTGTCCAGTCCAGTGCAGTGTACAAAATTATGATTCTGCCATGCTGCCACAAAATTCCAAAATGAAAATGAGTTATGTTTTCAAAGAACACGGCAATAGTTGGTGTGGCATATATTTCATTAGTACCTTGGCACTGTGTTATTAATCCGGTCAATAAGGAACAGCAGCAAATCTTCCTGGGAACAGAAATATCGGAAAGTGTAGATCAACTGCTGCACATACCCATCCAGAACAGCATTCCTGTAATACAATACTAAACATGAACACTTGGAAAAGTATATACAATATACAAAGCTAGCAGGTATGTTACTGATTTTCAATGACGGCAATGACATTTAAAAATATAGACTATAGTACATGAATGCATTGGTGTGGAGGCATACAGAAGGGGGTTTGGGAAAGTCACTTTTCACTTTGGGAAGAACAGGGTTATGCTGGGTACACATGATCTCAATATCAGCTGGTTTAGCAGGAACCAGCCAACATTCATGCAAATGTGTGCAAACTTAACCCCTGTTTTTAAAGCAAACTGTTAGACAGGATAATTCAGTTGGTTGCTTGCTGATTGGTGGGTTTTTCTTTGAGTGTGTACAGCTGCCTG
The DNA here is from genome assembly GCA_018402905.1 of Glandirana rugosa. Taxonomy (NCBI): domain Eukaryota; kingdom Metazoa; phylum Chordata; class Amphibia; order Anura; family Ranidae; genus Glandirana; species Glandirana rugosa. Next base: position 2,071,288 of record BLSH010367513.1, on the reverse strand, counting down.
TCCAATGACCAGCTTTTGAAGAAGGAAAATGATGGAGAACCAGCATTCGACCAGCATCCAATCAGCGCTTGCAGCCAAGGGCTGTAAACACTGATTAGTGCATTCTGGCGGGGGGAGGCTGTACCCCTGTCAAAACACAACAGGGGTAGCTTGACTTCTATTTCTCTTTCATTCAGCCCGCTGGGTTCAACAGAGAATAAAAAAATAGTGTGTACCAGGCTTTAGGCTTCTTGCACATGGGCCAAATATGTCTCTTTACAGCCTCATTTACCTAGCAGGTGATAGCGATAGTCACACACATCAGTGTATGTACCAACAGTCTTACCTCTCTGCTCAGATTATGCACACTCTGCATCGACCTGTGTGCCATATTATGGCTGGGATTTATACAAGCCTTCATGGAACTAGAAATGCAACATCCATGGCAAGCTGCATCACTAGGAGAATGTAGTCTCTCTTTATGCAGTGCCAGGCTTCTCCAATTCTCAACCTGCAGAATACCCTCCTCCCCAGAGAATGCAAGACACACTATATTATCAAAAGTATTGGGACACCCACCTTTGCATAAACATGAAAACTTTAATTACATCCTAGTCTTAGTCCGTACGGTTCAATGTTGAGTTGGCCCACCCTTTGCAGCTATAACAGCTTCAACTCTTCTGGAAAGGCCGTCCACAAGTTTAGGAGTGTGTATGGGAATGTTTGACCATTTTTCTAGAAGCGCAGTTGAGAAGTCAGACACTGATATTGGGTGAGAAGGTCTGCCTTGCAGTCTCCGCTCTAATTCTTCCAAAAGGTGTTCTATTGGGTTGAGGTCAGGCCAGTCAAGTTCTTCCACCCCAAACTCGCTGATCCATGTCTTTATGGACCTTGGTTTGTGCACTAGTGCGCAGTCATGTTGGAACAGGAAAGGCCATCCCCAAACTGTTCCCACAAAGTTGGGAGTCCAAAATGTCTTGGTATGCTGATGCCTTAAGAGTTCCCTTCACTGGAACAAAGGGGCCAAGCCCAACCCCTGAAAAACAACCCCATAACATAATTCCCCTCCACCAAATGATTTGGACCAGTGCACAAAGACCGACAATTTTGAAAAAAAAAAAAAAAATAATAATATTTTTTACTTTCTGCTAAAAAATCTATCAAAAAAAAAAATCTAATTTCTTCATAAATTTAGGCAAATGTGTATTCTGCTACATATTTCTGGTTAAAAAGATCCCAATAAGCAAATATTGTTTTTGGCAAAAGTTTTAGTGTCTACAAACTATGGGATATTTTTATTTATTTATTTTTTACTTGTAATGGCATAGATCAGAGACTTATAGCGGGGCTGCGATATTGCGGCTGACATTCTGATACCAACTGACACTTTTTGGGGACAGTGACACTAATACAGTGATCAGTGCTAAAAAATATGCACTGTACTAATGACACTGGCTGGGAAGGGGTTAACAGCAGGGGCAATCAAAGGATTAACTGTGTTCCTAGCCTGTGTTTTTCTAAACTGTGGGAAGTGCTTTTACTAGGGGAAGAGATGGATCCATGTCCCTGCTTTGCAGAGACACAGGATCCATGCCTTCTCTCCTGTCAGAAAGGCAATCTGCCTTGCTTACATAGACAGACCACCGTTCTGCCTTTCTGCTGGATGATCGGTGGGTATCAAGTTTGCTGGGCTCCTGCTGTGTGTGAACACAGTGGGAGCAAGCTGCAGGAGGCAAGCCCCCCAACCTGGAAGAGCCGGATCAGGTATATATACATGTTCTCTGCAGAGGTGCCGCCCTATAGCAGTAAAACTGCTATAGGCCAGACCTTAAGCAATTAATGAATGAACTACAAGTACTGTCTTCCACGGCGGCTGATGGCTTGTAATTCTGAATGAATTGCTGAGAGCTGGTGCACTTATAATTCATTCACAAGCCCTGCAGCTTTCAGACAGCCTGTATGAAGGTATGAGCAGAAAGCTGCAGGGCTTGTCTGCATAAGTCTAATATTGCAGCCCTGATACAAATGATCACAAGTCCAATGCTTTCCAGGGCCCTGCAGGAAAAAATAATAAATGCACATTTTTTTCTGCAAAAAAATGTGCATTTATTATTTTTTCTGGAAAGGTGAACTTATCCTTTAACAATTTATGGATTATTTTGCAGAAACAGAAGTGTGAATGGACACTAATGCTACTTAAACATTTTACAAATTACAGTTTGTGCAGTGCTTTACAAAACAAAGGGAGACAGCACAATTACAACTCAATTCAATACAAGAGGATTCAGAGGGCCCTGTATGTGAGAACTTCAAAATTCAAAATGGAAAGTCAAGTGATACAAAATGTAATAACTGTGAGGGATGAACTGATGGAGAAAGTAAAAGAACAGCCTATTGGGTTGAAGTGGGATAGCCACAATACATGAAGTAGGGAGTTCCAAAGAATGGGAGAGGCTCTGGAGAAGTCCCGGAGGTGAGCAAGAAAGGGGGGGGGGGGGAGCAGGAGGTCTTGGAAGGAGTGAAGATTTTTTTGGGTGATATTTTGGCACTAAGTTGGTGATGTAGCTCAGGGAGGATTTTTGGTTATTTTGCATGTTTTTGTTAAGATTGGTAGAGAGGGTGGCTGATTGTAAATTGTTGGTAAGGTGGAAGAGTATTGCAGCGGCATTCATGATAGACTGAAGAGGGGATAGCCTATGAAAAGGTAGGCCAAAAAGGAGAAAGTTGCAATAGACAATATGAGAGATAACATGGAAATAAATTAGTAGCTTTGTGATTCAAAAGTGGCATATTTTGGAGATGTTATGGAAATGAAAGGCAGCAAGATGTGGGCAATGATTGGATGTGGAACTGAAGGGAGAAGTAAGGCTGCATTCACACCTGAGCTTAGCGTTTTTTTGGCGTTTTTTAAGCTTTTTTCAAAAGCCCAAGTCTGTTTTTTCCATTGATATCTATGGCAATACAAATGTTCCAGAAACACCCAAATATGCCCGATTCGCACGACAAAAATACCTCCAGAACTTGTTTGGCTTCAGGCATTTTGGAGTGGAGATGTGAACCATCTCCATAGAGAATCATTGATTTTTTTTTCCCCCTCCAGCGTTTTGTAGCTTCAGGCTTCAAGCATATTCAAGCTACAAAATGCTCAGGTGTGAATGGGTCCTGAGAGTCTGGGATTACACCTACAGTGCCTTGAAAAGGTATTCATACCCTTTGAACTTTTCCACATTTTGTCATGCTACATCTAAAAACCTAAATGTATTTTATTGTAATTTTATATGATCGTCCAACGCAAAGTGGCACATAATTGTGAAGTGGAAGGAAAATGATAAATGGTTTTCAACATTTTTTACAAATAAAGATCTGAATAATGTGGCGTGCATTTGTGATCAGTCCCCCTGAGTCAATACTTTGTAGAACCACCTTTCTCTGCAATTACAGCTGCAAGTCTTTTTTTTTTGGATGTCTCTACCAGCTTTGCACATCTACAGAGTGAAATTTTTATCATTTTCCTTCCACTTCACAATTATCTGCCATTTTGTGTTGGTCTATCACATAAAATCCCAATAAAATACATTTACATTTTTGGTTGTAACATGACAAAATGTGGAAAATGTCAAGTGGTATGAATACTTTTTCAAGGCACTGTAGCATCCTGGCCTGAAGGGAGGGACTGATAGTTGTACATTGATCTTGATGGAGAAGTCTGTGGAGGGGGCAGTAGGGTGAAAATATTATGAGCTCAATTTTGGAAAGACCAAGTTCGAATAAGTGAGAAGACATCCATAAGTCACATCCATACGTCAGTTTGTTAATTATTGATGCACAAGCACATTGGCGGGGTGAGTAGAGAGATAGATTTGTGTGTTTTCAGCATAGAAATGGTATTGGAAGCAAAGGAAGGCTATGAGCTGATCCAGTGAGGAGGTAAGGATACAGAATAGAAGGGGTTGCAACCTTTGAGAGCCCCTACGGAAAAAGGAAGAGGAAAGGAGTAGGTAGAGTGACATTGAAGGCTGGCTGAGATATGTAGGAGAGCCAGCAAAGAGCAGAGTCTTGGAGGCCAGGGGAGTGGAGTTTTTGAGGAGTGGTTGGTTAACTGTGTTGAAGGCAGCAGAAAGGTCTAATAGCAATATACAGATATTAGTTCATTAGTGAGTTTTAGGAGGCCAGTTTTGGTGGACTGTCACTGAAAAAGGTCAAGAATGTTATGTTATGAATAAGGTAGCAAGCTAGGATTTCTTGGAGTATGGAGATAAACAGGAGGAAAGAGGTAGGTCTCTGATTGTTCACACTGGTGTAGTCCAAGGAGGGCTTTTTGAATATGAATATGACCAAAGCATATTTTAAAGGGTTGTGAAAGGTGCCGGTAGAGAATTTAGAATAGAGCAAAATGGTAACCATAGAAGTTGTGATGGAACAGTGTGCAGGGGGCAGGTGATTAGGTAGGTGTTGCAAAAAAAAAAAAAAAAAAAACACCTCTATGATAAAAGGGTTAAAAGAGGGAAGTATTGAATGTGAGGTAGACATGGCATGTCAGGTTGTGGAGATACCCAGACAGTGGAGATCTCATCACAAATAGCTTCAATCTGGTTTTTGAAATTATTGGCAATCTCACGCGCATTGAGTGAGTTAGTGGGTGGAAGCAGTGGAGGGCAAAGTAGAGCATTAAAGGTGGAAAACAGTAGATGAGTAGTTGTGGGCTCCACCGTGTTTGGATCAAACCCGCCAAGAAGCAGTCACTGCACAGAGCCAATCATAGGCAGTGAGCCATTTCCCAAACAGCAGCTGCACATACACACACTGCTTATGATTGGCAGTGTGCAGTGCTGGCTTGCTGGCGGGGTCGATCCAAACATGTCCAAGCCCATCATTATTGATGAGGACCGGATGAGAAGGTGTTAATGAGAGTGCTGAATTTTTGGATGGCAGATTTATACAGGGTGAAGTGTTGCCAGGAAGTTCAATAGTGTGTGGTTTTTTGAGTGTTCTGGAGTCATCTGTTTGCCAAGGCTGTAGGGGTAAGAGCATGATTCTGTGTGCAGTGAGGGGAGCATGTGTGTCCAGGAAGGATGAGTGTGAACTGTTGTAGGAAGAAGTGGCAGGACGGGGGTGTCATAGATGTAGTCTGTTGCAGAATAGAGAAGGGTCATCATAGCAAAGGTTTCTACAGTAACTGTCAGTTGGAGGGATCGGAGGTCGAAGACAGGGAGCGTGTGAAGATAAGAAAGTTATGATTTGAAAGAGGAGGAAAATGAGTGTTGGGGGAGGTTGCAAGGAGTGCAGAGTTGATAGAATATAAGGTTAAGGGTTTGCCATCAGAGTGAGTAGAAGTGTGTGTCCACTGTGCTGGGGTCAAATGGGAGGTTAGTCTGAGGAGTTGAAAGGTAACTGGAGTGTTAAGATTAACAGGGATGTTGAAGTTGCCAAGACTGTTTGTGCGTATTTTTTTAGAGGAGGGAAAGGGTAACCACGCAGATGAGTCATTAAGGAAGCTTGATACCAGTCCAGGAGGCCGATAGATCACAGTAATCTTCAGACAAATTGGACAATAGCGTGTGTGTGGATTGTAATTGCTACCAGAGGAAGGGGGGGGGGGGGGTATGTCCCAGAAGTTAGAAGAATCAGAAGGGGGAGGGAAGTAGTATGGGAGTGTGATTTACATGAAGGCACATGCTTCAGTGGCCTGGATGTTTCTGTCAGCATGTAGGTTCAGAAGTAGCAGGAGGTGATAAGTGCAGTAATAGGGAGAGGGCAGGAGTGAGGGTGATATATAAGGCATTAGAGAGATAAAACCTAAGGGCCACAGAAATCCAGAGTTTCATCAAAACTCAGGAGCTCCTTTAATGCTTGCTGACCATCCGCGGCAGGTCAACTCTCCAGAGCGAATAGCCGTAGCTGTACAGCGGCTCACGCAGGCGCAGTTGTGGGCAGGAGCGCTCCGGAAGTGGCACATGCTCATACACGATGCGTGAGCGTGCCCGTGGGTCAGACGGACCCTATGTCCACCGGCCACCCGCTATCACCTTCTACAGAGGTAGAACGGGCATCTGCCAATGTAAACAAGGTAGATCCCCGCTCTGTCAGGGGACATGACTGATCTACTGTTCCCAGTGATCGGGAACAGTTTGATCTGTCATGTCCCTGCCAGCTCAGCCCCCACACAGTTAGAACACGCTGAGGGAACACACTTAACCCCTTGATCTCCCTTCGCATGACAGAGCAATTGTCAGTTAAAGCAGCACAGTGCCGTATCACAAAAAATGGCCTGGTCATTAAGGGGGCAAATCCTTCTGGGGCTGAAGTGGTTAAAGAGCAAGGGAAGCCACCAAGGGAAGGGAAGTCTGCTATTTTCAGAATTGCAAGATGAAAATATAGGGGACAAAATGTCTGAAAGAAAATGAATGCAGCCACCTTATATTAGGAAGCTGCAATAAATTACACGTTTGCTTTTTGGTTTTGTTTTGCTTTGCTTTAATTACTACCTATAATTCAGCAGCCTAGGGGTATTGTCCTAATTCTTTTACGGTTTTCACATCTGCAAGACCTGCTGTGAACAATTCCTAGTCATGTCTGGGTTGTCTATAGATGGCTGTCCTTCTAACATAACAGGGAAATATGTATTCCACTGATCATTCACGATATAGTCATTTCTGAAGCCCCAGTTTTTGTTGAATCCAAATTTGTTTTTATGTGGCTCCTGCTTCCCCAAAACTGCAGTACAGCTGGGCACTGTGGGGCGACTGGCACTGCTCACATCAAAAAGTCCTTCAGAAATGGTTTCCTTGCAGTTATACCACATGAAAGCCACATCTGGAAATACGGTTTTCTGGGTGGAGTTTTAGAAATCATTGAGGCAGAGGCACATCTTTTTTTTTCTCAGCAGAGCAACTGAAAAATTGTAGAGTAAAGAATATACAACACAGATGATCTGTAGAGGGATTACACGTTTAACTGCTTCAGCACCTGAGTACCCCTTATGGCAGTGGTTCTGAACTCCTGTCCTCAGGACCCACTAACAGGCCAGGTTTGCAGATAACTGAAATACATCACAGGTGATATCATTTGCTGCTCAGTGATTGCAGTATTCTATCCTGCATCTCCCCAAGGTAATACCTAAAATCTGGCCTGTTGGTGGGTCCTGAGGACAGGAATTGAGAGCCACTGCCTTATAGACTAGAGCAAATTTTACATTTCAGCTATGGGCCTGTTTATTCTTCAAAAACATTGTCATTACTTAAAATACCAAAGTAATACATACATTATTTTATTTGCTGAGCGATCTTTAAGCAAAAAGACATAAAACTGCAACAGCATTAAAAAAACGCTTTTTTTTAAAGATTTTATTTTTGAAATGCAACTCTAAAAAAGAACAAAACAAATGAAAAGTCAAAATTTTAAATAGTTGAAATAAAATAATAATCAGCACTAAAGTAATAGCTAAAAAGAAAAGGGGAGGTGTGGGAGTTAATTAAGGCTGATTGGGGTAAAAGGAGAAGTGCGGGATATAAAAACAAACAAACCTCAATATTCACCTACGTGGCTATGCTACCTATTCGCCTATGTTTACCGATGCTGGAGCTGTGGCCTGTCAACTCTAAGACCAAAAACTGAATAATCACATGACTAATCACTCAGATCTCAGTCTTCACTGAGCAGAGAGCGGTTGACGGTCACCGGCTCTTTGCTCTACCCCCTCCAGTGCTCACTGGAGCGCCGGGCTGTGCAGAGGGTGGGGGCAGCTGGCTCAGGCTCTCCGCGGCCCATGGAGAGGCTGAGCCAGCTGCTTGTCAGGCATCTAGGTGGATCCCTGATGTGAACGTACAATGTATATGTAAAGTGCTGCGTAAATTGATAGTACTATACCAGTACCTAAAATAAATAAAATCCCAACATTATTGCTTCTTTTTTTTTGTTTACTTGTAGAGTTGCTCTAACTGTAATCATATGCAGATCAAAGGTCACAGCTTGGATTTTCATATGAATGACAAATTGTATTTCTTCTTGCAGCTGGTCTTAGCTGTCAATTTGACAGCTGGGAATTACTAAGAAGAGCAGTGGGAAAAAGGCTAAGAGCATGCTATGTCCACCCTGTGTCCTTTAAATAGTTTTTTTGGGCATGCATGGCATTCCAAAGGTCTGCAGTTGGTTAATGATAACTGCATTTATAGTGTGCAGCATTTTATTAGCACTTGCCCTTTTTGCAGGCATCAGCACATTCAATACACGGTTGCCTACACCCTTCTTGGTCAACTTCCATTTCCATTTGTTAAGTGGTGGAAGCTGCTTAGAGCACAACTAAAGTGCTAAGGGGAGACATGACTCTATATTAGCATGCATTAGCACATCTTTCAGACATGGATAGAAAAGATTTCTGTGTAGGAAAAGATGTCGGAAGCTGACCAAGGAGGATGCAGGCTGTGATGTCTCAGATAGGGTGATTTGTATAAGACAGATTTGTTCTTTTATTTAAATTAATTTATAAAAAGCTGAATGAACACAGCTAAATGATCCCCAGCCAAACGTGGGCCCCAGTATTCATTTTGGGGTCCTAAGGGTATATAAAGTAAATGCCAGGGTTAAAAAAAAAATTAAAAATAACATACACATATATAGTGGGTAAAATAAGTATTGAACACGTCACCATTTTTCTAGGTAAATATATTTCTAAAGGTGCTATTAACATGAAATTGTCACTACATGACAATAATAACCCATAAGAAACCAAAACAAATACATTCAGAAATTAAGTTATGTGTAACAAAATGGAATGACACAGGGAAGACGTATTGATCATATGAAGAAAGGGAGGTGGAAAAAGGCATGGAAAGCCAAGACACCAGCTGAAATCTATCAGTAATTAGAAAGCAATCCTGTCCCTTGTCAGTTCAAATTAACATCAGCTGGTTTAGTCTCAACTGATGGTCTAGTAAAAAGGTGTCTCATTATCAAGGTGTCACACAAGAAACATCTCATGATGGGTAACAGCAAAGAGCTCTCTCAAGACCGCTGTAACCTTATTGTTGCAAAACATACTGGTGGCATTGGTAGAAGAAGGATTTCTAAACTTCTGAATGTTCCAGTGAACACTGTTGGGACCATAATCTGGAAGTGGAAAAAACATAATTTCAAGATAAACCAGCCATGACTAGGTGCTCCTCACAAGATTTCTGACAGAGGAGTGAAAAGAATTATCAGAAGAGTTGTCTGAGAACCAAGGACCATTTGTGGAGAGCTTCAGAAAGACCTGGAATTAGCAGGTATAATTATTTCAAAGAAAACAATAAGTAATGCACTCAAACACCATGGTCTGTATGCAAGCTCACCACACAAGACTCCATTTCTGAAGATAAAGCGCAATGAAGCATGTTTAAAGTTTGCTGCACAATATTTAGACAAGCCTGCAAAATACTGGGAGGATATAATCTGGTCAGATGAGAACAAAATTGAATTCTTTGGATGTCATAATACACACCATGTTTGGAAGAAAATGGCACTGCGCATCACCCCAAAAACACCCCCATACCTACAGTGAAGTTTGGCGGTGGAAACATCATGGTGTGGGGCTGTTTTTCAGCAAACGGTACTGGCAAACTTCATGTCATTCAAGGAAGGATGAATGGAAAAATGTACCACGACCTTCCTGATAAAAATCTGCTGCCATCTACCAGGATGATGAAGATGAAACGAGGGTGGACATTTCAGCAAGACAATGATCCCAAACACAAAGCCAATGAAACTCTCAATTGGTTTCACAGAAAGAAAATAAAGCTGCTAGAATGGCCCAGCCAATCACCTGACTTGAATCCAATAGAAAATCTATGGAAAGAACTAAAGATCAGAGTTCATAGAAGAGGCCCACGGAACCTTCAAGATTTGCGTGGAAGAATGGGCCAAAAATCACACCTGAGCAATGCATGTGACTAGTTTCTCCATACAGGAGGCGCCTTGAAGCTGTCATTACCAACAAAGGATTTTGTACAAAATATTAAATAAGTTTCAGTTCAGTTCAATACTTTCTACGTGTCATTCCATTTTATTACACATAACTTCATTTCTGAACGTATTTGTTGTGGTTTCTTTGTATGTAAGTTTTGCATGGGTTTCATGTCAATAGCACCTGCATCTCTGCACTACCTACATGCTCCCTCAGGTTTATCCCTTTAAAGACCCTACAAGTTAAGGGAACAACTTGTTGGTCTGCCAGAGATGTCGCTCCTAATTCCCTGTTGCGGCTGACAATGCAGTGTCTTTTCTGGACTAAAGCAATAATGCCAGGATTAGATAACACAACTAGACTAAAGAGGGTCCAGGAAAGTTTGGAATTCCTGGCAGGATCAACTGGTGATTTTCCGCAGTTACCGAACAGATATAATACAATTCTTTCAATTGTATATTTAACATATCAAAAGTAAGCAAATAAGAGAAGTTAATGTTTAGGGTTGATATACACTTTAAAGTATAACTAAAGCAAGACATTTTTTCAGTTTTGGATAGAGTGCAGAGTGATTAGAATGCTTGTTAGTTTTTATTGCTAACTTTTTATCGCTATCTGATCCCCCCCCGTTAAGGATATTCACTTTCTCTATTTGCCCTGTTTACCGTTATAATTGAAAGTGAAAGCAAAAGAATATCACAAATTTTGGGTTGTCCCCAGAAAAGTAACAGAGAAATCTGCCAATGGGGACACTAGATCTGGTAACCAGGAATTCCCTTAATTTGCAGGGATTTCTTCTCAGTTCCTGTTTGGCTCTGGGACACAGATGGTAAAAAAAAAAAAAAACCTGACAGGGGTTATAATAACCCTCGCTTACTCTAACCAAAATGAAAAAAAAAAATTGCTTATAGTTCTACTTTAACCAGTTTGGCTCCAGAGCAATTTTTTTCTTTGTCGCATACATGTAAATATCCTAATTTTTGGCAATAAAATTACATAAACTCCCCAGAATATTATATATTTTCTGAAAGCAGAGGCTCCCAGTCATGTGATCGCAATCTCGGCTGTGAAATGAGGTATTTGCAGCATTTATTTTTATAAATCATACACAGAGGGGGACACTGCAATAGGAGGCAGTGCTAATGTTGTATACAGGTTAGGTTAGAGTGGCTTAACAACCACTTTAACTAGCAGCTCTTGTGCTAGAATTAGTGTTCTCACTCTGACATTTGCAGTTATAGGTCATGTGTGGTGCGACCATGGTTTACATGAACGTACGCACCCTAGGCATGCGCTTTGCACAGGTGTGCGGGGCAACAGGGGTTTTAGCAAATTTTTAAAAATTATTTTAATATATTTAATGATCATTTGATTTATTCTTTAACTTTTTTCTTTTATTTATTTTTACCTGATTGTTATCACACGGGTTAATAAACCCCTATGTGATAGCATTGGGCAGGTGACAGGTACTCTTTTTGAAGACATTAGGGGGTCCTCCCCTGCCCTTCACTATGGAGCTACCGCATCACTTTTACTTTGAAGCCGGTTGCCAGCTCTACAAAACCAACACAGGCTTATGTGTGGCTGCAAAAGTTCACTCTTTGGACGTACATAGTACCTGACTTGTATGTAAATATATATGTGCGTGTAAAACACAAAACATGCATACAGTTTATGTTACATTGAAAACACAGCTTCTGTGTTTAAAGAGATATTAAAGTCTTGTTAAACAAAAACAAAACAAGCATGTTATATTTACCTCCTCTTTGCAGTTGGTTTTCCACAGAGCCGCCTGGATCCTCCTCTTCTTGGGTCTCCCACCAGCGCTCCTGGCCCCTCCCTCCTGCCAAGTGCCACCAGAGCAAGCCGCTTGAAGCAGGCCCGCTCCCAAACCGCGGCTTTGCGTGTCCTTTTGCACACACAGCTTCGGCTCGACCCACCCCCTCTCTCTTATTGGCTCACTGATTGTGATTGACAGCTACGGGAGCAAATGGCCCCCGCTGCTGCCTCCGCCAATGAGGAGTGAGGCCTAGTACACATGGGCCAAATGTCAAGCGACATCAGCCGGTTCAATAAAAAGCAGGCGGCATACGGCCCGTGTGTATGGTAGCCAATTCGATAGAAGCCAGCCGTCAGGCCGGCTTCTGTCAGACGAGCATGCTGGAAAACCAGCAGCCGATTGGCTCCTGATCAGAGCAGACTGGAGTGTTATTCCGGGGGGGGGGGGGACTGTCCCCCAATCAGAACAGAATAGAACAACAGGGGAGATCGCTGTACTAACATCGGATTGGACTGGAGCAGTCAGTTATTTTTTTTGTTCAACCTGCTGAAGCAGATTGTGTGTAAAAAACCTTGAGCCTTTATAACCACTTTAAGAACAAATTAAGATGCATCTGGTTTGGTCTTTGTGAAATGTACAAAAGTAACCTGCATAAGACAAAGCTGAATAAAAGGAAGATAAAGATCACAGTCCTCAACCAAAGAACAATATAAAAGCCCATTTCAAACTACACCTGATTTGCTAGCACAGGCCCAGACCTTTGTCTTTAGAAACTGCTGTCCTTAAAACTTTCCTGGTTTCCAGCAATTATGGACTGCACAAAAAAAAGACCCTGTTATCTATAAATTAAATTCAGTTATCTTTCATTGCTTCTGGAGCTGTGAAAATGCAATTTGTGTATTTGTATTCCAGTTTCATGAAGACTTGTTAATTGGACACAGAGTGTTCCCTGGTACCCGAGACAGCTGCTGGGTCAGTAAAATGCATGAAGAAACTTAGACATAACAGCAGAAGTGTATAAAAAAATTTAAAAATAGCAGTAAACTGTCCCTAGAAATATTCGACATGTGCAGAAGTGAAAGAAAATTAGAACACGATGGATGGGCACTTTTGTCAGATTGGACATCAACTGCATCTTTCAAAATGTACTCTTTTTTAAAAGACTCTAAAACGATTTTTGTATTTATAACTGAAACAATCAAGAAACATATTTCATTTGTAACTTAAAGCAGACCTGCAGTAGAGGTAAGCAAGCAATCCAAGAGGTGTTCCAGCTTGTAAATTTTTGGATGTGTTGTCCCGGCTATGACCTCTGTCGTTATATATTAGAAGAAAGGCGTCATCCTCTGAAGAGCTCAGTGACTTTTGACTTGCAAGGTCTGCCACTGAAGGAAGGTCACGTGGCTCAACTCCCCACTGTTCTGCATATGAAACCTTCATGTAAAAAGAAGATGGTTAGATCCATGAGTGATAACCATAATATAGCATAAAAGTAATTATATCAGCTCCAAGAAGAAGTCAAGGAAAAGATGCCAGCGAGTAATCTCAGACCACTTAAGCAGAGGTAAGTATTGCTGACTTTAGTTCCACTTTAATAGAGAATATTACTGACCTTAGTCAAAATGTGAAAATGAACTAAATTCCCAGAGTGTAAATAAAACAGTGCCCAGTGGTTGGAAAATGATACTCACTTTTTATACACAAATATCATAACTTGATTACCTGGAGTAATTTTTTGGCCAGTTCCAAGAACTGCACCTTTGACTTCATTTCTTCTGAATGACCTTTAAGCTTGAGCAGCAATTCCTTTGCATCAGAACCTGCAGAAGGCAAAAAATAACACTTTTTTTTTAGGCATTTTACAAGTGTTTTTGCATGTGAATCAAGCTCTAGATCTTTGCTTTCTGGGCTGGACAAGGGGAGGACAGCAGTTGTACAGGAGGACAGGGGTTCTTCAGCTGTTAAAATAAGCACACATTTACAGGTGCACCCTTTTAAGTCTATGGGGCCAAAATGCCTAAATACACCAATTAGAAAAGCTCATGCACTTTTTTGAGAATAGGATGTAGAACATAAGGTGACTGAGTGTATATGTGTGAACAAGGACAATTAGAAAGAATGGCATTTTGCATAGTCAAGAGTAGGGAAATTAGCAGAAAATGCTCAAATGTGAATGGGTGCTAAACCTGTCCCAGAGTTCCACAAACCGTGCATTTAGCCAGACATGGTGGAGCCATTTGTGTTTCAGCAACACTATATAGCGACCCAAGCGGATAACCTAAAAACATGAACAGTTGGTAGGATTTGTGGACAGGTTTGAGGAAAAAAAAAAAAGCATAGATTTAAAACATTCTAACATTAGAGGGGTAAGGACGGTGAATATACAGTTGTGTACAAAATAATAGCAGTCAGACATCACTAAGCTGATCACTCAATACTAGCAGGAGTAGTAGGGTAATATAAATCATGACATGCATGCTGCTGATTCTGTGTAATTGAATCACTAATTGAAAGGGGCATGTTCAAAATAATAGCAGTGTGGAGTTCAATTAGTGAGGTCATTCATTCTTTGAAAAAAACAGGTGGCAATTATTGCCCTTATTTAAGGAAGGAAGGCAGCAAATGTTGTACATGCTGGTTACAGTGCATTTCGCTCTGAAATTCTGAGGAAAATGGGTCGTTCCAGACATTGTTCAGAAGAACAGCGTACCTTGATTAATAAGTTGATTGGAGAGGGGAAAACATATAAAGAAGTGCAGAAAATGATAGGCTGCCCAGCTAAAATGATCGCAAATGCTTTAAAATGGCAACCAAAACCTGAAAAAACGTGGAAGAAAGCAAAAAACTACTATTCAAATGGATAGAAGAATAGCCAAAATGGCAAGGACTCAGCCAACAATCAGCTCCAGGAAGATCAAAGAAGGTCTAAAGTTACTTGTGAGTACTGTTACAATTAGAAGATGCCTATGTGAAGCCAAGCTATCTGCAAGAAGCCCCAGCAAAGTCCCACTGTTGAAAAAAAGACGTGCTAAAGAGGTTACAATTTGCCAAACAGCACATTGACTGCCCTAAAGAGAAATAGAGCAACATTTTGTGGACTGATGAAAGTAAGATTGTTCTTTTTAGGTCCAGTGGCCGGAGACACTTTGTCAGACGACCCCCAAACACTGAATTCAAGCCACAGCACACTGTGAAGATAGTGAAGCATGGTGGCACAAGCATCATGATATGTGGATGTTTCTCATACTACGGTGTTGGGCCTATTTATCGCATACCAGGGATCGTGGATCAGTTTGAATACATCAGAATACTTGAAGAGGTCACGCTGCCTTATGCTGAAGAGGAAATGCCCTTGAAATGGGTGTTCCAACAAGACAACGACCCCAAACACACCAGTAAACGTGCACCATCTTGGTTCCAGACCAACAGGATTGACGTTATGGAGTGGCCAGCCCAATCCCCGGATCTTAATCCAATAGAAAACTTGTGGGGTGACATCAAAAATGCAGTTTCTGAGGCAAAACCAAGAAATAGAGAAGAACTGTGGAATGTAGTCCAATCGTCCGGGGCAGGAATACCTGTTCACAGGTGCCAGAAGTTGGTTGACTCCATGCAACACGGATGTACAGCAGTTCTCAGAAACAGTGGTTATACAACTAAATATTAGTTAAGTGATTCAAAGGAAAGCAAAATCTTCAATCATTTTTCAGTTTATATAGTGAATGTTTAAGTTTGTAAAGAAGAATACAAACACTGCTATTTTTATGAACAGTCTAATATTCACTTTTCTTCAATTTTTTTTAGAGGAACAACACAAATTTAATATATTTTTCTTCCTGTTTTGATTTGGAATAGAATGTGTAGTGTTCCCAATGCATTTGTGTGTATGGAAATAAAAGCTATTAAAAGGATTTTGAGCTTTATTCACTTTTTTAAACACGCTGCTATTATTTTGAACACAACTGTACAGGAGCTGAAAAGGCAAAGCATGGGTTTTACCTTAGGATGGAAAAAAAAAAAAAAAGATAATTCACCTGATAAAAGACAGCCAAGAACGCCCAACTCTTAAGACTTTCCTGGCAATGTTCACAAACCAAAAATAATCTTTCTTGGAGGAAAAAATGTTCACTTTAACATTATTGGTCTCCTAAAATTTCTATCATATTCCTAAGTTTTGGCACAGACAGGAAGCTCTTTGACTGAGACGGACAAGCTGGAAGACGTGTCCACATCTGCAATACTCAGATGTAGCACACATGCAGTAAAAGGTTTCTTTGGAAATTCCTGAATGCATTCTATATCACTGGTTTAAAGAGGAGAGGAATTCTGAAAGTATGGCCAAAAAGGCAGACAGACAGAGGGCAAAGGACTAGTTAGCAGTGTTACCTGTGATATCTATGCAACTTATTTCTCATAACAGACTTTCCATGTCTTGTTCTGCATCTGAGATTAAAGTGCCACATTAATAGTATTTTGACAGAAACGTTGTAGCAGCTGCAGCTAGCTTCTGACAGACTCTTCACTCCTCCTGTCAAAATACTGTTGAACCCATATCTACTGTTTTATCAAGCGCACACAATCTCTATCTTTGCACCCCAATGCAAGGGGCATTTTTGAGGCTCCAAAACACATTGGCTCCACATTTGTCCTAATTTGTATTGGATAACTACACTTCTGGACAATTAATCCCTAGTGTGGTGCTTTAATTCCAGATCCATTCAGAAACAAGCAATGGAAACTGGAAATCCTTTGGCGTGGAAAGGATGTCAGTCAGGAATCCAAATACTCTGTCCAAATACCAATGCAAATTGCCATATCAATAGGATAAACCTAGAATTTCAGAGCCAATCTTCCAGCTTTACCATGTGCAGAGGAGGCCATCTTGGTAGAGGCAGGGCTTTGCTCATGTCAGAACCTCCAGCAAGGAGAAAGTGAGCAACACAGAGGTGACATCACCTAATCTTACACCAGTCAGCAGTGCCTTTACGTGATTAAACCCTTACGTTTTAAAGCTTTTTCAGCAGTTGATTGAACCACTTACTGAGTATGCAGTTTCTTTATCTTTCAATCCTGGCCTATCATTTTACCAGTTGAAGCTGGCACCATGACCACTGTCCCAGGGTTCCTTTTTCAGGGTATCTCCTTTCTCTTGTAGCACTCTATGGAGTAATACTTGCATGCAGAGACTAGAGCTGTGTCTTCCTACACCATGTGCATCAGCAGAAACACACAGCCCCATAGCATAGGCTGGCAAGACACTCCCTTGATCCTCCTTTCTCCAAGCTAACAGACAGGCTGAGGACTGCATTGTCCACGGTTTACTCTTTCCGGTGAAGATCAGATGTTTGCAGAAGCAGTGCTACAACAGCAGGAGCCAGCAGCAAAACTGTAAACTGCAAGTGCTGGGCTAAAGCCGAGTACAAACGGATCATAATTTGGAATGTGGTATGTAAAGGTGATGGCGTAACTACTAATGAGGTGCACTAGCAAACTGCATAAATGTGCATCATGATTGCATAAACAATAAAGTGCATAAAGTGCAAGTGCAAAACGTCACATTGAAATATATATCATCTCTGCATAAATGAACAATACATACATGAGACATGTAAATGAAACAGTGAATCATTCATGTGATAAAGTGTACAAATAATTTAATAAAGTCCATAAACATAGGTCTTATCCCGTCAAACTTCTGGCATCAAGGTGCTCAATATGCTTTACTAGTTGTCCACTAGTTTCAGCAAAACATACGTAGAAGTCCATCCAGGCTGCACCAACCATCTGGTCACTTCGTCACTACGTTGGGAACATCTAGTGCCAGGACACAGGCACTTTCAAATGTGAGTGCATCTTTCTCCTTGCTTTCATTATTTGCTTTCCAATAAAATACTACACTATGAGACTTTTTATCTGGTCTCTTGTGGAGTCTATTTTACATCCTCCAGCCCGATCACAGGACCCCAAGCCAGAAGATAACCACTACCTGGAACTTCTTTGGGGTTTGCCCCACATGTGTTGTATGACCTACCTGTAAAAAGGGGTCATAAACATCTGGTGAGTGGCCAATCTTCTATCTGAGCATGGGTGGACAACTAATAAAGCATATTGAGCACCTTGATACCAGAAGTTTGGTGACAGGATAAGACCTATGTTTATGGACTTTATTAATTTATTTGTGCACTTTATCACATGAATGATTCGTGGTTTATTTTACATGTCTCATTTATGTATTGTTCATTTATACAAAGATGATATATATTTCAATGTGACTTTTGCACCTTATTGTTTATGCAATCATGATGCACATTTATGCAGTTTGCTAGTGCACCTCATTAGTAGTTGCGCCATCACCTTTGCATACCACACTCCATCGTTTGTGCTATCAGCACTTTAAAGGGGCAGCAACCTTTTATATTTCCACAACAACTAATTTTTTTTAGTAGATTATAAGAGGTGCCACGTCCACACTATCTTTTCACTTGGATCATAATTTGGCCAGTTCAGCAGGGACCGAAGGAAATTTGAACTGCGTGTACCCTCCCCGTTCAACAGAAGTAGATTGTTGAACTAGGTACCTCAACAGGCTATGTAGACTACACTACAGTTGAAGGTGTCTCGTCCATGAACAAGGATAATTTATAGAAAAAAGGGTAGGGGCTCCCCAATCCGTACCCTGAATGCGAGCAGGAAAATTTTTGGACTATTGCGACACCATAAGATAATTAGTACATACAACATACTTAGATAAAATACATCAAATTTTTTATTGATGAATGTATTAAAAAGGTAGATATGTAAACAACAGAACAAAATGCATTATTCACAGACATTTAAAATTTACATTAACATTAATGACACCATTCTGCCTTACATCTCCCTTGTATGGAGACGGGGGTAAAAAAAAAAAAAAAAAAAAAAAAAGAGGGTGGTGATGGATTCAGATGGTGTCGGAATGTAGATACTGTATGGCCTCTACATGTTTCGCGGATGACTGCTTCATCAGGAGGAGTATCCACATGTCCAGCACGTCAGATGCGATACAGGCTCAGGAAAGGTTCCACACACAGAGTGGTGATGTGGACTGCGGAGGCACTTGGAGGTGGCCTCAGGGTGCTGGATGTTGCCGTCCATCTGGATTGCTAGAGCTCCAATTTAAACCTATCGGGCATGCAATATAAACCAGCGTTATAACCTGTGCCTCCGCAGTCCACATCACCACTATGTGTGTGGCACCTTCCCCGAGACCATAATTTTGACGCTATACCTTTCAGTATATACTATCTAGGTAATCCTCCATGCACAATACCCCACCTTTGCCGACGAGGGATTTTTAGCGTGCCTGTGTCGCATCTGACGGTACTGGACATGTGGATACTCCTCCTGATGAAGCGGTCATCCGCAAAACATGTAGAGGCCGTACAAAATCTACATTCCGACACTATCTGAATCCATCACCACCCTCTTTTTTTCCCCCTCTCCATACAAGGGGGATGTAAGGCAGAATGGTGTCATTAATGTTAATGTAGATTTTAAATGTCTGTGAATAATGCATTTTGTTCTGTTGTTTACATATCTACCTTTTTAATACATTCATAAATAAAAAAAATTGATGTATTTTATCTAATTATGTTGTATGCACTAATTATCTTATGGTGTCGCAATAGTCCAAAAAATATCCTGCTTGCATTCAGGGTACGGGTTGGGGAGCCCCTATCCTTTTTTCTATAGAAGTAGATCGTTTCTCTAATGTAGTAAATCTTCATTATTTGATGTTCAGGTCTACTTTAACTGCTTGCCGACCGCTGATCGGCATTTGACGGCGACAGAGTGGCTGCTTAGCGCAAATCGCCGTCATATGACGGCGGCTGCGAGATCGCGCCTAGTGAGTGCGCGCGTGCGCCCACTGTGTTCGGGGAGGGCCAGGGAGCGGGTGCGGCGGAGTCGATCTCCACCGGCCACCCGCGATGGCCCCCCCCGGAGTGAAAGAACGGAGGTCCGTGTAAGCAAACACGGACCTCCGTTCTGTGAGGGGGGAAGGGCTGTGATCACAGCCTTCCTGTACATGGAGGCTGTGACCACTTCCCTTCCCCAGCTAGGGCAGTCACCACACAGTTAGAACACGCCCAGGGAACATAGTTAACCCTTAGAGTGCCCCCTGCAGGTTAACCCCTTCACTGCCAATGGCATTTACACAGTAATCAGTGCATTTTTATAGCACTGATTGCTGTATAAATGCCAATGGTCCCAAAAAAGTGTCAAAATAGTCCGACATGTCCGCTAAAATATCGCAGTACCGCTAAAAATCGCAGATCGCCGCCATTACGAGTAAAAAATAAAAAAATAAAAAAAACCCCAGAAATGAATTCTCATCATCCGTAAACGCGACCACTTTTGCGCAAACCAATCAATAAACGCCGATTGCGATTTTTTTTATCACAAATATGAGGAAGAATATAAATCGGCCAAAACCGATGAAAAAAAATGTTTTTTTATATTTTTTTTTTGGATTTGTATTTTAGCAAAAAGTAAGAAATTTGGGTTTTTTTGCAAAATTGTTGCTCTTCTTTTGTTTATAGCGGTGATCAGAAATGACGCAGCAGTGATCAAATACCACCAAAAGAAAGCTCTATTTGTGGGGAAAAAAGGACACAAATTTCATTTGGGTACAACGTCGCACGACCACGCAATTTTCAGTTAAAGCGACGCAGTGCCGAATCGCAAAAAGGGCTCCGGTCCTAAAGCTGG